>CM032455.1:123060415-123167550 GCA_019049505.1 Pachyrhynchus sulphureomaculatus | reverse complement strand
TAGTCTAGTTGTGTGATGTTTGGTTTTTCTTTTCTATCCATTTTAGTCTAGTTGTAATACTTCTGATGAAGCCGAGAAAGATGGGCGAAATATAAAGTTTTAAACAACAAAAGAATATTTTACTATATAGACCGCTATCCCGATACTTTTCACCTCATAATAATTATTACGGTCGAGAAAAATAAACATATATATATATATATATATATATATATATATATATATATATATATATATATATATATATATATATAGGTACACTATCCTCAGAAAGTATTTACCCACCTAGTTATTTCAGTCCCAAGACAACAAAAACCCAGATAATATTTATTTTTTTTTTAAATTTTTAATGAATTATTATTTATTTTCACATTATTTACCATCTAGAAAATGAGAAAATTTTTCATGATTTTCCAGGATTTTTCTCATCTATGTGACCTCCTTTGTTTTTAATTACTGCTTTAAAGAGTTTCGGCATTCTGTCCAGTAGTTTCTTGGGTTATTTTAACCCATTCTGCTTGTAAAAGTTTCCACAAGGGATTTTCTGATGTCGGATTGAGTTTTCGAACACACCTGTCCAAATGTCCCACAGCAATGCGATGGGGTTCAGGTCGGGTGATGGTGGAGGCCAAGTCATCACTTCACGTGATTGGATTTCCATTGGTCCAAAAGTTCTCTAATTTGTTTAGCAGAATGTTTAGGGTCGTTGTCATGTTGAAAAATAAATTTCTCGTGAAAAATATCTCTTCCAGAAGGAGCAAAATTTCTTGATACTGTTCTTTTCGCATGATTCCTTCTATCCTAAAGATTTTTCTAACTTTACCGTTGCCAAAACAACCCCAAACCATTACTGAACCTCCACTATGTTTTACTGTAGGCAACTGACAGGCTTCCAACATCTTCTGTCCAACTGACCGCCGCATGTAAAACCGAAAATTTCGAATTTATGTAGATTTGTCGCTCCAAAGGACGGAATTTCATTGTTCTGATGTCAAATTTTCATGTCTCAGGCCCATTCTAATCGTTTATGTTTATTTTTTTGCCTAAGAAGTGCTTTTCTCACTGCAACTCTTCCGTGTAGTCCACCTTCTGCTTACCTGTTCTTCACGGTTGTCACGCTGATGGGGATGGGCCGCTCCAGGTTTACTTGAGCCGTGATTTCTGGTGCTATTAGGCTGCGATTACGTCTGCTGGACATTGTTATAGCTCTGTCTTCAGTGGGAGTCGTTTTTCGAGGCCTTCCTGAACGTTTTTGATTGCAAATCCCATGTCCCACAGAAAATTTTTTTACGATGTAGTCTACCGTTCTCCTTGGCATCCGCATATCACTTGCGATTTGTCGACTCGAGTGACTATTTTGATGTCTCGCAATTATCAGAGCCTGATTTTGAACGGAAACTTCTTTCGTTTTTGGCATTTTCACAAAACAATTGAGCCTATATCAATTACAAAGTACTGTTTGCGAATGGTTAATTTCCAAAAGGGCAATGGTATTTATAGCATAGTTTTTATTATAAAATGTCACTAGGAATTTCCATAATCCCTAGAAACTTGAAATGAGTTCTTACTTCAACTGGAATTCTCAGAAATCGCCTCAAAACGACTAACATGCAAAACATGGAAATTTGTTCTAATTGATTTTTAATTTGTGATTTCACCAAAAAGGCTTATCTAAACAATTTAATGATGGACATTTGTTAAAAACAATTAAATTTACCTAATATAATAAAATGGTTTAATTAGGTATTACATTTTGGCAGTTACATTGAAATTTTTAAGTTGGCAAATACATTCTGACGGTAGTGTATATATACAAATCGGTTTACAACGTTCTTCGACGTTTTCTCACTTCCAATTTCCATCAATATATTTTCTAGGTTTTTTCCTCAATTTCTCTGTCTATTGTCTCTCCCCAACTTGTTCTCGATATACCCCGCTATTTCTTGCCTTCTGGTTGTGATTTTAGTATTTGTTTTCGGTTTCGTTCTTCTTTCATTCTTTAAATGTGTCCAAACCAGATAAGTTATATGGTTGGAATATCGTCTGTAATACTGTGTTTGATTTCCTCGATTTCTTTAATACGTTCATAGGTGACTCTTTTTCTTTTGGATGTACCTGCCGCTCTTCTCCGGAAGTTTATTTCCGTTGCTCTCAGCGTGGCTAATACTCTTTCCTTCAGAGGCCATACTTCACAGGTTTATATTGTGATACTTTCTTTGGTTTCATATATCCTCTTTTTCTTAGCTTTTTTAATAGATTTATCCTATAGGATGCTGTTTAGCAGTTTAATGGGCTTTATTCCTGCCATATTTCTCTCTTTTATTGCCCTGTCCAGTTCCTTCGAAATTTTTATACCTAGATACTTGGTAGTCGCCGCAGCGTTTTACCGTGGTTCGATCCGTTATTTTATCAATTCTTGATAAAATTTTTCTTCTCATGGTAATTTAAGTAGAATCATCAATTATAGGAAAAAGCTTTGCTATGAGGCTGGATGCTGCTATGTAATTTGTCCCAGATAACCAGAATAAACTTTAGGGGTCTCAACAACATGTGTTTTTTAGTGTTCCGTACGGAACACTTATAAGATCACTTCGGTGTCTGTCTGTCTGTCTGTCTGTCTGTCTGTCTGTCTGTCTGTCTGTCTGTCTGTCTGTCACACCCGATTTTCTCGGAAACTGTTTGACATAGAAAGGTGAAATTTGGTAATAATATAGGAATTGATGGCCTCATCAGAGCCATGTAGTTTTGAGAATTAAATTTTGACTTAAGGGGTTAGTTTTGGGGGGTGAAGTCGGAAGTGAAAAAAAAATTTTTTTACTAGGCCATCGAGTGTGGTGTCAAATGAAAGCTTGTGAAAACACGAGTAAAAAATATATATATAATATTATACTTGCGCGCACTTTTCTTTGTATTATTTTTAAAAATTCGCGAAAAATCGCTGTCCCGGGCCTTATCTCGAAAAGTACTTATCAAAAAATTTCGAAAAAAATTCTGGAATTTTCTCCACGGGGTGTAGATTGAACGAAAATTATCACGAGCGCATTACCTTTAATAATTTATATGGTATATAAAAAAAACAAAAATTTCAAGGTCATCAGATTTCAGTAAAGATTGGACACAAACTTTGTTGAAAACTCATTTGGGGTGTGTTTTGTGAAGTCACTGATCATTTTATACCACCGTAACATAAATTTTGACTTAAGAGGTTCGTTTTGAGGGGTGAAATCGGAAGTGAAAAAAAATTTTTTTTACTAGGTCATCGAGTGTGGTGTCAAATGAAAGCTTGTGAAAACATGAGTAATATATATATATATATATATATATATATATGTATATATATATATATATATATATATATATATATATATATATATATATATATATATGTATATATATATATATATATATATATATATATATATATATATATATATATATATATATATATATATATATATAATGTAATACTTGCGCACACTTTTCATCGTATTACTTTTAAAAAATCGCTGTCCCCTACCTTATCTCGAAAAATACTGATCAAAAAATTTTGAAAAAATTCTGGAATATTCTCCACGGGGTATAGATTGAACGAAAATTATCACGAGTGCATTACCTTTAATAATTTATTTGGTGTATAAAAAAAAAAAACAAAATTTCAAGGTCACCAGGTTTCAGTAAAGATTGGAAACAAACTTTGTTGAAAATTCATTTGGGGTGTGTTTTGTGAAGTCACTGATCACTTTATACCACCCTAACAAAAATTTTTATTTTAAAAACAATCAACGTACGGAACACTAATTGTGCAAGTTCAACTTGCACTTGACCGGTTTTTTTTCTTTATCTAATCACTACTTAAATGTTAGCTACACTCGGCATCACCACTTACTACACTATTACAAATACATTGAACAATACGTGCCAATAATAGTTTGTTGTAAAAGAGATTTGCTAATGAATATTACAGAGTTAAAGAACATGCCGATTAACGTTATCAAATTTCAATTATGTAAATTATTTTTACATGCACTTTTGAACTAAAAGTTCAAGGAATTTTACCATTTCTATTTTAATAGTGTGGGCTTCTTCAGGAAGAATTATTTTAACTTTCTTGCTACAACGTAATTTACATTCATTTATTTTTGAAAATTCATTTTCATTATGAAACGACTGCTATTAAGACACCTAGAAAAATACGTAAAACAGGGAATAAATTATTTGAAACATTGACTTCGAATAAGCCATGAATCGTGAGTCACACTCCTTTAGCTTTCTCTTCACGAGAAAAATCGTCGTGCGCAAGAGTTTATTCGCAGTTTAGCCAAAGTTGTTCATAATAATTAATTTCATATTATATAAGTTAATTCAAGCATACAGTTAGAAACTTATCTTCGATCCTTTTTTAGGGATAATTATTTATATTGTTCATCGACCGGTGTTGCAGTTTCTCTCCACTTGAAAACGTAAAATTATCCACCTATAAGGTGTTCAAGTTTAATTCAAAAATATTTTACATAGAAGGTTCTTGGTTGTGCGAGCTAAGTTCAATGGGGTTATAAAAAAAACAAAATTCGATTTTCTTTTTTAATTAAAAAAAATACATTTTTTATCTTCTAGGAACATTTAGCCAATTTTACGCTTTTTCAACCTCAAGGGCCATATTTAGTATATGAAGACTTTTCTTCTGTATTCATTGTCTCCTAATATTTATGTGTAGTATCTCCCAAAAAAAATCAACTGAAATTGAAAAAACTAGATTTCTTTTTTCAAAATGTGCCCTTTTTAGCTGTCACGTCTAAGAACTCGGACATTTAGTTTTTTTTCCGTATCCGAAATAAAAGTTAGAAGACAAACCTGCCGAATGCTTAAGAGATATTACTGAAATAATGTTGTTTCCGGGGAAATCGACTGAATAATGAAAAATGCCCTTAAGCTTGATGGTCACTTTGAAGGCGTAGCTAAAAAGAAAATCTGTAATCTTCTGTTAGCTAAAGTCAACTTTGTTTTAATTTCAGTCCGCAACTGAGATCTTTCACTAGAAGTTCTTTTTTTTCTTCTATATTTAGCTGCTTATTGTTTACCATCTTCTTCTGTTTTACATAGTAAGGTTGTCGTTCTTACGTTTTTTATGTTTGCCCATCTCTCTCCTTTCGACTGGTTACTTGTCATTTATTTCTATTCTATATGTTCTAATCTATCTTTTGTTTAACATCCGATATCTTTTTTTATTTATTTAAAATATCTGTTTAATTTTGTCACTTCTCTCTAGGTATTATTTACGTATGCTGCTTTTTTAGGGGCCAGGGACAAACAATAATTACTTTACTGCAAATTACTGCTTCGTATAAGTATGTATCTTTTCAAACATTTTACAGTTTCTACGAAAAAAAGAAAGCTTACCTTAAGAGAATATGTAAAAAGAAACAGATTAACGATAAGTTTGTATTACCGCCAGCTGTTATAATTTGGGTTTTATTACTTCCAGAAAAGTACCGACGCTTAATTAAATATTAGCAAATTTTTTATGGGTACTAATACTATTTATAAAGTAATAAAATTGTCTGGGTGCACGGTAGATACAAGACTTCAAGTTTTTTACACTCAGTTGGCAGTTGTCGAGATTGCCTATAGCAATAAATTTTGCCAGGAAATTATATTTACATATAAATTAACAATTTAAATACATATAAGTAATATTAGTGGATTTATTTTATTTATCGCATCAGTGATAAATAACAATTCGAATCTATTACCAGTGTAATATTTATTTTTGTTTTTGTAAAAATTTCTTTAAAAAGTTGTTTTAGGTATTGATTTATAGACTTTTGCGTAAGTTTAGTGTAAAAGAGCTTTTATTTGTAATAAATAAAACTTTAAATTGAAGTTATTTATAATTGACTAGGTATATGTTTATTTGCATAGTATTATTTAATAATCGTAAAATTGTTTATGGTAAATTATGTGAAGCGTTGAGTAGGCTGGTTAAATTCTGGAGAAACCACAATATCCGGAAAGAAACTAAAACAAGACTTCTCAAGGTACTAGCTCTTCCTATTGTAACCTATGAGTCGGAATCCTGGATACTGCATGCCGCAGATGAACAGAGACGTTCGAAATGATTTGCTGTCGTGGGATACTAAGGATCTCGTCGACGGCTCATAGAACGAATATTTCTATACTAAAAGATTTGAATATATGGGATTATGAAATCAACGATTTCGAGACGGATTTTAAAAATCCTCGGTCATGTAATATGAAAGGACGGTATGGAGAAGAGAAGAGAAGAATATAGAGGTAGATATCCTGTAAGATTTATAAACCAAATCAGGGAGCTGGCAAACATGTCGGTTGCAGCAGTCATGAGAGCATATATATATATATATATATATATATATATATATATATATATATATATATATATATATATATATATATATATATAAAGTATGTAGTATAAGTTTGTTCCGGTTTATTTCTTTGCATAGTGGCATCAGCTTTTAGATCAATTATTGCTATAACTGTAATGGCGTAGCATGGCGGAGAGTTACTACCATGAATGAGACACGACGTTCGATATCGAACAGCGACTGCAGAGAGATGCGTTTAATAGTTTTCTGTCAGATATATTTTTTAATAACTTTAAATTGTCTAATGTCAGAAAGTAGAAGTCAAAGTCCCTTTCGCAACAAAAAAAAACGATCGTTGTTGTGACATTTCGGTTTATTTTGATGATTTAAATATAAAAACAGTCACGTAATTTGCAGACCACAACATTTTTGGGCTTACAATGATTTAATGGACCATACATAATTTACTTCAGACAATTTATCAATAAAGAAAGGGTTGGAGCTATTTGAATCAGTAACCAAAAATAGATGACTGGAAGTTAGACTGGAAATACTCGCCGCTCTTAGCTACTGGTTGTATTATTCAACGCATTTTTTGGCATTTCGAAGTGATACGAACACAACAGATTACACGTACTGTCTTGCTTTTTCTTCAATGATTTCAATTACTAATGGACTAGTCGATACATTTCGGCAACTTCGGTAGTTAATTTTGAATATTCAAAATATTTTATATTTTTGTCACCAAAAATGTAGTAATAAAATGATAATACTTGATAAACACAAAACTTACCAACCGGTAATCTGGTACCAGGTACAATGAACAAAGTGACAGAGAATATCACTACATCCCCTCTAAGGGTTTCTTTCTTTATTACCCGTTAGTGTTTCTCGTACAACTTGTAATAAATAGGTAAAGGGCTTTTGTTAGAATAGATTTACTAGTTTGTATATTTTTTCTTACGTATTCGAAATAGATAAAAAAACACACACACACACACACACACACACACACACACACACACACACACACACACACACACACACATATATATATATATATATATATATATATATATATATATATATATATATATATATATATATATATATATTAATGGTTTTATTATATAAATTAAATGTTTTTTTTTTGGTTAAACCAGTAATTAGTAATTTATTATTTTACGACCGAATTGGTAATGAATAATACCTCAATTGAATAAGTGATTCCTTACACTTTAAATTCCGTGCTTTATTTCTTGTTTTTTTATACAATTTGTGTCCACAGTTCTTCTCAAATACTACGGCGCTAGAAGCAGTAACAGTATTGACCCACCAAAAAATATTTGATTAGCGGAATCAACGGTTGGAAGGGTGCACTCAGGTGGACTACTTTAAATGTGACGGGAGTCACAAAGCCTTATTCTAATCACTTTAGATTTCATAGCGTTAGTCCGGGAACTTTTTGATCTCACCATGTAATCCCTTACCACGTTCCCTATATATATATAAAGTATGTAGTATATAAAGTATTTGTTTGTTCCGGTTTATTTCTTTGCATAGTGGCATCAGCTTTTAGATCAATTATTGCTATAACTGTAATTTTCTTTTCACAAAGTTGCTGTGATGAGAATATATTCTTAACATAAGACCTTCTTGGCGTAAAATCTCGTTGACCCTTACTAATTATGTCATCGGTATTCTCACTTAGCGGTTTTTACCAATAACCTACCGAGGGGCAACTCACACTTAACCCATGGTAATTCTAAGAATGCATTCGATCACTCTATTTTTATAACTTTCCCTTTCTTCTGAATGATGTTTTTATTACATCTGTTATAAATTTTTTATTTTGCTTAATCGGCATTCAGTATATTTGATTACTATATATCGTTAATAGAACCCATTTTCCCAAAAATAAAATTATATAAAACTACTTATTTTTACAAGTGGCTTTTTATTCATTTTGACTAATGTATAACACTAAAAAAACGTTATTAAAACGTTAATAGAACTCTTATTAACCGGAGATGCGGGCCCCCATAAATTTTAGTAAACTCAGCGCCTACGGATATAATAATAATGGTTACCTTCTTGAGACTTTAGTGAACAAGATCATTTTTTTCCTGATAATTATTTACTTATTTACATAATTAATATCTCTGAAACCTGTACCTGCAAAAAATGACTAATGATTTCAACATTTATATTTTGGTGTAGACAGTTCTGACACAAGTCTGTTAAACAAAAAGTATTATTGATGGTCTAGACCCATCGGATCAGAAAGAAATATTTCTTTTAGTAAATAAACATTAACAAGATTTCAAGGTTCATTTCAAGGTCAGTGAATTTCGGCTGAATTTTAACACCTCGGTGTTAATGAACAACCATTATATGTTTTATTTGAATGGGCGGTAAAAACAGAATTGTCGTAAATGTGCAATTGTGACTGATTTAAAAGATAAAGATTTTTATGATTGAAGTAACCTTATTACTTTTAAAAGTTGTATTCTTTCTTACACGGACTATAATACTAAGTACGAGGGCTAACTTTTAAGTTTTTACAAAAACAATGGAAAAAACAAAATTGGTACAAATCGATGTATTGTTTCTGAAAATATTCGTCTTTAAGATTTATACACTTTTGCATGCGTTCGAACCAATTCTCGAAACATATTTTCTATTCTGAAGTTGGTACCACAGAAATATAATTTTAGAAGGATTCAACAGTTTCTTGAGGTGATGAAAATCGCTGTTCACGCATTTTTTTTGACATTCGGAAAATCATTCAGTGTTTTTCTCCGTCAAATAATCAATTGTTTGACGTGTTGTGTGAGAGCTGGCACTGTCGTGATGAAGAATAATGCGACGTTTTCGGTTGTTTTTCCTGATTTCATCGATGACTTCTGGCAAACAAATTGCTGTATACCATTCAGCATTAACTATTCTTTGATCCCCTAAAGTAATGGTTGCATCATGTCCAAGCGATGATTTTTTTGGGAGTGCTTCGCAACGAACCACTTTTGTTGCTAACTTTCTGACTCGTACAAATATACGTCTCCAGTTACGATATTGTATACGGATTTTGCATGTCCTCGGTTCAATTTTTTGAGCATTTCTTTATACCAATTGACGCGAGTCTGTTTTTAAGCGATTCGATTCATTGTTGTTGAGTTAATCGTAAAAAATCATCTAACACTCACTGTAAACAAACTATTCTGCCAATTTCTGAGCTCTTTTAACAATAACAAATGTTCAATTTTACAACCATTATAATGTCACATCTCAATAGCGCCATCTAGTGGTCGTTTGTAAAAACTTAAAAGGCGGCCCTCGTATACAGTTAAAGTTTACAAGGTCTTAAGTCCAATTTAGCAACAAATATAGATGAAATTACGGTCACAGTTTCATGTCTTATCAATCGATTTAATAATTTGAAACTCTTCACTGCTTTAAGGCGAGGCTGCGCTCGATTTAATATTTGACATTTGTGACGAATGTTAATAAAGCCTATATGTAAGACTGTTTGAGTCTACACGGGGAACTATGGTCTGTAGAGGATGGATATCTCTAAATAAAATGAAAATAAACGTCGTTGAAAGTGATTACAAAATAAATAATACTAAAAGTACAAGTATACTAGTACTTGCGTGTTTACATGTCTAAAATTACGAGCTGGGGTATTGGGACAGTCAGATGATCCCGAATGCGTATTATAGGAAGTGCTCAATTTTGTAACGAAAACTTTAAGATAAGCCAGGTCGAAAGCCATAACAAAGTCGAGAGAGTTGAGAGAGATCAAAAGAAGAGCTACAAGGTGAATTTATATAAATTTTAGAACATATTTCAGCCCGTTTTCAGTCAAAGATTTAAACTGGAACACTTTTGGCTTCTCTGCATGTACTACATTTACTATAATGTCTAATCTTATTGAGAACTAAGGGACCGGAGGGACCATCCTTTTAATATAAAATTATTCTTGTTTAGGATGAATCCTTCAACTGATCTTTTTACGGTGATAAACTCAAAATGGCTAAAATGTTGAACTCAAGTGTGAATATAATCTAAAAGCTGCAATTATCAAATACCCTGGATCAACCATTTATAAAATTGTGGTCAAATGGCTTCAAAATAGTTTAATGAAGGTTCCAATTACAGTGAGGACTCCTGCAGTGGTCGAAAAGGTTTAATTGCTAATTTCGGTGGGTCCAAGGGGATCACTGCGAAAATTGGCGTTAATTGGGGGTATAAGTGAGCCGACAATACGCAGAACTGCCGAGAAGGACTTTAGGTACAAATCGTACTAAATATACGACAGATACTTTTCGAGGCCTCCAGTACGAAAAGCGTAGGATGCAGTGACTGTGTTCCTAGCAGCCCAAATTTGAATCCCTCAGACTACTACTTATGGGGCGGATGTTTCAGACCGAGAATTAATGAAGCTACTAGTGATATATTGAATAATTGTGCTCAGGGATTCTCCCAAATGCCATTTACAAGGATTTTTTGTAACATTTCATTTTTCATTATTGAAACAATTGTTAAATTCGTCTAGATTTTAGTGACGCCCCTTGTATATATATTATAATGTAAGTACATTATATCTTTGATGTATGTTACGCAGATACTAATGTATGCATAAATGTAAACTAAAAGTCATGTAGACTGCTGCTTGAATTGAATAAACAATAATGAATCAACCGGTCAAGTGCAAGTTGGACTTGCATAATTAGTGTTCCGTACCATAATTGTTTTTAAGATAAAATAAAATCGTTACCTAGACTGAGTTAATTAGGACAATTTCACGTTTTTTCTTAGTCAGTAATGTATAATAACTATAGCATCTTAGCTACCTAACATACAATAAATCAATCTAGCTTAATCTAGAATCTAGTAATAAAAGTATAAAACAAATACTTACTACCTAAATATTTGTTTAATTATAAACAAATAAAATAAAATTATATCTTGGTACAAGATCGACTCCCCACTCGGTTACAGTAATGTACACTTAAAAGTATATTACATATACCTTTATCATACGTCAAGGTACATAGTTTTTATAGTTTTTTTTATACCAGATAAATTATTAAACTTAATGCATTTGTGATAATTTTCACTGAATCTATACTTTCCACTTCACACACAATTTTTTGTCAGTACTTGCTTACGGGGTAGCTATTTTTGGCAATATTTTATCATATATATTTTTGAATTTGTGTTCTCACAAGCTTTCATTTGATACTACAAGCTAATCCCTTAAGTCAAAATTTAACTTACTACAAACTACACGGTTCTGATTGGGACATCAATTCCTGTATTTGCACCAAATTTCAACTTTCTATGTCCAATAGTTTAGGAGAAAATTGGCGGACAGTCATCGAAGTGATCTCATAAGTGTTCTGTACGGAACATTAAAAAATATATTCTATTTTTTTGAACTAGTGCGATGTCATTTAATTTTAAGCGTTGAATGCTTTACGGACTACTATCGATTCAGTTTAGCATAGTTCGCTTTCTTCATTAATTTTCGTTGATTTAGTAGGTAAATATATCTGTCTACCTTTTGGTTTATGAAGCAACTTTGAAGATCTTTTTAGCAAAGTACATTAGATTCCTTTGCCGTTCAAATGATGAGGGAAGACCCGACTGATATCGGTATAATTCGTTCCTAACCATTGTTAGAGTATAGGATAGGATTATCGAACGACGATCTAACCTAATTGAAGAATATGAATTTTTCTATAGGCATAGAATATTTGATGAAGTAATTTATTTTAGTAAAAACTATACTATGTTAAAGGAAAAAACGGAATTTACAGTGCATCCTGCTTTTTTTGGAGCGAGATTTATTAAATAAACTATATTATGTTTATATTTTATATATTGCAAAAATTGAATTTTTTTCTTCACAATAAATTGCAACATCAGTTTAACAAATATCTCTGTTTATTATTGCAATTATGCGGGGGCACTCCTAAACACTGCCGGCGTCTGACATTTTTAGGTATTAATTTTACACCGTGTTATTTATATCTGTAAGTATGTGTGTATAATTATAAATGAAACGTTAAATTCTTGCGCAATTTAAAGGGAAGTTGGAGCTTATATAGACGCCTTTATTTGATATTTATCAACATTGAATAATGACTGTATTATATACAACATATGAATACAGTGAATTTCAGCCTATTTATTCAATGAATAAGTAAATAAGGACTATTTTCAGAACATTTTTCTAAAAAAAAACCTTGTTTGATTGGACTTTGAACTTTGGGCCACTCCGTTTTTATCAATACTGGTCTGCAATCGCATCTTCGTTACCAATGATATAGTGCGACACTTAATTTTACGGACTGCCTCTGTAGAAGTTAAATGAAAAAATTTTTTTTTTAAATAAATAAATAAAATAAATAAATAAATATGGTCTTTATTTCCAATTATGAAAGAAAAAAAAATACATTATAAACCAAACAATCTCTCTCTAAGTGATCTCTTTTCTGTATTCCGTTTATTCTCTTATTAAGATAATGAACTTTTCACAACATTTAATAGTGAATCACATGAATTTTCTTGTTAATTCTGTGGCATTGCCTGCTAAGTAAATTGTCCCTACATCCTTAAAAAAATCATCCTTTTGACTTCATTTTAAATTTTGGGACTGGTAAAAAGTCACAAGGTGCTGAATCAGGCGACCATAGTAAATGGTTTAATACATAGACTTGATTTCGAACTAAAAATTGATCAAAAATAAGAAATGTAACTTGAGGTATTGGTGTAAAACGCATAGATATCTGAATCACAATATGGTATTCTGCTCGAAAACCATAAATTCTACTTACTAAAAGTTTTATTATGTTAAAATAATACTCGTCATTAATAATTTTACTAGTTCAAATAGATACGATAAATAATACATTTGCTATTGCAGAAAACAATTAACATGGTTGTGTTTTGGATGGAGGACTTTGTGCCTTTTTTTGGCTTGGAGGTAATGATTTTGATCTCTATTCTGCACTTTAATGCTTCGTTTGTTAGTCATATTGAGAATATCATGGCACATCATCAGTTTAACGTTTAACGTTTTTTCGATGATTTTTAATGATTCAGTGCCATCTCGAACTGCTTGAATCACTTCTGGCGTTCCCATTGATATTGGTTCTCATGTGTTGGTTGACTTCAAAGACTCGTGTCATCATTGCAATATATTTTTTTCATCATTCTAAATGTTTTTGTATCTTTTGTGGTAAATTTTGTATTAAATTTAATTACAGCTCTCGAATCTATGTTAATATTTCTATAATGAAATTTTTGACAATTAAATAAAATATTGTCTCTTAGTCATCTCTCAATATTTCGCTATAAAATTTTAAATGAACACCGCACGCCGAAAGAATATAGCTTTGAAATGAATATTAAACTCATAAATGATGCCACTATTTATTTCTATATAGCACCAGCTCGGAAAATGAATGGTCGCACTGAGTATATAGTATATTATTGTCCATAGGCTCTGATCATATGAGTATATTTATCTATATATGTCCTGTTTCTACCTCGTCGTGTATGGTTATCGGCGTTTATTTGTGACCCATAAATCCCACTAGCAAAGAAACAGAATAATATATGTTACTTCCAATAGTGTAGGATTCATCCAGTGGATTAGTTTTTTAATCCGTGTTATTCCGAGTTATTTCTTTCTCTTTTAGATAAAAGTCAGCCCACTAGTAAAACATTCTTAAATTTATTTAGTGATTTAGAGGTAACAACAAAATAATCCATTTTTGTCGATACTCTGTATACAACTTTAAGTACCGCAATAGTACATTCCTATCATATTCAATTCGGATAACTATTTTTTTAACTGATTTATATTTCTTCTTAGTTTAGGTAATGTTAATTTAGGTTATTTTAAAGTTGCAGTAATTGTTGTATCATCAACAAAAACAAAAGTTATATAAAAATAAATAATATGGTCGCTCGAAGTTTCGTAGATTTTCAATGTGCTGCTTTAAGAAATTCTCGATAAGGTCTTGTTTACTTTCTGTGTTAAAGGGTCTTTAAATTACGAAAAAAACATAGTACCCTATTTCGGTCGATCTGTATGTTATTATTATTACAAAAAGTTCTTCTTTCTCACATTTGATCAAAGTGGTTCCATGTTTGGCTGACGGGCCAAAACCAAGTCAGCACAAACGCTATTACCATTCCGAATTAAGGAATGACCTGACAATGTTACATGTTTTCAAAATCACTGACTTCTGAATGTTTCTGTGTATGTCTGTGTTGAGTCCTAATTGCACTAAATGTGGTGTGAATGTTATTGGTGTAAGGCCTGTGGCTGATATAATGAGGGGGACAATGATGATTTTTTCTTGTCTCCATAGTCTTTTTATTTCCGCTGCAAGGTCTGTGTATTTGGAAATTTTTTCTGTGTATTTCGTTTGGATGTTTGTGTCGTTGGGGACAGCTATGTCAATTAGATAGGCAACTTTTCCTTTTTTGCACTGAAAAGTAATATCGGGTCTATTGGCGGAGACTGTTTTATCTGTGTGGATACCGATATCCCAGTAGAGCTTGTAATCTTCATTTTCAAGTATGGATGTTGGCGTGTATTTGTAGTAGGGATCTGTGTTTTCTATGAGTTTGTATGTTGTGGCTAGTGCTTGGTAAACTACTTTGGCAGCTGAATCATGCCTGGCTGTGTACTCTTTTCCGGCCAATATTTTACATCCGCTCGTTATGTGTTCGATCATTTCTTTCTGCTGGTGGCATTTCCTACATCTGTCCTCTGCAATAGTCGCAGTCTGCAATTATTATTATTATAAAAAAAAAGTTCTTCTTTCTCACATTTGGTCAATGTGGTTCCATGTTTGGCTGACGGGCGCAAACCAAGTCAGCACAAACGCATTACCATGTTTTCAAAATCACTGACTTCTGTATGTTTGTGTTGAGTCCTAATTGTACTAAGTGTGGTGTGAATGTTGTTGGTGTAAGGCCTGTGGCTGATATAATGAGGGGGACAATGATGACTTTTTCTTGTTTCCATAGCCGTTTTATTTCCGTTGCAAGGTCTGTGTATTTGAACATTTTTTTGTGTATTTCGTTTGGATGTTTGTGTCGTTGGGGACAGCTATGTCAATTAGATAGGTGACTTTTTCTTTTTTGCACTGAAAAGTAATATCGGGGTATTATTATTATTATCGTTCTGTTAGCAGGATAACTTTTAAAAGAAATGAAATTTAGGAATGACACGTATAGCTTGAAGATATCGCTTTCGGGAAAGGGAGTGAAAAGGGTGTATATTAATTTTGGCGGATTTAGTAGTATGGTATTACAACTTGGTACTTCTGTTCTTCAATCTCACATTTAGTCAATGTAGTTCGGCGTTTGACTGACGGGCTTAAGCCAAGTCAGCACAAACGCTATTACCATGGTGTCTTAAGGAATGACCTGACAATATTACATGTTTTCAATATCACTGACTTCTGAATATTTTTGTGTATTTTTGTGTTGAGTCCTAATTGTACTAAGTGTGGTGTGAATGTTGTTGGTGTAAGATCTGTGGCTGATATGACGGGGAAGACAATGATGACTTTTTTCTTGTTTCCATAGCCTTTTTTACGTGGCTTGGTTTAGCTCTGGTGGTTCGGTTTGTCCCGCATCTGTGTCGGTTGTGTTTGAGATTGATTTCGGTGGGTCCAGGCGGCGAGTAACTTTTTTCTGATTTCTTTGTCAAGTTTTGTGATTTTATTATAGCAACGCATGACGTGTTCGTTGATTTCTGTGGTGCAACTCATGCGTTGCTTTGATTTTCCCACTTGAGTGGGTGCCAGCTTACTTGCTGGCACAACACTTTTGGCATGTCCATTTTCTTTTGCCCGATCTTCATAGTTCTGGTTGAGCTGCCATTTTCCGCGACGTCCTCGACCGTTACGTTGCTCGCTCGATGCTTCTTTTATTGGTTTACTGTTGTTTGAGGTGTTTTCAGTGTTCTGTGGTGTCAGAAGCTCAGTGTCCCGAGACTGAGTTTCCTGTTAGTAGAAGGTAAATAGTTGGTGTGTTTTTTTGCGCTTTATGTTGTCTTTAAAAGTTATTATTGCTTTTCCTTCTTTTTAAGAAGATATCAGCACACATAGCAAAACATGACTCTGGTACCTCGGGATCGTTAATGCCCGTATTAGGAGAATCCTTGGATATCCTCAGCCCCTGAGGGCGTATTATAACCATATACCAACAGTGTTATTTTTTTAGTAAAAAAATATAGGCATAATTATTTAGGAACATATATGGGGTGAGGAAGTGGGTTAGGTGAGTGGCTTTGTATATATCTTGTTATATGCTCTTTTTTATTGTTCTTGTCGTTGAGGGGTTTGAAAATTATGATTAGAATACCACTATAAGATGTCATGTAAAATAGTGTGAAAAAGTCAAATTAAGTATTTAGTTAAAGACTGTTTGCAAGGAATACTGTGTAAATTATTTTGCCGATTTTTCTATAAGAAGTGTATTTGGGTTTAGATGTGTTCGAAGTACAAGCGAAATTTTAATAGTCCCACTGTGGCTATCGTAAATATTGCATTTGTCATTTCTGATATAAATAATCGGTTTTGCTGTTGGCAGGTTTAAATCACTTAGCTCAGAAATAATTTAATATCCATTAAAATAAATAACAAAATAACTACTTATGAAAAAAGAAGTTTACAACCTATTATTCTGTTATAAGCCCGTCCATGTAATCTAATAGCACATCAAAACATTGCCTCACAACATTATGCATAACTTTCCCCAGATATCATGCACCGACCTCATTATAAAATCAACGTGTTTCCGGCCTGCCAGTCAGTTGAATAGGCCCTCCGGGTGTAAGAATAACCAGATTACATTCCTGGTGTGTCAGACATGGGCAAAAGAAGCAAAAAACCCGCTTCTCTGCAGGAGTTGCTGCAAAACAATGTGCCACATTTTTATTACTTTTGGCCAGTTCGTTGCAGGACCAAAATTGGCCCGTAGTAAAGTGAATTTTTTTATTGATTGCACCACTGCGAAATTGCGATTGTAAAATGATTATCGTGGTTTTCTACCTGAAACAAGTAAAAAATATAACAGGAGACTGACATTTTTAAATTTTAAATGTCGTTTGAGCTGCTGCAGGTATGCAGCAACTGTCCGTTCATTTAATAATAGGTTTAGTCTGTTATTAAAAGTTAAGTTTTATTGCTTTAGTTAGTATTGACTAGACTTTTGGATGACTATTACAAACGAAAAAGACAATTAAGAGTAAAGTGGAAGGCAATCTTAGTAAAAGAAATGTCTCAAGAATAAATGGACCAATACATTTAAAAAGCCTTTACGAGGGCTACCTTAAAGTTTTTTGTTATAAATCGTTTTATTGTTTTTTAAAATATTCGCCTTTAAAATGTATACGCTTTGGATGCGTTCGAACCAATTCTCAAAACATTTTTTCCACTTTGAAGTTGGTACCTTAAGAACATGGTTTTGGAAGGATTTAGCAGCTTCTTAAGGTGATGAAAATCGCTGTCCACGCATTTTTTTTTCAGGGACAAAAAGAAGTCGTTAGGCGATAAATCAGGTGAATACGGGCAATGAGACATTAATTCGATGTTTTTCTCTGTCAAATAATCAATTGATTGCTGTGTGAGAGCTGGCATTGTCATGATGAAGAATGATCCGATGTTTTCGGTTGTTTTTCCTAATTTCATCGATGACTTCTGGCAAACAAATTATTGTATACCATTCAGCATTAACTGTTCTTTGATCCTCTAAAGCAATGGTTGCAACATATCCAGTAAAACCAAGAACAAGTTCTTCGCGAACGAACCACTTTTGTTGGATTCGGTTCATCTTGGAACACCTAAATAGTTGATTGTTGCTTAGTTTCCGGCTTGTACGATTTTATTCAAATTTCGTCTCCTATTACGATGTTGTATACGAATTTTGCATGCCTTCGATCGAATTTTTTGAGCATTTCCTTACCCTAGTGGACACGAGCTTGTTTTTGAGTTTCGGTCAAATTATCTGAAATCCAAAGGGAACAGATTTTTTACAGCTAAATATTCATGCAAAATTGAATATACTTCAGTCTTCGATATGCCTAAGGATGCCTCTATCTCACGCTAAGTCACATGTCGATCCTCTTCATTCATCTTGCTTACAGCAGCGATGTTTTTTGAAACAACCAGCGATTTTGGTCTAGCATCACAAAATTCATAGCTGACGGAATCATCACCATGACGAAATTCTGCAAACCAATTGTAAACAGTCTTTTTTGATGGTGATTCATTACCGAAAGTTGAACGAAGCGATTCGAGGCATGGTTGTTGAGTTAGATCTTTACTAAAATCTTAAAAAATCATCCAACGAAAACCTTCACATAAAACTTCCATTTGTTCACAAAACTGTGTTTTTTTTTTAAACGCTCATTGGAAACAAACTATTCGGGTAATTTCTGAGTTGCCATTGTTTTAACAATAACAAATGTCAAATTTTACAACAATGATAATGTCACATCTCAATAGCCCCATCTAGTGGTCGTAAAAATTTAAAAGGCGGCCCTGGTATAGGGAATAAAAATTACATAAATAGTTACAGATACAGAATACAGAAATCTAAGGTACTGGCTTGAATAAATTGATAATTGAATCCAGAATAAACTTTTACATGTGCAAATAACAATAATAAATAAACTAAAACTGCAAATATTGATAACTAATTAGATTAGACCATTGTCAAAAACAAATGCAGTGGCTATGGATAGTAGTTTGACATTTAGTAAATACGTACACAAAGTTTGCTGGTTCGGATTTTAATGTGCTATTTGTAGTGAATTTTTAAAGAATATGTGATAGACAAAAATTATGAATTTAATAAAATCCAATCTCATTAGTTAAGATAAAGTACCTCTTTTTGACTGTCTGCTAAAGAAATTTACGACGACATGTTTAATACATTGAAAGAACAATGTCCCTCCTACGCCACTATTAAAAATTGGGTTGTAGATTTCAAGAGTTCATCAGTGATGAACACCGTGCAGGAAGACCCGTTTCTGTATCTACCCGAGAAAATGTTGAGGCTGTGTATGAAATGATTTAGAAGAATCGACGAATTGGGCTGATACGTATAGCAGAGATTCTGAATTAGGTTTTAAACTGATTGATTTTCGCCCAGATATCCCTGATTGAGCTCCTATTTATTATTATCTAATTCTCAAATTGAAAACCCATTTGAAAGCATACAAATTTCATTCAAATAAAGAAGTAATAAATACTATTTAAATACTATTTAAAACAAAGTTACTTTAGAATCGTGGCCTTGCTAACTTGAAATAAAAATAGCCATAAACCAAGATATATAAAAATTTGATCATTGCTTTCCGACCACTTTCTTTATGTCATTCCACCATCGCTTCATTGGTCTCCCTCTGCGTCTCTTTATTTCATTACATCATTACAGCTGCCCACGTTAGTTCTACCTTTCGTGTTATTTCTACTTTTTGATTTTCTTTCCCAGTTTTATAGTATTATCAAGTTTCGCTAACACTATCGACATTTTGTCGTCCAAGGATATTTGAATATTGTTGGGACTTTTAGCCTGATACTCTTGGACGATTCGTTAAGTTGTAGTATTTCTTTTAGTTCACCTGGGTCGCTTGAGTTGAGAACGATATCATCGGCGAACCGTAGATGATTAAGGTAACATCTGTAAGGAGGTAAGATTTTTAGGCCTTTTCCCTGTCACTCCAATTTTCTAAATACTTTCTCCAGATTTCGTTCATTTTTACATGTATTATTGCATTTTGGTATATGTTTTTTTTATGATGTTGCTATACCTCGAGTCGATTCTAGCTTTGTCTAAATCATTTAGGAAGGACCCTGTTTCTGTCGAATCGAACACCTTACGAAAGTCCTCAAATGCCAGGCGAACATATATATATATATATATATATATATATATATATATATATATATATATATATATATATATATATAAGAATATAAAAATCACACTGACTTACTAGCCGGCGCATCGAGTAGAATTTTGATTAATAATTAATCATTCTTCCAATCCAACCTCAGGTATATAATTTTTGAAAGCAGTTTTGTTTACATTTTTTTTTATTAGATGGTATAATGGTATAAATAATCAGACAAATGTATTTAAACGAAGATTTGTACTTTTCAATGTGATAAATTACTGTGAAGGTTATTTCTAAATTCATTTTTTTAAAGTGTCAGGTGGCAGTTTTAAAATTACCTTATGTATTTATTTTATTTTCCTATTTATTCACTGCAATTATAACTTAACAACTAACTCACAATTACAGTGTTAATGCTATCGCACAGTAACATTTACTATCTAAGTACAAAAATACAACTAAAAAATTTCAACATTTAGGAGATATCTGTCCGGATTCTGAGTGAACTATAAACCTTGGAAATATATGCTCATAATAAATGCAAACAGTAAATCTTAGAGAAACGTATATTTGCAGTAGCTCTAATATTTCTAGAGAGACAGTGTTAAATAATTAAATTCTTATACATATTTTGAAATGGATACACACTTACTGGCGACCAATCTTGTAAAAATACCATGCGCAACTCTATTCCTATATTCTAAATTAGTTTAATAGGTTTGATTAAGATGTTCTTAACAAACGAGGGATGTCTGACAGAAAATAATCCTAATAACGCATGATACAATAAACTGGACGGTTTTATTTTTCAATATATTTTCTCTATCTCAACGCACTTCTTACTTTTTTTTATTTAATTTTTCAGTTTGTTCTAAAAGTAAACTTGGTGCCAAATGCTCTTGCTTGGTTTCAAATCCCTAAACAGATAATAGTTGCTGGTTGCTGGAACAGGACTACTACTACTAATTCCTTCAAATGATTGACTGACAGTCAATCATCGCTCTTGAAGAAGCTAACATGGTTAGCGAAATGGGCGAATAGGGAAAAGTGTTTGGTGTAGTGGTGTTATATACTGGGCAGTGTCATTGTGCCAAAAATTCCATATTCCCAATATAGATAGTCAATAAGACTAATTTCTTTTGTGTTCTAGAAAATGGTTGTCATAAGCGTCTCTGACATTTACTTGACCTTAATTGTGCGGAGTCACTTAGCTATCTTTTTGTATACTCTGGATTGAATCTTGTTTTGAATTGAGATTATACTGGTAAATCCAAGTTTTATCCAAGGCTATAATATGATCCTAGATTGCAATCCGACTATTTTCAGAAAAGGCAAGAAGCAAAAATTTCACATGGCGGTTGGGAACAGGCGTTCTCATCGTTTCTGGTGCCCAACGCGGGCTCACTTTACTCATGTGCAAATAGTGTGTTCTTATTCTAGCAACACTATTCTCATTTACAAAACTATTCAATCTCAATTTTATTAATTTCTCAAAAAAATCTGTTAACCAATTTAGTAACTACAATTGATAGTTGTTGTTTTTTTAACAAATTTTGTTTAGTAATGTCGATTGAATATTTGTGTTGTATGGTCGTATTGTATGAGCTCAGTTGAAAATCCGACATAATTACGAGTATTATGCGGAATTTATAGTTTTCGCTATAATAACCAGTATTTTTATAATAACTACTATCAGTAATCTAGTCAATATAATGTAATAAAACTTACAATTTTAAGTCTTACTTTTTTTACGTGTTCATTAAGATATAGAAAAATTGATTAAAAATAACACCACGATTTCCTTCAGATTGTATTACTGGTATTGCAAAATTACTGATTAGTCTTTAATATTTGAGTTCTTATTAAAATAAATTAGTACTTGTCTTATTTCTTTTTAAGCCACAGTCATTTATAACTACTTTATACACAATTCTTTAGATCATTGTAATTAACCGAATGATAAATTTGAATGTCGTAAGAGATCGCGTGTTTAATGGAGAAATTAGAGCAAAGGTATGTAAGATAAAAATAATGGAATAAGAGGAGATCCCAGAACATCTGAAATTGATAGAGAATTTGAAATATGAACTGTATATTCGTTTGAAATTCTTGTAATTTGGTTTCTGTTAAATAAAGAGTTAGCAAAATAATATACCATAGCCAATATATTTAAAACGATATGACATGATTGAAAAAATTAAACGCTTGTGCTAAATCAAAAAAAAAACTATGTTAACGGCAAAACCTAAATTCCAATTCTCGATTAAATCAACTTTACGTTTATAAAGTAAAGTTGCAGTAGTAAAAAATATAATAAAAGTAAGTGATTTTTAGTGTCCATGGGGGAACACTTATAAGATGACTTCGATGTCCCCCCGTCCGTCTATCTGTCGGTCTGTCACACCTTATTTTCTGCGAAACTATTTGACAGAAAGTTAAAATCTGGCACTAATATGGGAATCAATTGCCTCATCAGAGCCGAGAAGTTTTAAAAGTTTAGTGACTTAAGGGGTTAGTTTCGGGGGGTGAAATTAGAAGTGAAAAAAAATACTAGGTCGTCGAGTGGGATGTCAAATGAAAGCTTGTAAAAAGATAAGTTAAAAAATATATATAATGTAATACTTGCGCACACTTCTCTTGGTATTATGTTCAAAAAAGTGCGAAAAAATCGCTGTCCCGCACCCTTATCTCGAAAAGTACTGATCAAAAAAATTTGAAAAAATACCGGAATATTCTCTACAGCGTGTAGATTGAACGAAAATTATCATGAGTGCGTTACTTTTAATAATTTATCTGGTACATAAAAAAACAAAAATTTCGAGGTCATCAGTTTTCAGTAAAGATCGGAAAAAACAACAAAAATTTTTATTTTAAAAGCATTCAACGTACGGAACGCTAATTGCACAAATTCAAATTTCACTTGACCGGTTTTTTTATTGAATAGAAAAGTTAAATATGAATTTATTGTTTTATATATTGGATGTAATCTGAGCAACACATAAACAACATGTTTCCAAAATTAAGTAGCAATAAGTATTAGGTACTATTTATTCTTAATTTTATTATACTAACAGGGTCAGATTCTTTGTTTTTATTACGATATTTTTTAAACAACGCATATTTGTATTAATATTTGTTTCTTATTCTATTTTAGGTGAGTCCCTTATTCCACAATGTAAGTATGAATGATTACTTGGAAACTAGCCTTATTCTAACCTTTATCCTTTAGTAAGTATGGCTCTATATGATGTATAAAAATGATAAAAAAGAGGAAAATATCTATAAATATTTATTATTATAATATTTAAAAAATCTTTTTCACTTGGTAATCTGTGGAATTTGACTAATTACAAATTGTTTGTCGCTATATTTAGCTTCTTGAAAAGCTCATGACGTAATTGTAGTGATAATTTTTAGGATAACCATTTATTGTTAAAAATCGAAAGGATGAGTAAAAACATTATAATTAACTAACTTTGACACTTCCTACTCTAAAAAAACTGTACCATGTTTTTTTCTCACAGGTTTCGCATAATTCGTTTTATTTGAACTGCGATCAACAGCAGGGTTATTCAGGATTACACAGCAATAATTAGAATCTTAGAATACGGAAATTTGTAGTTGTGGCACTCGAAAAACTGATCTAAGGTGTAGATTTTCACGAAATTCAGAAAAGTGTCAATATCTCGAAATCTAACGATTTTTCACTAACGTCATATTTGCATATTCTGGTGAGTTAGCGTATCAGACCTCGAAGGGAATACGTTTTTTTGGGACACCCTATTCAAATCGGAGATAAAAATACAATTGTTGATCTGACTAATTACAGGTGCTGCCTATAAAAAGAATACTTTGTGGCTTTGAAATATGTCATACTTGACAAGTGACAACTTTTTTATAGCATATTGACTTTTTTTTTTTAAATTACGTATAGTTAACTCTACGATCTTAATGGAGCAATATAAATACAAACTAAATAACATTTCTACAATCTATACAGCCGAATTATTAGCTATCAGAGAAGCCATCAAAATCGCAATAAAAACAAATAATAATAGCAACATTCTCATCATAATTGACTCACTTAGCTCTCTGAAATCCATCTATTCCTCGAAAACATCCATCCCGTTAGTGTTAGACATAATTAACCTCCTACATATAAGCGATATTCGGAAGATTAACATAGCATTGCTATGGACTCCCAGCCATATCAACATAAGGGGAAATGATTTGGCGGATATGAACGCCAAATTTTCTATAACCCCCGGAACTAATCTAAACACAATATTATCACCAATGGACTTAATAAATTTCTTCAAAGACACCTTCAAAAATATTTTCCAACTCTCATGGGATTTACAAGAGGAAAACAAATTATGAGAAACAAAGCCTTTAGTATATCCCCCTTTTCATCTTACAAATTTAACACGTAAAGAAAATGTCTTATGGAGAAGAATATCAACAGGACATACAAACCTAACCCATTCATATCTACTAAAAGGAGACCCCACCTTTATGCCAACACTGTAATACACCCCTTACGATAAAACGCATCCTTTCTCATGATTATTTCCCCCAAGAAATAATAATAATTTACTTAGACCCTTACACCAAATACTTACACCAAATACAAACAATATATATATATATATATATATATATATATATATATATATATATATATATATATATATATATATATATATCAATCGGTTTTATAACGTCTTCCGTCTTCCGATGCCTAATTTCCACTCGTCCCGGTTTCTCCATCCCTCCTTCTCCAGATCTCTCTCTAGTACTTTCTTGTTGATTCCTGCTCTACAGCTTTGGCGTGGTCTTCCTCGCTTTTTTTTTCCATGAGGGTTCCAATTTAAAATCTTTTTAGGCAGTCGGTCTTGTGACATTCTCTGTACATGTCCGTACCATACCAACTGTTGGGTTCTGATTTCGTCCACTATATCGTGCTTTATTTCTAAAGCTCGCCTTATCGTGTCATTTGGTATGCGGTCTTTTCTGGATTTTCTGGCTGCTCGTCTCCAGAAATCCATTTCTGTAGCTTTTAGTATTTTTTCTGTTCTTTTCTATAATGGCCACACCTGGGAGCTGTAAGTTATTATACTTTTCACTATTGAGTTGTAAATTCTCTTCTTATTTTCAATGGTTATGTTTTTGTCCCATAGTATACTATTAAGCATTGCAATCGCTTTTCTTCCTTGGATATTCCTCTCGAATATTGCTTCTTCCAGTGTTCCGTCCCTAGATATTCTCCTTCCCAAATACTTATAACTGGCACAGTGTTTGATGGTGTGTCCTGTGGCCAGTTTCAAGTCCTGCTGTTGTCCTCCAGCGCACATGTACTCGGTCTTTTTAAATATTGACTTCTAGGCCCCATGTCCTGAGCGACTACTACCTGGTTATCTGCGAATGATAGCGTGTACAATGTAGTATCGTCATCCAGTGGTAATCCCATACTGCTGCATTTCCTTTCCCAGTTCTTCAGTGCACTCTCCAAATAGATTTTAAATAGCGTTGGGGATATACAGCAGCCCTGTTTGAGACCCTTTGTGACCGGGAACCCTGTTGTTACACCATATTTGGTTTTCACACTACTTCTTGCGTCTTGGTATAAAGATTTTACGGCTTTAATTATTTCGGTGCTTACATTACTCTGTTGTAGTGTTTCCCACAATCTCATTAGGGGCATGCTGTCGTAGGCCTTTTTTAGATCAACAAACAAGACATGGACTTCCTGATCAAATGCGGTTTTCTTTTCTAGGATTTGTGTCAGTGAGAAGAGATGGTCTATTGCGGATCTTCCTGCTCTAAAGCCTGCCTATTCTTCAGCTTCTAGGTCTGCGTATTCCGTTTCTATTCTATTTTTAAGTATTTTTCCGTATATTCTGCTAATAGATCCTGTAACCGTTATTCCCCTATAGTTATCACAATTATTTTTGTCTCCTTTCTTATGAATTGTTGATATGTATGATATTTTCCATTCCTCGGGTACTTCTGATGTGTTAATGTATCTTTGGAATAAGTTCCTCAAAGCGCTAAATAGCTTTTCAGTTCCGTATTTTACTATCTCTCCTGGGATGTTTCCTGGTCCTGGAGCTCTACCATTTTTTAGCATTTTACATACTTCTTTAACTTCTGATGTTGTAATATTTATTGGGGATCCTCGTATAACTATATTTGGGTTTCCATGTTGGGTACTTTTGAACTCTGGTCTATCTTTTGTTAGCATATTTGTAAAATATTGGTTCCATTTTTCTGGTGTTATTGGTGAGAAGATTTCTCTTTTCCGTTCTGCTCTCCAGCTTTCTGTGCTTTTTCTTCCTCCTATGTAAGTGTTGAGTCTTGAGCATGTCTTTTCCCATTGGTTGTTCTTTTTGTCACTAATACACACAATCAATCACAAACAATATAAAACATCTAATTGATTTCTTAAAAGAATCCGGTCTTTATTCTAAAATATTAACTGCAATAAGAACTTCACCTAAACATACATACATACATTAACAACATCTACTTTTAAAAAAGTGTTTGATTCGTTAATTTTAACGCTTGTATCTCTGAAACGACTGAAGACAATTACATACAGTTATATATTTTTAATATTGAATTCAAAATAGCTCGTTAGAACTTGCTATTTAAAGAGGAATTTTAAGAATTTAGAAGAAAGCCCTAACGGGCGTTGAAACAATTTTGAGACAATTTTTTCGAGACCGTTTGTACAGTCTTCATAAGCACGTAAGACGAGGCATATTTTTTCAGCCTAACAGAAAAGTAGAAGTAGTAGCAAAATCAATCATTTAGTTTTACAACTGTATAGCTTGAAATCCTAAAATAGACGTTTTTATGTGAATTTTGTTTTGCACCATTGCACCATCAGTTCAGTGTTAGTCGTAAAACTGCACTTTTAATTAAAATAAACAAAGAATTAGGCGCTTAGCGATTTGTTACTAAAAATAAAACTATCGATTGTGTTTATTATGCCGGGTCGGTAATACATAAAACTTTTGCGATTGCTTTAATAGTAACATATGTGCGGTGACTACTTTTAATAACCTTTCAATGAAAAACCTCATTTTCTAGAAATAATTATTTTTTAAGAACTCGAAAAATTTTATAAGAAAGACCGAATCAGCCAGAGGGAGTTTAAACTTTCAGTTTTTCTCAGTTTTTGGCTGCGATAACCCGCCATGAAAGGTTGTATTTAAATTTACTATACTTTGTACACATTAGGCGTCCGTCGTTTATTCCACTCAAACATATCGTCGCATATGTACGTGGTTTTATACGGTGCGTGTATTATTCTTGGGCAAATTTTGTTAATTATGTAGAGCGGGGCTATTACAAATAGATATTTGACTTTCTGGTGGACAAAGTTTCGTTATTAAGATTGTTCTTGGTATATATAATGTTGTCCGAAGAATGTGAGTTTTACTAATAATATAATTATTTATTTATTTTTATTAACAAAATTTACGATAATTTTTTCAAACTCACATTTTTAATTGTATTCCTTAATAATTTACCTTGCTAAATAATTTAAATAATCATTATTTTGCAAAATAATTTTTTTCTTATAATTAAGTGTTTTTTTTTATAACTGACATTCTTCACCTTACCAATTGTTCAAAAAATTACTTTTCGATTTTTCCTGTAAATTAAAAGATTCATTAAATTTTCACGAAAGATAAACCAAAATAGCAAAACCATTTCTAAAGAAATAAGTAACATTTTAAAAGAAGCAGACAGTACCCCATCGGATTCACTAACCAGCACTGAAAGTAGCGAATTGTTGTTCAATGTTCAAAGAATATTTGTCTATATCATAAAATTTTTATCTATCTTAGAAGAATATATATATATATATATATATATATATATATATATATATATATATATATATATATATATATATATATATATATGTGTGTGTGTGTGTGTAGTGGTGTATATATATATATATATATATATATATATATATATATATATATATATATATATATATGTATATATATCGCACCTCGGCAAAAATAGTTATACAACAAATGTGTATTTTGAGATTAGGTCAGTTTTAAACGCGTATGGTATGTTTCCTCTAGCCCGAAAAATATTACATCTGTAACTCACAAATTATCCGCCAGGGGGGCAGTTGGGTCAGTTTTACTTTTAGGCTAGTTCTTATTCATTACGGTAAGAACAGTGTCACTTTAAAATATACAAATATAATAAAGTTTATTATCCAAAAATATTTATCAGAAAGGTAAAAAAAGCCTATAGTATTTCCATATAAAGTTAATAGTTTTCTTATTGCATTATTTTAGAAATACTGCATTTTTGAGTTGTATCACTGTTCCCGCCGGGGTGCGAAATATATATATATATATATATATATATATATATATATATATATATATATATATATATATATATATATATATATATATATTTAGGTTTCATAGACTCGAATAACCCTGAAAAGAAGCTATAATACGATAGATATAAACCAACATCTTTAACCTCCTCTACTTTTCGTCATATGAATATAAATAATAATGCTTGCAGATTGTCTATTATCACAAGTATGTATGTTTGTCCTCAAATATCTATACTTGTAGACGATTTAAAATTTCTCGATTTAGGTCCCACGTTTTCATTTCGTATGTCAATACTTGTAAAACGCATTGATCAAATGTGTTCACTTTTATCTATTTAGAATATTGGAAAAGAAGATGTTCCGCAGTTTGCCTAACTTTGACCAAGCTAATGATATTCTTCTTGATAGGTCTGGTTCAAGTTTTCTTTGGATATTATTATTTTTATCCAAGATATATGTATATTATATATATATATATATTTCTTGTGATTTTTGCGTTTTCGATGTTCAGTATTGCTTCTTTAACGCCCTTATTGTCAGCATTTCTTCCAATTCTTCTCTAGTGGAAGACATAAGCACAATATCGTCTGCGAATCGCAAGTGATTCATATTTATGATTTATATATATATATATATATATATATATATATATATATATATATATATATATATATATATATATGTAATATATATGTATATATACATATATATATATATATATATATATATATATATATATATATATATATATATATATATACACTCTAAATTCAGTGGGGCTGCAGTCTTTATTTAATTATTTATGGCCTTGGGTAGTGAAACAACCTTTTTTGTTAGTCGAGCTTTCGAAATTATATTTATTTCTTCTTCAGAACATCTGGAAAGAGAAAATTTTCTTTTTTCTTTATAATGTTAAGTGAAAATTTTGAGTACATTAAAATGATGGAAAAACAAGAAAAGAAAGAAAAATGATTGACTTACCAAAGTGGTTTTTTATAACAAAGAAACAAGCAATCATTAGCACAAAGGGACATTCCCTAATATACTGTTATTAATTACATAATATTTTAGTTAAAAAGGAAAAACACAATAAGGCCAAAAATGGCTGGCTGTGGTTCTCTCTGCCTATCCTCTAAACCAGTAAAATGACAAAATATGTTCAATTTTTGGTGGTAAAGACGGAGTGTGATACATTTTGTCTTTATGTTATTCGTCTAGAGCAGGACGATCTGTTAGTGATTGGATTTTTCTAATTATAATTTAAGGATATAACTGTATTCTAACTTAAGGATATAACTGTATATAGAACTGAGTCCCTGGGTTTCACCTTTTGTGTTTGTTAATATGAACCATTTCTAAGAAAATTCGTTTATAGTAAGAATCAGATCGATCCAGGACCTCAGTCTCATCCCAGTTCATTCGATAGTCGTTATTAATGACATGTGCCCAAGCACAAGATTATACATTACGTCTGCAGTCACTTTTGTTTGATGTAATCCTACCCTTCAAATTTCTGGAGGTTTACGGGATCAGCAGAGAGAACCAGAGCCAGAGATTTTTGGCTTTATTGTGTTTTTCCTTTTTAACTAGAATATTATATAGTTAATAACAGTATATTAGGTAATGTCCCTTTGTGATAATGATTGCTTGTTTCTTTGTTATAAAAAACTACTTTGGTACGACAATCATTTTTATTTTTTCTTTCTTTTCTTGTGTTTCCTTCATTTTAATGTACTCAAAATTTTCACTTAACATTATAAAGAAAGAAGAAAATTTTGTCTTTCCAGATGTCCTGAAGAAGAAATAAATATAAATTCGAAAGCACGACTATCAAAAAGGTTGTTTTACTACCCAAGGCCATAAATAATTAAATAAAGACAGCAGCCCCACTGAATTTAAGGTATATGTTTTCTTAACTAGTCAGTCGTGATTACTTCTGCCTTAATATATATATATATATATATATATATATATATATATATATATATATATATATATATATATATATGTATATTTATCCACCATACCACCACTCATACGGCCAGATAATTCTATTGCAACGACACCTGTTGAGAGAGAGAACTTGTTGCTTCACCTTCTACTGTCGGTTTCCAAGGAAAAAAACACCAGCTATTATTCCCATATTGCAGTCAAGGATGCCCGATGTTGTCTTCAGACAGCGTATCATAAAGCGTATTTTAATGAAGCTAGACACTAAAAAGGCTTCTGGCGCTGACGGAATACCTGCCAGAGTTCTGAAAAACTGGGCGAGGGAACTAACACCAGTTTTCTGTAGACTTTTCAACCTATACCACAGAAAGGGAATATTTCCTTTCTGTTGGAAATGTGCCACAGTTCAGCCGATACCTAAAAAAAGGCAAGAAGACCTTGCCAAATAACTACCGACCAGTTAATATTATCGAAGGTCATGGAAAAGGTAATCAATCAGCATCTTCTAAAATATTTTGAATGATTCAACATTATTAGCGTTCACCAATATGGCGTTCGTAAACATAGACCAACAGGAGATCTTCTGATTTATGTAACACATGTTTGGAACAAAGTAACAGAACACTTTGGAGAATCTCGAACGGTTGCTCTTGACATATCCAAGGCATTTGATGGCACGATGGACTGTTGGCTAAGCTAAGCTCTTATGATATGTCTGAAAAGTTCTGTTTGTGGCTCTCATGTTTCCTCAGAGAGCGTTCTTTACGAGTGGCGGTCGACGGATCTCTTTCTAATATCTTCACTATCAACGCCGGTGTGCCCCAAGGCTCCATACTTTCTCCTGTCTCTCATTTACATTAACGATCTGCTGGAAAAGACCGGGAATCCAATCTACAGCTTTGCAGATGATAGTACGCTTTTCTCTTCATTCACTTTGAACGCTCGGACATCGGCTACTCTGACGAATATCCGCAGTCAGGAGGTCGTTCAACTTAACAAAGATCTGGAAGAAATTCTATCTTGGGATGACAGTAACCAGGTGGAAATTATCGCTACAAAAACCCAAGCGGCAGTTTTTCCTAAAAAATTAACGTTGCTGAACTTGACATAATCATGTCGGGACACTCCATTCCCCTAGCATCGTCACTCAATTTGTTGGACGTCAATTTGGGAGCAAATATGAATGAACATGTGGCAGGCTTAGCAAGAAGAGCTTCTCAAAAGTTGGAAATATTATTTCGAACCAGAAAGCTTTACTCTCCACAACAACTGTTAATTCTTTACAAAGCTCAAATTCGACCAACTATGGAATACTGCTCCTATGTTTGGGGTTCTGCTCCCAAACACACACTGCATTTGTTGGATTCTGTTCAGAGAAGAGCTGTTCGTCTAATTAGAGTCTTTTATATGGAGAACATCATCCCTTTGGAATAATTTGTCCAGGGCTGTGTTTCCCACCGAGTAGAATTTAAAGCGATTCAAGAACAACGCGAATCGCTTTTTCCGCACACATGCCGCTCCTGGAGCGCTTTAGGGACTTCCCTGTAGCACGTGTGTTAGACCCATAAATATATATATATATATATATATATATATATATATATATATATATATATATATATATATAGCGCCGCTCTAACAATACATATATAAACATATATATATATATATATATATATATATATATATATATATATATATATATAGCGCTGTGCTTCGCGATACCTTTAAAGTCACCTTTCTCTTTTATCTAATAAACACGAAGTACATATAAGGTCCTCTCTTACTAATAATTATTAAAAATAAAGAAATAAAACAAAAAAATAAGCCAACTTCAAGAAAATGAATAAAAAACTATAAAGTAATATATTATCTTAATCTTAAAAGTTAGTACCCATCTACTTATAAAAGAAAATATAATTAGTAAAAGAAACTGAACTGTTTTATTTTACACGAAAAACGCTACGGACACCACGATTTTAGTTTACTGCCATTTTGAATAGCAAGTTTTAATCCGCAAACTATTTATAATAATTTTTTCTAAACCCTTAAAACTAAATATGAACGCTCTGTCAAGATTTGAAAAAAAAATGTGAAAATAACACCATCAATCAAAAGACCTTTTGCTGATCCTTTCCCCTGCATTTCATTATCCTTCTGCTCATTTATTTCCATTTATTTTTCTGTCAGTGACGTCTAATGATAACTATAAGCGACGAGATGTGATGAGGTCAGCCGCTTACACAGGTTTGCCAAAATATGAGTTTGAGAAGTACAGACCTATGCAAATTATTAGACTAAGGTAGGAGTTTTAAAGAACTAGGCAATTATTTTATAAAAACTTGCTTTTATTAATAATATTAACATCTATTAATAATTAGTATGCATGCCCCTCTTCTGAATTAATAAATTCAAACGTTTGGGCATGCTATTAATTATATTTATACGATTGTTTGATATTTCCTTATCTCTATGCGATGTTTTTATTAGTTTCTATATTAACTCATCTTTTATGGTTATTGTCTTCTTCTTTTTAAAATGGCCAAAAGATTTTCAATCGGGGCCGTAAAATTTCCATCTGGAAACCAATTTTTCAGTTGTGGAATTAGTCTGGTTTGCAGTACTTTTGTTATCCTGGTCCTGTCTCATTTTACCCTCTGTCATGTCAACCTACCTGTGCTTTTTGCAGACATGCAACTCCACACCATAAAGTTGGATGCTTCACTGTTTGTGCAATGCACGGCTGCTGGAACGCTTCATGTTTAGTTCGGCTTACGTACTGTGTACCAATTGAAAAAATGGATTCATCAGAAAACACCACCTATAATAAAAGAGATTCTTTACTTATGTAGCTATATATTTAAGTGTGTGAGGACTAGCTGGAATTTTTGTTTTGGCGTTGCGAATAACCTAAGCATCTTTGCACAGGCTAGAAATAACAAATTATTCCATGTAAATTATTCAGTGAGGCTATTTACTTTGATCCAGTCATTTCCAAACTTGTTTTTCATGTCCTTGATCCACACAGGTCTCTTTTTAGCTATTGCAGACGTTATCTTTGCGTTCTTCTTGCTGTGAGCCCAGCTTCACAAAGTCGCTTACTAACATTGGTTGGCGATATTTCCACTTTTTAAATTGTCCGTGAGGTCTTTATTTGTTGCTTTCTGTTCCTTTTAGCCATTTTTACAAGTTTTCTATTTGTTCGCGGACTCAGTAGTTTAGGTTTTTGGCCACATTTTCCAAGTCCGGTGCAGTCAAGATTTTCTCCAGCTTCAAGCAAAACTTTGTTCCTGACTTTTGAGAAATAACACGTAGGCTGAAAAGTTTTTGGTCTGACACATAGATGTCGCCCTTTTCAAAAAATTTTTGGGAAGTAGCAACCTTCAAACGATACGTGTCAAAATTTCATGACATTCCGACGATTAGTTTAAAAGTTACAGTGGTTTCAGTAACGCTACTTTTGATATTTTCAAAACAATGGAAAAAATCGAATTTCATGTGTTGATTAAACACTGTTTTTTGATGAGAAAACGTACTGTTCAAGCAAATCAATGGCTTGATAACAGTCACGGAGACTCTGCTCCTGGAAAATCATTCATAATTTACTAGTATGTTGAATTTATACGCGGTCGTACAGATACAAATGATGCTGAACGGTCTGGACGCTCAAATGAGGTGGTTACACTGGAAAACATAAAAAAAATCCACAAAATGGATTTGGATGACCTTAAAGTGAAATTGCGTGAGATAGCCGACACTTTAAAGATACCAAAAGAACGTGTTGACAAGTACCCTACAACCTAATCAAGGTCATAGAAAACATATATAGCGCCAACAAGGTACAGGCCAGAATCGATGGAGAACTAACCAAAACAATACCCGTAGAAAAAGGAATCCGACAGGGTGACTCTCTGAGCCCACTACTATTTAATGTGGTGATGGATGAGATCATAAGACAAATCCACCAACTAAAAGGGTACAAGATGGGCAATCGAAATATCACAATCCTTTGTTACGCTGATGATGCAGTACTGGTGGTGGAAAACGAAGACGACCTACAACGGCTACTACACCACTTCAACTCTGCAGCCAAATCTCTTAATATGATAATATCTGCCTCTAAAACAAGAAGCTTGATGACATCTAAAACACCCATCAGAGGTAAACTCATTGTTGACGACCAAATTATCCAGCAAGAAATGACGTTCAAATACTTGGGCATAGAGCTTTCTGGACACGGGGATGTCGAATCAGAAGTAAGACAACAAACAAACAAAGCATTGAAGGTAGCCGGGTGCCTGAATGACACTATATGGAACAACAAACACCTGTGAATCGGGACCAAGTCAAGAATTTATAAAACTGTCATAAGACCAATAATGACATAGACAGCAGAAACCCGGCCAGACATAACAAAAACTAAAAGGATACTTGAAACATGCGAAATGAAAGTCTTACGAAAAATAGCCGGAAAGACTATGTTGGAGAGGGAGCGAAATGACAACATTAGACGAGCATGTCAGGTGGAAGAGGTTAACAGGTGGATCCTCGAAAGAAAACGCGAGTGGAACGCACATATAAACCGAATGGATCAAGAAAAAAATCGTTAGAATTGCATGCGATAAATCACCAGTGGGAAGAAGAAGTGCGGGAAGACCACGCAAAAGGTGGAGCGATAACCTTACCATCAATTACGATTAGGCAAGCTACGAAAAAAGAACAGGCAACTCTGCCTACAATGAAGAAGGAAGAAGAAGAAAAGAACGTGTTGGTCAAATTTTCCATGAACATTGGGAATGAGAAAGCTCTAGTCGAAATGGCTACCACGTTTGCTCACAGAGGTCCAAAAACAACAACATTTTGATGATTCTGAGTGATGTTTGGACCTGTTTAAGCGCAATATTTATGCGATATGTGAAAATCGATGAAACATGGATCCACCACTACACACTGGAATCAAATCGCCAGTCAGCTGAGTGGACAGCAGCCGGTGAAAGCAGCCCGAACCGACCAAAGACACAGCAGTCGGCGCGGCGGGGAAGGTTTTGGCCTCTGTATTGTGGGATGCGCAGGAATAATTTTCATCGACTATGCTAAGCTATGCTCCAGGTTTGGCCACCAGCGACTATTATCTATTCGCTGACGTCAAAAAAATGCTCGCGGGAAAGAGATTTGGCTCCAATGAAGAAGTTATCGCCGAAACTGAGGTCTGTTTTGAAGGTAGAAACAAATCTTTCTACAAGAAAGGTATAGAAATATTAGAAAAGCGTCGGACTGATTGTATCGCTCTTGAAGGAGACTATATTGATGAATAAAGTCAAATTTTGCAAGAAAAATGTGTTTTAAGTAGCTAGAGCAAAAACTTTTCAGTTTATGTGTTATTGAATGTACGTGCAATTATACTTTGTATATAAATCTGCTTTTGTAACAAACACTGAACCAAAGCATTTTTTCTAGGTGAAAGATCTGCTAATTTTCCCGTAGGTAATGAATTTGCTACTTTTTTTTTTAAACACAATTAAAAAATAGAAACAAATAAATTATTGCTGTTAAAAAACTAAAACATTAACTTATAAAAGTTAAAATGTACATAATGCTGTTATAGGTCTAAAAAATTGTACAAATTAAAACAGGTGGCAAAAAACAACTTTAACACAAAACAAAATAACAGTTTCTAAAACATAACCTGACAGCCCTGACAACTAAAGAATGGCTAATACAATAGTCCCACCTCCCACTTGGTCAGCCTTTAAAACATGAGGAATTTTTTTCAAAGAACATATCTCTATTACTAATAAATTTCCCTAAACCAAAAGGACTTGAAACATAAAGTCACAAAGCAGTATAAAAAATCAAAGTTTTATTACTGGATTGATGAGGAAGTGGACACACGTTTCTTTATATTTATGTCAGAGATAATATGGTTATTTATATTATTTGAAAAAGAAGTGCTACAAAGTCATAAAACCGACAGCTCCAATCTTTTTCTTTTGTTTAACGTGTTTGGTACTTGACTCGGTACTTGAAATTCCTTTAGCTCTTGCCATAATAAATATTACATCATAGTATTCGAAGTATAAAACGGTTTGTGTTGTTTTCGGTTTTTTGCAGTATATTTTCATGGGTTGCCTGGATTATGTTTAGACTTTTGAAAGGAATTAAATATGTAATGTTGTAACGTGTATTCTACTTAAAATAACAAAATATGAGATGGTTATCATGGCAACTACAAAGGGTAAAACAATGATTTTATTATAATTGGATGATATTAACTTAGTTCAGACGGTTGTACGGTGTTTACATTACATTTGTGTATTTTATTTATTTATTATATTTGTAAATTTGGATCTTTCTTTTAATATTTTTTAAATTGAAGGAAGCAAAGAAAACAAAATAAGAAAAAGGAAACAAAAATAAGGCATCGGCCACGGCTGGCTTGATGAATTTGTTTCGTTTTTATTTTCATTGAAAAGAAATCCAAGACCCAAAATTGCATCGGGAACTGTAACAAAAGCTCACCTATAACTCGATGAGGTTTTCGTTTCGGTGGACCTACTATGTCGTATTTTTTAAATGGATACATACTTATTCTAAATAGGGTAAAGTAATAACAAATATTATGTTTACAAACTAATTCTCGCGTTCTACCTTTCACGAATTACAGAATTACAGAATTTGATTTGCTTATTACAATATAGCGATGTTATAGTACCATCTCCTAGCTATAACGTAATCTAAAATATCAGTTGTAGACGCAATGTCGCTCGAAAAGGAAGATTTTAAATTACCACCTTCTCTTCGCATTTCAGCTTACAAAAACGCAGCTGCCTAGAGAAAAATGGTAGTTTTAGCTTTGGATAAAAAAAACTGTATTATACAGTACGTGTAAAAAGGAGTTTGAGCAGTTCTGATAGGGAAATTTTAACCTTCAAACGAATGAGACTTTTATCTCACTAAAAAGATGTGGAAATGGAACAAATTGGAGCGAGAATCATTACCTAACTCATACTGACTCAAACTGATAAATGCACTTGGAATGACCTAGTAAGCCATTTCCCTCCATTGTAGATTAGGCATGGGAAATTCTCCCTTATGCGGTGCATTCTCTAGACTTGACCCTTTCCGTTTACCACCTATTTCGATTTCTGCAACAACAACTGGTTGATTTTCATTTCTGAAGAATTGAACAGGTTAAAAAGAGCGATAAGCTTGAGTCAAGAACATTAACTTGTTTAAGATGAGCAGAGTAACATGGCCAAATTTATGTATTCTAATAATTGTATTAAGTCTCCTGGGCCCGCACTTTGACAGCTCAAATTAGGAGGTAATAATTTTATTTTTTAACATTTTTCTTAGCCAGATCTTTATATTATTTATTCTGTGTACTTTAAAACTTTTTTTTCCAAGAAAAAAATTAAACATCTTTATTTTACAAAATTACAAAAGCTTAAGCCATTTTATACGTAAATAAACAATCAACATACAATTGACAACCTATCAATATTTGGTACTTGGTTATACAACAACAAACAACTGAATATTTTGGAATATAGATAAATAATAACCTGCCAAGTGCAAGTCGGATTTGCGCAATTAGCGTTCCGTACGTTGATTGCTCTTGAAATAAAAAAAATTTTTACTGAAGTATAAGACGATCAGTGACGTCACAAAACACGCCACAAATGAGTTTTCAACTCAGTTTTTTCCAATCTTTACTGAAAACTGATGACCTTGAAATTCTATTTTTTTTTTATATACCACTCGTGATAATTTTCGTTCAATCTACAGCCTGTGGAGAATATTCCAGAACTTTTTCAAAATTTTTTGATCAGTACTTTTCGAGATAAGGAAAGGGACAGCGATTTTGCGCAATTTTTAACAATAATACAAAGAAAAGTGTGCGCAAGTATTATATATATTTTCGAACTCCTGTTTTTATAAGCTTTCATCTGACACCTCTCGATGAATTGAAAATTTTTTTTTTTCTACTTCCGATTTCACCCCCCAAAACTAACCTCTTAAATTAAGATATAACCTTTAAGACTACACGGCTCTGATGGGGCCATCAAGTCTTACATTAGTGCCAAATTTCAGCTTTCAATGGCAAATATATATAATCGGGTGTGACAGACGGACAGACACCGAAGTGATCTTATAAGTGTGCGGTACACTATATATATATATATATATATATATATATATATATATATATATATATATATATATATATATATATATATATATATATATATATGTTCTGACGAATGTTCTCACGGGTGTGAAATGTAGTAGTGGTTTTTCGGGTATCCCGTGTTAGCTTGAAGTCCCTTGATGGACGGTTTCGCTGACGTTTCGATGGAATCTCATCCATCTTTTTCAAAGCGTTGATCACTGGTCGGTGTCTTGGCGTTGAATGTCGAGACTGGCTCCGAGTGCGCCTGTTTTATGTGCTCGGGGGGTGGCTCTATTGGTCGGACGGATCTGGCCAATAGAGGCTCGGCTTTGGCTGCGCGTTGTCGGTCCTGTGGTTCTTTATAATGTTTGTGGTGGTGAAGTAACATATGGTTGAATTATTGTTTCTCTTGGTTGGACTTGGTACTGGGATAGAATATGTTTCCAAGAGTTCGGTAAACGTTGGCTATCATCTCGATTATTCTCGATTATTTAAGTTGTTGGGTCTCTTTTCTATTTCTATGGCTTCTTTGATTACCCTAGTGGACAGGTTATCACTTTTTTGTAGGGTTCTGGTTTTGTCGAAATCGATCTTGTGGCCGGTATTGTGTGCATGTTGTGCTAGAGAAGATGTGGTGGATTTTTGTTTTACGGTCTCTTCTGGCGTTTGTTTGTTTGGCCTATGTATGAAAGACCGCAGTCCTGACACGGAATTTCATATACACCTTGGTCTTTTAAGGCTATAATGTCTTTTGGTGTAGGTAGAATATCTTTAATTTTGTGATTCGTTGTGTAAATGGTCTCAATTTGGTGTTTTCCTAGAAGTCTTCCTATTTTATCTGTGATGCCTTACTTACTTCCAGGGACTGCCCTGTAGCACGTGTGCTATACCCATTATATATATATATATATATATATATATATATATATATATACATATATATATATATATTTTTTAATTAGGTGAAGAAATCATCATTTTTTATTTGAAAATCCATGCTTGATACCTATTCTATTTAAAATAAATATTATACACTAACCCTATTTATGTCGGAAACAATTATTATGCTTTTTATTTATTGTAATTTTATTATAACGGAATATTCATTCCAAAGCAATTAACACAAATTCTATATATTTGACATTTTCATACTAAAAATTGAAATGATATTTCCGTCACTTCTATTTTAATGTATAAATAATAAAATTGTTTTTGTGATGGTAAATGTAATTTGTATTGAAAGACTAACATATGTACTTTCAAATTGTTAATAAGAAAATTAGATTTCATCAGGGTAATTTGACTAAAATACTTTGGTAAATTATATAAAAAAAGTAAATATAAGCAGGATTAATACGTGTATTAAAGAGACTCGCCAAGATTTAAAAAATATTTAAATAATTTTCTAATACAACACTGTGCCTTTAAACTTACATATTAAACATATATAACACCAATACCCAAATGTGAATGAGTTTGAGTCATAACGCTGCAATTCTTAGTTTTATGGTTTTGCCCTGAAGGTAATTTTATGACCATTTATTTTTGCTGATTTTGTTTGTCAATTTATTACTGACCTCATGAAAAACGTCACAGATACAAGTACGTGTAACGCTGATTGTAATATTAGTCGTGTTTTTTCTAACTGTTTACAATATTTATATTGCATTTTATTAAAGACCTTTATTTTTCTTTTTACCGGCTATATACAAAATAAAGTAAGAAATTTAATAAATCCTAATAATTACGTGTTTCTAAATTGATTGGTGACAGTAACTTAGAAATTTACGCTTCATTTCATTATTGTCAAATAGTAATGGTGTGATATCTTGTTTAGCTTATGAGAAAAAAACATTTATTGCTTTTAGGAACAAAAAAGAGTTTTTTTTTTGGGCTCACACGTATTTTTTAATGATACAAAATTTTAGTTGTCGTTTTCATACACACAGCACACTTAAAAAGCTGCAAGCTTTTGAAAATTAAAAGATGAACGTTGCCTTTTATTCTAACGAATTAAATCTCATGGAATGCGATGAAACTAACTTGCTCGACACAAAGGAGACTTGGCACCTCCAAAAATAATGTTGAAGAAATTTTGAGATAATTAAGTAAGAAAGTATAATATAGAATCGGTTTAATATTTTTTTATGTTTCATTAGCCAGGCTCAAATGTTAATTTTTCAATAGATCGATATACATGGTATAATCGTATGACAAATTTTGTAAAGACCTAACAATATAGTAATATACTGACAAGAAATGAAATTTCTGAACAATTTCTTTTCATTTTTTTTTCTAAATAATTAATTAGTTGACTGCCTCTAGCTGAAAAGTAGTTAAATCGATATGTTCTAGATATTAATGCTTTTAATAATGGACTTATATATTGTTATTAACAACCTATTGACATGAATTCCTTGAGAAATAATATTCTATTTTCAAAAAGTCTTTTAGAATAAGAAAATATTTTATTAACTTTTGCAACCCATTTATGTTATAATTGTCACATAATGTTAAAGATATGCTGACTTCTTAGTTGTATAAAGTCATTCATTAATTTTTGTTTTACGTACATTCAATTGTGAGATGTGGGAACTTACGAGCCCGAAATAAAGCTTCATGCTGGAACTGAAACTGCATTGCTTCATTAGTAAATATATTAGTTGCATAAACATGGTAATTCAAGTCAAGATGAGAGCATATTTTAGAAAATTGTAGGCACTTGCGTTATTAAAAAAAAAAAAGAATTTCATCTAGTATTTCATCATTGTAGGAAGTGCACCTGCTTTTGTTGAATGCCAAGTTTTAGAGGAATTTGTTTAGTATTTTTTGTGAAATACTTTACATCTTGCTGAAAGGTCGGGAAATATTTTTTAATAGAAACGTTTGAATATGAACGTGCATTTAGTATGAAAAAGAGCTAAAATGAAAATATTTATGACTATATAATACTATATTTTCTGAACCTTGTCTGACTGTGTTGAATATTGGGTCTACAGTTTTATTTATTAAGAAAATTGTTTTAAGGTCAATACAATCTGTAATGACCCCTAAATATCTGATAATATTTTTAATCTAGTTAGATAAAGAACAAGAGAAATGCACAAAAAAGAAATATATTGTTTCTTTTTAGCAAGTGTGCTGCAAAAAAATTCCTGAATTTAGAAAAATCGGTAAAGGAAAATTACTTTACCGATTACTTACAGCACTTCTCTTAAAAACGCACAGTTCTAGAAGGTATATTGTATTTGACTTCCTCACGCTAAAAAATAATTTGTTCGGAGCATTTCGAATATTTTAAATGATAGTTTTTTTTTAAATTGTACTATATTATTCACAAATATAGTTGAGTAGAGAACAGGCAATATTCTAAACCCCCTTTAAACCAAATTTGGTGATTATATAGGAATATAATATATAAATATAATCTAAACTATACAAAATTTATCGATCCTGTTCACTCTCTTCCCTTGAAGCGATATGACTTAAGAACTTTAAACAGTTTGAAATCGATATCTGATTTGGCTAGAGAGTTAGTGTGCAAATAGGCAGATAGAATAAACAGACTGCCGTACTGATGGACATTCGAAACTGTTTTTTATGATTTAGGGACAGCCGATACGTAAGGAAATCTCGAATATATATATATATATATATATATATATATATATATATATATATATATATATATATATATATATATATATATATATATATATAATATGGAAATGGACCAAGTGCATATTTCAGTAATATACCTATACCGTTGTTTCATTTGTCAATCTATTTAAGACGGGTTTCGCCAGATCACGGTTCATCAGTCGAGCTAAGATCGACAAACGAGAGAACAAAAAGTATATATTCCCGTACTGGTGTAACATCGTGGTAAGATACAATAAATTGTACCTAAAACGGAAAAGCTTACCTTCCCTTAATCGGCCGAAACAGAAGAATGGTCAGCAAATTGTCAGCAGCGCGACTCGACAAGGGTTCCACTCCATGCATGTGTGGTTGAATGTAAAAACCACTTATAATGGACAAAGTCTATATTTGTCTCATTTGTCAATCCATCTCGAAACGTGTTTCGCCATATAACATAGTTAAGAGGACAAAACTTCGAGTACTTATGTCCATAGTGGCGTAACATCGTGGTAAGATACATCAAATTCTATCTAAAACTGAAAACGTTATATTATATATATATATATATATATATATATATATATATATATATATATATATATATATATATATATATATATATATATATACATTCGGCGTCTTTCTGGCTCACAACTTCCAGAATTTTAAAGAGCCCTGATATATAAATTTATCAACGACTTCATAGTTAAAAACTTTGTTGATATTGGGTTGGTTATTGTTTGCTGTATCTATGAGAATAACCTTAGTTTTAGCTTGATTTATCCGGAGACCCAGCAACTTGCTTTCCTGCTGTAATTGTAGGATGATATGCTCAAGGTCTTCGATGTTTCCAGCGAAGATAGCAGGGTCATTGGCGAACTTGCTTATAGGCCTTCCATTTACTGAAATGCCCACATCGTAGTTTTCCGTAGTTCTTCTCATGATATAGTCTCCATAGTTATTGAAGAGAATAGGTGAAAATATGCAATCCTGACGAACTCCAGAGTGGACTGGGAAGGGTTCCGATAGGACGTCATTCACCTGAACTTTCGCCGTGCTGTGCTTATAGAGTTATATACCATAATATATATTATTCTTGAATAAATTGTCTACAATTTCTTTTCTTAGTTTTTTCTTAAGTTTAGACTCACATGTTTAAATGAAAGGATATGCTTGACGTTTCACCCTTGTTAAGGAACATTTTCAAAATGTTATTATATTTACTTCTTGAGAATGCAACAATATATATATATATATATATATATATATATATATATATATATATATATATATATATATATATATATATATATATATATATATACCGCTCTCACCTAATATAATTTAATATGTTTTAAGTTTATTAAACTGACGTGAATGTTGTTTTTTATTATGCCAAGTGATGGATTTCTTGTTTCTTTCAATATTTAATTGTCGAAGTCTACACGCAATGAATGTTTTGTAATATATACAATACATATTAGTCGTTAATGTAATATTTGGAAGGCCCGTTGATTACTCAACCTATATTTATAGTGATTAGGTTAATTATTTGTTTTAGATAACTGATAACTTTCATGAAGGAGAGTATTGAAATATGTTGTAATATTTTATATTTGGATGTGTTTTCCAAGTTTTAATCTGTTTTGTGGTTTTATTAGACCACGTTTTTACTTTATGATATTAACGGAAACAAGAATTTTTTTTCAGTTTTCGAAAAAATTTAATATGTATTTCATAAATATGTAGTTGGTAATATGGCCATACCTAAATAAGAAATTTCATTTACCCCTGAAAAAGATCCAGTAAAGGATGAAAACGTAACATAACAAATGAACATCATTTATTTGTCGTCCTTATTCCCACCATACTTTATCGGATTCATCTGAATAACCACGTTATAACTTATAGATTACCCTAAGAATAATGATGTGTTAAATAAATATAAAAAAATGTTTTTTTTTTACAAATGTGAGTTCAAATTAATAGTCTTATCGTAAAGTTCAACGTCTCGTTGGCAGATAAAAGAATGTAAAAATAAGAATTGACCTATTTACTGATACTTATATTGTTAATTCCAGAAATGTCTGATCAAATTATGAGAAATAACTGATAGGCGATTAGTTGAAAAAGCGAAGAGGACGAGGGTCATAATATTAATTAGCCGAGGAAAGTTTTTTAGATTTAGAAAAATGATTGAGAGCTGTAATATTAACTAAGTAACAATTGAAACTGTAAGAAAGAAGAAAATAATTTTTACTATATTTCCCTCCCAGAAATTTCTGGTACAATTTGACTTATGAGTGTGGGTCTATATTTACATTTTTCAGGACAGCAATCGTGTTTAATAAGGGGCAGCATTTTGCCGTAAAATATATTAAGTTCTTATAATTCGACATAGAAAAATAAAAATTTCATTGTATAAAAAGTTACAACTATTTATACCTCGCCTTGTTCTACTTTCGGCAATTTTAGTATCACAGTTAAACTTCAAGTTTCAATTTAAAACGGTTTCGCAAATAATGAATCACAACCATTTTCCGGGTTCCTCCTTTGGGGGGCTGTAGTTTGATAATGAGCTGACATAGAACAAAATTAAGGTACCGAAATCATAAACAATCAGGAAAATACACAAAAGAATTAAAAATATTTCTCGGTGTGTGGAATTGAAACTCATGATCTCAGAATATACACCTCTGAACTTTGCCAACTAAGCCACAGTACCAACGTACCTTGGTCTACTAGTCGTAGATCTGTTTTATCCCTTAGCCGACCTCAGTCGAGAACTAATCCTATTTCTCTTCATATCATGCGTATTGGCATCGTCAGTTCATATGCTTGCTCCCTAGCGTGTATTATAAAGATCCGCGAATCGACGAAACAGTAAAAAATGGAGGGTTGTTGATAGGTTGGTCTTATTTACTGACGATACCAATGTCTCTGAGGTCAAGGGAATTAAGATTGGTTCTCATCTGATGTAGGGGAAGATCTTTGATGACTAGGCCAAGGTACGCTGGTGCTGTGGTTCAGTTGGTAAAGTGCATCGTACCTTCGAATCCCACCGGCACAGAGAAACTTTTTTTTAATCTCTTGTAGTTGTGCTTTTATTTTCGAGTATTTTCCAAACATAAATAGACCAATGTAATAGTGTAAAAATAAACACTGCCGATAATTCGAACGTTTGTTGTTTGCTAACTAGTAAAATATTTTTATTTGCCCTCGTACTTTTTCATCTCGTTTTTATTAAGTATCTACGAGTACTTAAATCCATGTACGTAGGGTTAACAACACTGTCTATGCCGAGTACAGTATGTAAACCGTCACTCAATGCGAGAATTTGCCTTTCTACCTTGGATTTTACGATTGCTGCTTCAGGCTAAACATCTTCCCTTTTATAAGTATAGTCCAAGAGCAAGATCTGCCTTATTAAGAGCACTTTTTGACCATTTTTATTTTGCGAACAAACTATAAAATCATTAGGAGCAACCACAGCAATTGAAATTATTCTGTTTTCATTGAAATTATTTATATTATGATAATAAGGTGTTAAAAAGTGGCCTTCAAATGACTTTGCCGATAATATCTTTCTCTTGGTTACCGACGATTCTTTATCTCTAGCTTACTTGTCGCAATGATAATAAGATAGATATAGATTTCGTAGGAATTTTTGCCGATTCGTGAGATTTATTTAACCTTTAAATTATTAAACTTATTTAAGGAATGTTGAATTAATTACTACATCTTCTAAGACAATCCTTGATTAACAATTACATTTTCTTTTAGTACTTTTTCAATGAAGAGGTAAAAACTATTGCAATTTTAACTAAGCTAAGAAGCTATTTTTACATACCGTTTCTTGAAAGTTTCTTTGTATTTCTCTATTAGAGAAAACAATTTGTTGTCAGTGGTACTGACGATATCTAGTTAGTAGGAGTAACAGACGGAAAACTAAACCTCTAGCCAACAGATAATTAAATAAATAATAATAATAATATCCCTGAATAAATTTTTTCAACTACCTGAACAAAAGTGGTCCTCCCAGCCCGTCAAAATTCTATTATCAATTTCAGCCTATTTTTCATCTAAAGGGAGCCGAATCATCGTTTCTGAGTTTACTAAATCCTGGATAGGATTGAGTAGAAAGCATGAAGTTTTCTGGAAAAAGAGCTGAAATATTCTTTCCTTCGTGACTGATTGTTTTCATAAGAAAGAATATCAACGTACATGGGTCGAACTTCAACATAATGTCCTTCAATAGCGATACACTTTTCCAGTGATCTTCCAATATTTGGAAACCTTTCATATAGTACGATTTGTCGAGCTCTCTAAGAAACCTCAGTTTCCCATTCGACCTCTTCGTTTGAGCCCAATCTCTTTTCCTGGAGCTACCTTTTCGAATTTGAAAAAAGGTAATTATCACTATGGGCCAGATCTGGTGAATACGGAGGATGAGGAAGCATAGCTTCTTCATATGCAAAATATGCCTCACGCATTCTGTTGATATCTTTACGTTGCCCACTATCTCTCCCACTTTCACTTTGCGATCATTTAGAGCAATATTGTGGATTTTTTTGTATTTTTTAGAGCGACTGTCTCATTTGGACGTCCGTCCATCATCGATGCTTGTACGACCGCATTTCTTCTTCTTCCTCTTTTAATTAGGCATAGTTGCCTGTTTACTACTGCTTATGTTGCTCTTGCGATATAGATTGCCAGCTGTGTTTCCACCTTTTTGGTGGTCTTCCTGTAGGTCGCCTACCATGTGGTCTATTGTCTCTGGCTATTTTAGTTAATAGGTCTTCTGTCATTTCTGTTACATGTTGGTTCCATTCTCTTCTGCGACATCTTATCCAGCGTACTATGTCATTCTCCCTTGCACTTCTCCCTGATCTCAGTGTTTCTTTTCCTGTCTTGTAAACTATACCCTGTTATTGTTCGCAGAATCCTCAATTCGTTTGTTCGTAGTGTCCTCTTTGATAGAGACGTTTCTGCTCTTGTTTCTGCGCCGTAGGTCATCACAGGTCTAACACATGTTTTGTAAATTCTGGACTTGCAATTTGTGCTAAGATGTTTCTTTCTCTATATGCTTTGTTTGAGATGTCCTGAGATTACCACTGCTTTGTTGGTTTGTGTCCTAACCTCATCTGTAAGATTTCTATAACATGTGATTTTGCAACCGAGGTAATTAAAGAGCATAACTGACTATTACAAGTTTGCATCGGATCGGGTCTTTCGATATTGTCATTGATTTTGTTTTTTTTTTCCGTGGAAATCTTCATGTTATATTTTTCCGCATGAATATTAAAGGTGTGTAGCATGCGCTGCAGGCCATCTTCGCTTTCTGATATTATTGCAGCATCATCTGCATAGCCCGCAATCTTTATTTTGTGTGGATCTAGTCTATATTCTGAGCCAAACTTTTTTACTCCCTGTCTTATTCCGGAGGTGAAAGCAATTTGGTTTGTTAGTGTTCCGTTTACCTTTAACCGTGCCGTGTTTCTTGTGTTTAAGTCTCTTATTAGCTTTACGTATCCGCTGGGAGTCCCCTTCATTTTCAGAGTTTCTATGACGTCACTCAGTGGCATCCGGTCGAAAGCTTTCTGTAAAAGTCTACGAAACAGATAAATGTCGAGGTGGGCTATTCTATAGCTTTTTCTCTAACCTGTCTTAGAATGAACAGGGCATCTATTGTTGAACGGTTATTTCTAAATCCCTGTTGCTTTTCGTTTATGGGTATTTTTAAGCTTATTGCGTTTGAAATTATGCTGGTTCAGCGATGTGCTCAAAAGGGTGATTCCGCGATAGTTGGCAGGGTCTGTTTTGTCACCTTTTTTGAAGATGGGTATAGTCGTACTTTTCATCCATTCTTCAGGAATTTTTCTTTCTTTTAAGATTTTGTTAAATAGCTTTGTGTACTCTTGAGCGATTGGTCCTCCGGCGTTTTTAATTTGTTCTTTACAGATTCCATCTTCGTTGGGAGTTTTTCTGATTTTTAATTTCTGTATGGCATTTTTTACTTGCTCTTCAGTGAAATTTTCTGGCGGTTCTTGTGTATCTTCTTCTACTTCTTGTTGTGCTTCTTTGTACTTCTTGTTCATCTCATTCCTTGTAAAGTTTTTCAAAGTAATTTATCCATGTTTCTTGTGTAATGCTTTTCAATTGTATGCTTTCATTTGTTGTTTTCTTTAAACCTCGTAGGACTTTCCATATTCGCTTTTGCGAGCCGTACAGATCGTCTTCCATCTCTGCACTAAATCTTCGCCAGTATTCTCCTTTAAATTCTCTTACTCGATTGTTAACTTAGTTTTTTGTTCTTATGTAATTTTTATGGTTTGCCTGTGTCTAGTTGTTTTTATATTCTTTTCTTTTGTTATTATTTTAATTTCCGTGGTGAACCATGGTTTTTTATTGTTTGAGTTATTTTGTTTTAATGTACATGTTCCGATAGCTTCTTTACTGGCATTAATTTTATAGGTTTTTATTATATTCCAGCTGGTTTCAATGTTGTCTTGTTCGTGAATGGAATTCTGTGTGATTTATTACATCTTGTCGAGTATAGTATTTTGGTGCTGTCATTATTTAAGGATTCGATATTGAATTTTTCCTTCTGTACGTTTGGTTGGTTCTTTTTAGGTGTGGCATTCTCAGCTTGCCTAAGACAAGGTCATGGTCTGTGCCTATGTTGGCCGAAGTAAGTACTCTGACGTCCAGGATTTGATGAGGCGTAACGTTTCGGTTGGTGATAATGTAATCGATTACTGATTTGTTACCTTGATGATCACAATATGTATATTTGACGACCGCATTTAAGTTTACTAAACCATCAATATATTTCGACGGAGCAGATTTTCCATAATACTTCTCAAGCCATTCTTGGGTTCTGGCTGTATTTTTTCCTATTAAAAAACAGTGTTTAACCAACACAGGAAATTTTTTTGTTTGTCCGTTTTGCAAAAATCAAAAGCAGCGTCATTTAAACAGCTTTAACTAATTACTAGAAAAAATGTCATGAAAATTTTATAGGAATCTTCTAAAAAATGACACTAACTGAAAATCATATGGTTTTCTTTATTTGTTTTGCCATTTCTCGGAAACTGGCGATTTTTCACCCCATGTTAGTATAGTGCTCTTTTGTGAGATGCCGCAATATCATGTTCTAATGTCATAATGAATAATTTCACTATTATCATATTTCATAACTAACGTATTCTTTGCACAGGCAAACTAACATATTGCGTAGCCTTTTAACAAATCACAGAGCGCGCGGTAAATAATTTTCCGCATTATTTATTTCAAATTTTAATATACTAAGTGACCTTTCAAGGTATGCCAATTTCTGTGCATACCATTTTACGGTAATTTGAAAATGCAGTAAATCCTAGTAAAGTACCTGTTAAGAATTACAATTTTTTTCTTTTACTAATTGGAATGGTTTTCTTCTTAACATATTATTATTTATGTAATATTTAGAATCAGAAGACGTAGATACTTCATCGTTAAGCTAATAGCAAATTCGTGTTTATTTTTTTAAACCCACGGTTATCGTATGATCAACTTATTTTTTATATTGTTCGCTTTATGACAGATTTTCTAGTAAAGCTTCTTAACTATGTCGTTAAGTATGAGAGTTTTTTTCTTTTATGGAAATATTACTTCTAAAGTCCCCTATAAATGATGGTGTAGTTATTATAATTAATTTCAGTTAAGCATGCAAAGCAGTTAATTAGGTCTTCCTCAAAGAAGAACAATTCAAATAAAACATTTACTTTCTTCTATTTAAAAATACTCAATGGAACATAAAACCTAAACCGCTTGGGCTTTGCAGCGTTAAATTCTACTCAGCTAGAGTCACTCTAAGACAGAAATATTTGTTAATTTGTATAAATTTCGTCTACATTCGGATACTAGAATAAGTAGCTGATGATCGAGGTAAATAAAGAAACAAGTGTGTTGTCATCAGCAAAACTGTAAATTGAATTTTTGGTTTTGGTTGGGTTAAGGTATCGGAAAGAAATTTGTTAACTGCCACATGTAAAACACATCATGTTTCATATAATCAGATGCCTTGGGTATATCAAGTTCAATTGCCCGCCCTCACCCTATTTTTTAATTTCATATATGTGTTATATAAACTAGGAGATTTCTTGTCGATCTTAGGGAGACAGTCTTTTTTTCAAGAAATTGGGTTTCTAAAAACATCATTTTCTTATACTAAATATATGTAGAAATACGGTAGAAACCATTATTTGCTCTGGAAAGGTTGAGAACAGGCTGAAAAATGCGATAGAATAGTAGAGTCTCGACGCAGTCAGTGTATACTTGGCGCGCCGAACGAGCAGCTGCCGTATGCTTACTGTCTCCGCTCCGTTTTCGTAAATCTTCGTTCTACAGGCATTTCAGTTTCAATTTTCGAGCAGTTGAGTGTTAGTTTTTGTCAAGAAAGGAGCAGTCAAGCGTCTGTATATCGTTCAGTATAACGCTTTAATAACCGTTTTTGACCTGGTTGACATGATTTAGAAAAAACTGTTGCATGGATCGGGCTCAAATTTTTTCTGCACATGAGTGGCTATCGTCGGTACTACTTTTATAATTATTAATTAATATTTTACCATATTTTTAAACAATTGAATTTGCAAAAATAAGGTCGAAAATTTCAAAAGTCCGCCATTTGTTTTTTTTTTTTCATCGTGAGTATACAATTTTAGTACCGGGGCGGCGATAGCGGCAACTCGAATATTTGCTTTCCGATCTCCAAAGTCCAGATATGATGACAACCAGATTTAAAGAGGGTCCTGTTCAGGCGGCCTTACCAAGGAAATGAATCACGAAAAAAAAAAAAAAAAATTCTGTTAGTTTAAGATCTCTAGTAATATGCATAAAAATATTAAAATTCACAAATAAATTTGACTATGAAAAAAAATCTCTTAAAAAAAGAATGCGAGTTACCAGACTTTAAATTCTTCCAGATATGTTAAAACAAGCCTTTACATAACTGTTGATAAAACTGAAAGCTAAGCAATGGGTTAGTTGTGGTTTGACATGACTTTTTTGTATTTTTAGGCAAATATTTCTTTTCTATAGAATAAGTTAAGAAACCGACGAAAATGGGTATTAGTTTGTTGGCATATATTTTGAGTATAGAGACTTGATATGATTTTGTAAATAAATCTACTCTTAAAAGAAGTTAAATTTAAGTACCGCAAATGTGTTTAACTACTTTCCCAAATCCTCCTCCTCTAGTCCTATTACCTTGACAGATGATTGGTAACTATGAATTTTGTTCTTCTAGCTGTTGACTATCTCTTTTTGCGGCTCTTTGTCAGTGTTGTCTGTCATCGGTCAGTCTGACAGCCTGTTCTATGTAGGTGGATGTTCATAATTGTGTCACTCCAACGCATATATGATCTGCCTCCTTCTTTTCCAAATACTAAATCTCAATTATATTAAATTCATTATGAAATTTGTTGTCATACCATATTTATTTTCATAATATTTAAATATAAAGTCGGACGTTGATTACTTTTTAAAATTTTTTTTTTATTTATTTATAAAATCAATCAAATGGGTTTGCAACAATGACCTTGAATTTTTTGTTTTTTATATGCTAGATAAATTATTAAAGGTAATGCACTCGTGATAATTTTCGCTCAATCTACACCCTGTGGAAAATATTTCAGAATTTTTTCAAAATTTTTTGGTCAGTACTTTTCGAGATAAGAGAGGGGGGCAGCGATTTTTGGAAATTTTTTAAGAATAATGCAAAGAAAAGTGTGCGCAAATATTACATTATTTATATTTTTGAACTCGCGTTTTCACAAGCTTTCATTTGACACTTCACTCGATGACATGGTAATTTTTTTTCACTTCTGATTTCACCCCCAAAACTAACCCTTTAAGTAAAAATTTAACTTTCAAAACTACACGGCTCTAATGGGGCCATTAATTCGTATATTAGTGCCAAATTTCAACTTTCTATGTTAAATAGTTTCTGAGAAAATCGAGTGTGACAGACGGACAGTACAACACAGTCAGACAGACACCGAAGTGATCTTATAAGTGTCCCATATGAAACACTAAAAAGTGTTTAATTATAAGGAAGTGATCAACGGTATACATATATGCCAGCTCTTCCATTAAAAATCCAGTAAATAGTTCATTATACAACACAAAATGCTAACATACATTTCCTAAAACTGCTTCCATTGTTCAAGTTAAAGCTTGATATTACTTCTAACAATATACATGCACATGCATTCGGTGCATGCTCTCATACTAAAATGAGACAAATTGGAGCGAGATAGTGAATCCCTTAGAGTCAACGTCCCTTCTATTGGTCCCGGTGCATTCACAATCATCGATGTCGCCGCACTGTAAGCTAACTTTTCTGATAGTGCTAGGCGTCCTTAACCTTCCCGAAGGAGTTTTCTGCTTATCTAGATCGAATTTGTCATCTTGTGTCTGAATTTGATGATGATAAATGGGTTAAAGTTTTATCTGTAGTTTATACAATATTATAATTTATCAGGTTTAAATAATTGATTAAATTTTTGGCTGTATTAATTTGACTTTATACCGGTTTGATGAATTTTGTTGTGTAGTCTCCCCTAAATAAATATTGTATCTTTTACTTCTACGTTAACGCCTAGTAAGCTACCTGACAATGTTAGTGGAATGTCCCGGTGTAACTATGTCGTGTTGTGTTATGTTATTTTTTAAGAAAAAAAATGTTGCCTGTTTTTTTAGTGTTTCGTACGGACCACTTATAAGATCACTTCGGTGTATGTTTGCCACATTCGGTTTTCTCTGAGATTATTTGACCTAGAAAGTTGAAATTTGGCACTAATGCGGGAACTGATTGCCTCACAATGTTAGTGGAATGTCTCGGTGTAACAATGTTAGTGGAATGTCCGGTGTAACTATGTCGTGGTGTGTTACGTTATTTTTTAAGAAAAAAAATGCTGTTTGTTTTTTTAGTGTTTCGTACGGAACACTTATAAGATCACTTCGGTGTCTGTCTGCCCGTTTGTCACATCCGGTTTTCTTTGAGATTATGTGACATAAAAAGTTGAAATTCGGCACTAATGCAGGAATTGATTGCCTCATCAGAGCCCTTTAGTTTTAAAAGTTAAATTATGATTTAAGGGGTTAGTTTTGGGAGTGAAATCGGAAGTGAAAAAAAAAATTATAAGATCATCTTAAAAATTACTGATCAAAAAATTTTTAAAAAATCCTTAAATACTCTCTACAGGGTGTAGATGGAACGAAAATTATCACGAGTGCATTACCTTAGTTTTCAGTAAAGATAGTGAAAAAACTTTGTTGAAAAGTCATTTGGGGTATGTTTTGTGAAGTCACTGATCATTTTATACTTCCGTAACAAAAATTTTTATTTTCAAACCAATCAACGTTGGAACACTAATTACGCAAGTCCGACTTGTACTTGGCCGGTAATTGTAGTATTAAATTCTACTTAAATACACAATTCCTTCCAGGTCTTTGTTAGGTTGTTTAAGCATTCAAAGTAATTGTTAAAATAAAGAAGCAAGAAGGCGACAGAATCTCGGATATTCTGCTGTCTTGAAAGTGTTTTCTCATATGTTCCTCTGACGATAGATACGGTAATGTTGATTTCATGTGTGCACGAATGAAGGAAAAATTGTTCATCTAGGCCTCTTGGATATTAAAAGCCGTAGCTGTATTTTGACAAGCACAAAAAATCTTCTGGAAATATTCACAGTTTTATGTTCTCACAATTATTGTAAATACATATGAAAGCAATGGTATTACCGAAGTATAATTCAATAGCAATAAGTAGTGAAATTCTACCTAGAGAATTTTTGATAACAGCTCGCGTTTTTGGTTCAAATTTTGGTTACTTAAAAAATTATTTGGAATTGAAAATCTTCGTAGGTGTAGACATACGAGGCTGGTTTGAAAAGTCCGTGCAAAGTCCGAGAGATGGCACCACCGGCGCGTATCGAGGTCATGTTTAGTTAGTAGCATCTCTTGAATGAACGCATACCAAGTTTCAGCAATATTGGCCTATTTCTTTGTGTTTGGCATTCGTGTGAATCAAGGAAGTCTAGTGATTTTCAAGAATTGGACGAAAAAGAATTTCGTGTGGTGATTAAACATTACTTTATGAAAGGCAAAACGCCTCAGGAGACTAAAGAGAAGCTTGATAAACAATATTGTGACTCTGCACCTTCGATTAGAACAGTTTATAAGTGGTTTCAAAATTTTTGGACTGGCCATATGGGCACAAGTGACGCTGAACTTTCTGGACGGCCTGTGGAGGTTACGACTCCAGAAATAATTGATCAAATCCATGATATGGTGATGGATAACAGAAGAGTTAAGGTGCGTGAGATTGCTAGTGCTGTGGGCATCTCGACTGAACGGGTACATAATATTTTGCATAAACATTTGGACATGAGAAAGCTATCCGCAAGATGGGTGCCGCGATTGCTCACGCTTGACCAAAAACGGAATCGTGTGAAGTGTTGCAAGGATAGTTTGCAGCTGTACCAGAAGAATCCGGAGGACTTTAAGCGTCGTTTCGTCACTGTGGATGAAATATGGATATATTACTATACTCCTGAGACAACAATCTAAACAATGGGTTACCAAGGGGGAATCTGCACCAAAAAAGGCGAAGACCGTTCCTTCGGCCGGAAAGGTTATGGCGACTGTCATTTGGGATTCGCAAGGGATAATCCTCATCGACTATCTGGAAAAGGGTAAAACTTTTACAGGTGAATATTATTCATCGTTATTGGACCGTTTGAAAACCGAGCTGCAAGAAAAACGCCCGCGATTGGCCCACAAGAAAGTCCTTTTCCATCACGACAACGCACCAGCACACACCTCAGCAGTTGTGGTCGCAAAATTAATGGAAATAGGATCCCAACTCGTTTCACATCCCCCTATTCTCCAGATTTGGCTCCCTCGGACTACTATTTGTTCCCCAATTTGAAGAAATGGCTGGCGGGACAAAGATTTTATTCAAACGAGGAGGTGATTGCAGACACTAATGGATATTTTGCAGACTTGGATAAATCCTATTATTCGGAAGTGATCAACAAACTAGAACATCGTTGGACGAAGTGTATAGGCCTAAAAGGAGACTATGTCGAAAAATAAAAAAGGTTTACCCCAAACACATAAGTAGTTTTTATTTTTGCACGGACTTTTCAAACCAGCCTCGTAATCTTCTTTAATTAACAATTGCTTTTATCCTTTAATATAGTTAACTGCATCAGAATAATCATAATAAAAACTATTATTTTTCTGGAATAAAATTTAATTATTTCTAATTCCTTAGCCAATTTACAGAAGGTTTAAAACATGGAATACGCGGACGTAAAAGCTGAAGAACAGGCAGGCTTTAGAGCAGGAAGATCCACAATAGACCATCTCTTCTCACTGACACAAATCCTAGAAAAGAAAACCGCATTTGATCAGGAAGTCCATGTCTTGTTTGTTGATTTAAAAAAGGCCTGCGACAGCGTGCCCCTAATGAGATTGTGGGAACACTACAACAGAGTAATGTAAGCACCGAAATAATTAAAGCCGTAAAATCCTTATACCAAGACGCAAGAAGTAGTGTGAAAACCAAATATGGTATAACAACAGGGTTCCAGGTCACAAAGGGTCTCAAACAGGGCTGCTGTATATCCCCAACGCTATTTAAAATCTATTTGGAGAGTGCACTGAAGGAAGGAAGGAAAAGGAAATGCTGCAGTATGGGATTACCACTGGATGACGACACTACATTGTACACGCTGTCATTCGCAGACGACCAGGTAGTAGTCGCTCAGGACATCGATGATATGGAATACATGACACGAAAACTTATGGAGGAATATGAAAAATGGAGCCTAGAAGTCAATATTAAAAAGACCGAGTACATGTGCGTCGGAGGACAACAGCAGGACTTGAAATTGGCCACAGGACACACCATCAAACACTGTGCCAGTTATAAGTATTTGGGAACGAGAATATCTAGGGACGGATCACTGGAAGCAGCAATATTCGAGAGGAATATCCAAGGAAGAAAAGCGATTGCAATGCTTAATAATATACTATGGGAGAAAAACATAACCATTGAAAATAAAAAGAGAATTTACAACTCAATAGTGAAAAGTATAATAACTTACAGCTCCCAGGTGTGGCCATTGAAGGAAAGAACAGAAAAAATACTAAAAGAAATGGATTTCTGGAGACGAGCAGCTGGAAAATCCAGAAAAGACCGCATACCAAATGACACGATAAGACTAGCTTTAGAAATAAAGCACGATATAGTGGACGAAATCAAAACCCAACAGTTGGTATGGTACGGACATGTACAGAGAATGTCACAAGACCGACTACCTAAAAAGATTTTAAATTGGAACCCTCATGGAAAAAGAAAGCGAGGAAGACCACGACAAAGCTGGAGAGCAAGAATCAACAAGGAAGTACTAGAGAGAGATCTGGAGGAGGAGGGATGGAGAAACCGGGAGGAATGGAAATTAGGTATCGGAAGACGGAAGACGTTATAAAACCGATTGATATATATATATATATATATATATATATATATATATATATATATATATATATATATATATATATTAAAACATGCACTAAAGCCAGGTCGTAAAATTTCCGAAATAAGCAAGTAAAAATAATTCAAACTGAAGCCAGAAAAAACAGTCTCCATTTGTTTTCATTATTTTAATCTCTCTTGCCAAACATTTCCTCCTTTCGCATTCCACTAATGAAAGATATATTATATTTTCCATGATGATACATGACCAATGAATAAATATGTATCGACGTTTTAAAAGCAGCGTTGCCAATATGGAAAGCTCTCCTCAAATAAAATAAGTTAGATTTGTTCGTTCTATATCTGTAAAATTTTGCCAATAAGAAGATTCAGCGGAAAATACCTATTAATCCTTATTTGTTTATGGTGGAAAAACATCATTAAGAATATTTCTTTTTGGAGGGCTAGTCCGCACAGAATGGAGCTTCAATGGCACTGTTTATATCAGTGAGGTTATCGATGGGATCTTCGACCGATCTGTTTTCTGTGCTCACAATTGTCTATAATATGTATAAAATGAAACGTCTCTCTGTCTGTCTGTTTGTCTTTAAGTGCTTTTTTTATAACCTACATATGTTCTTTGGCCAGGTTATATGCTATATTTTATTATGTTAGATAACATAAGGAATAAGCAGTGGCGATAATAGCGAATCAAGTCGGAATAAAGTTTGCCGCTATCGCGTTGTCTTGCATACATTGTCTAAACCATTAAATATGGAACAATATCGTGTAGCAAAGAATATCTATAATGTATATAAAATGCGACTTCTCTCTGTTTGTCTGTCCGTTAGTGCGCTTGTGACTCGAGAACCACTTATTCGATTTACGTGTTTTTTTTTTTTTAAATCAGACATTTGTTCTCTGGCCAGGTTATCTATAATCTTCTATAATATATATAAAATGCAACGTCTCTCTGTCTGTCCGTTAGTGCGCTTATAAATGGAGAACCACTTATCCGATTTACGCGCTTTTTTTTTTAAACATACATACTGTGTCTGGCCAGGTTAGAGGATATATTTTATTACGTTAGGTAACATAAGGGATAAGCAGTCACGATAATGGTGAATCAAATCGGAAAAAGTTTGAAACTAGCGCGTTCTCTTGAAATACTCTGCCTAAACCATTAAATATGGAACAATATCATGTAGGAAAGAATATAATATATATATATATATATATATATATATATATATATATATATATATAAAATGCAACGTCTCTCTGTCTGTCTGTCTGACCGTTAGTGTGCTTATTACTCGAGAACCAATTATTCGATATAGGTGTTTTTTTTTAATTCATACTCAGGCCAGGTTATCTACAATCTTCTATAATACATATAAAATGCAAGGTCTCTCTGACTGTCTGTCCGTAAGTGCGCTTATCACTGGAGAACCAGTTATCCGATTTACGTGTTTTTTTTTTAAAACATACATATGTTCTCTGGCCAGGTTATAGAATATATTTTATTATGTTAGGTAACATAAGGAATAAGTAGTGACGATAATAGTGAATGAAGTCCACGCGAGCGGAGCCGCGGGCATGGCTAGTTGTAAATAAACATGGAAGCAATGGTATTAACGAAGCATAATTCAATAGCTATAAAAAGTGAGATAGAGAATTTTTGATAACAGCTCGCGTTTTAGATTCAAATTTCGGTTACTTACAAAATTATTTGGAATGGAAAATCTCCGTAGGTGTAGACAAAATCTTTTTTAATTAACAATTGCTTTTAGCCTTTAGCATAGTTAACTGCTCAGAATAATCATAATAAAAGTTAATATTTTTCTAGAATCAGATTAAAATTATTTCTAGTTCCTTAATCAATTTATAGAACGTTTAAAAAATGCACCAAAGCCAGGTCGTAAAACTTCTGAAATAAGTTAGTAAAAATAATTCAAAACTGAAGCCAAAAACAGTCTCCATTTGTTTTTATTATTTAAATCTCTCTTGCCAAACATTTCCTCGTTTTGCATTCCACTAATGAAAGATATATTATATTTTCCATGATGATACATGACCAATGAATAAATATGTACCAACGTTCTAAAAGCAGCGTTGCCAGTAGAGAAAGCTCCTCAAACAAAATAAATTAGATTTGTTCATTATATAGTTGTAAAATTTTACCAACAAGTAGATTCAACGGACAATACCTAATAATCTTTAGTTGTTTATAGCGGAAAAACATCTTTAAGAATATTTCTTTTGGGAAAGCCAGTCCGTGCAGAATGGAGCTTCAGTTGCACTGTTTTTGTCAGTGAGATTATCGATAGGGTCTGTGACGATCTGTGGGACAGATAACTGAGGTAGAAAGTAAGAAATAATCTTAGTAATGACACCAACATACTAGCTGACGTAAATCTATCAGTTTCATTAATAATTAATCGTTTCTTCCATCCAACCCTACGTAGATACTTTTCAAAATTCTTTGTGAAAGTACTGTAGCCTAATCTAACACGATTATTAGATAGACTTTATTTTGTTTCTTTATCGCTTCAACTGATGTTTGTCTCGTAAATAATATCACAGTAACCTAGTCCTTTCAAAATAATAAAATTTACGAATTGAAGTTTTGCTTTAGTTTGTAAGTAATCTTTAAAAAACATAAATTTGTGAATTTAAAATATGTGTGCGTTTCTTACCACGCTTTTAATGTGTTCATCAAAATTTATATACCGATCAAAGATTTTTTCTAGATTATGTTGCTAATATTGCAAAATTGCTATTAAGATTAACTTTAAAGCCGTTTTTATTTATGCGTTTAATATTTTAGAGCTAATTAAAATAGAAGCAAAAACAAACAAATTACTCAAAAGAACTCTCGACCAACTTTTTGCTGTATATCAATTGTTAAACCAAAAAGTGAGGTACATACCACTACAAAAGGTAATTTAGTTAATTCTTTTTTTATTAGCTTTAACTTTTGGCGCCCTTTCATGATGCGTCATCAGTTAAACAGAACTTCCATTCCAAAAATTATAAAATAAAGTTCTCAAATTGGTCCTTGATGTTTTAAGATATACCTTTAACAGGATCGTCGATAGAGATCATATAAATTATAAGTAAATATTTCGAAAGAGTAATCCTAGTAATCACACAAACTCATATCAATTCAAATGAAATTAGTAAGTGCAATTTTTAACTACTAATAACAAGAAGATGTCTATAAATACTAAGTATAAAATAAAACCACAGGGCATACCCAGTTTGTACGGTGGGTGCTAAATTTGAGTATCATCAGCTAGGCCTAACATATTTCCATGCTTGATGATGTATCGTCTACATATTCATTGGACATTCTTGTAATTTGTTTTCTGTGAAATCAATACACGGTAGATACAGAGAAAGAAGGATTAAAAGCTGTTTTCATTAATTTTGAATTTAGAATTTGACATGTCTGATGCTACGTCAGATCCACCAACAACTAAAGATGAAGTGGCACTAGCAATAAAGGTAGTAAATAATGGAAAAGGAGCTGGATCGGACCAAGTGAGCACTGAAACTGTTAGGTAATATAGGAATAACAGCGCTTACAGAATTTTTTAATGCCATTTATGAGACCGGAATACTATCGACTGATTGGCTGTAATCAACATTTGACTTGTTTCCAAAAAAGAACAAGGCAACTCATTGTAGTGACCATCAAACAATTAGCCTCATGAGCCATGTTTTAAAAATATTTTTGAGAGTGATACATGGCAGGATATATAATAAACTCAGGTAGGTTTTTGAAACGGATTAGGGACTAGAGAGGCACTGTTTGGTATCCATGTGTTGATCCAAAGTTGTTCCGAAGTCAACCAAAATGTATCTCTTTGCTCAATTGACTTTGAAAAATCCAAGGTATGCCACGAAAAACTTCTAGAGATTTTAAAAACGACCGGTATAGACAACGAAGACATTCGTATCATCGTCAATTTATACTGACAACAGACAGTTGAAGTACGGTTGGAACATCAACTATCGGATGAAATTAAGATCAAACGGGGAGTGCGTCAGGGTTGTATTCTATCGTCCTTGTTGTTCCACCTCTATTCGGATGTGATATTCAGTAAAGCACTCACTGGTACGATTGAAGGAATTAACATCAACGGCGTTAACATAAATAATATCAGATACGCCAATGATACACTAATTATCATTAATATCGGAAAAGTACAAAAACTTATCGATAAAATAACTGACACTTGTACAGAGTTTGGTTTAAGACTCATAGCAAATAAAAGAAAATATGTGATTATAAGCAAAGAATCTAATATTGAAGATGGTGGTTTTACAGTCAGTGGCACAAAGATAGAGAGAGTTGATAAATTCGGTAGCAATATCAACGATCACTGGGACTGGATTGTGGAAATCAAAATTTGAATATGAAGAATAAAAAAATCTTAACTAGTCACTATCCACCATGGATGAAAATGGCTGGCTTGTATACCTTTTCTGTTTTTATTGTACGGCATGGAAGCGTGGACGTTAACTAAAGCAATGGTGAAAATCAGTTGGATGGACAGAACAGCGATCTCACTCGCAGAACAAGGAGTTGGAGGTGGTCACGACCACGACTATCAACCGATGCAAATTTGGCCACATTATGAGACATCTAGAAAAATATGAAATCTTGCAGTTGATTATACAGGGAAAGATTCCAGGTAGACGTGATCCAGGAGAAGGAAAATATCGTGGTTGAAAAGTTAAACCAGTGGTACGGAAAGTCTACTAATCAGCTCTTCTGATCGGCTGTCAATAAAACGATCATCATCAACATGGTAGCCAACGTGATAACCAAGGATCGTTGAACAGTCATGGTACCCGAAGAAGAAGAAGATTAGTTAACTTTGCCATTTCGGGTGTATCTTTGCTTCACGTGCTTATAATGGGCTAGTGTATATCATTACTGATAACTATACCATATATTCTGTGCATGTAGGGATTTCAATAAGAAAGAAAATCATTTAATACTATTTTTCAAAGATATTTCATTGTAATTTAAATGCTGCCAATTAATTGTACTAGGTACTATTGACTAAACTATTTTATACTAAATATAATGCCAAAATATATTTTATACTACATATAATGTCAAAATATATTTTATACTAAATTTATTTATTTTTATTCTCGGTAGAGTATAGTTTTTTTTTCTCGAGCATATATGACGCTTGTTTGGGTTATTAATGGGGTAAACACGAGATACAAAAATGCTTATATAGATATATATGTTTATATTTATTATTATATTTAAGTAGATGAAAACTGATTGGTTATTTTGTTCCTATCTCGAAGATATTACAAATGATATTATGAATTAAGGTAAACGAACTACAAAAACCGATTTAGAGGTCAATACACTTTCAGTCTTTTGCTAATCATTTAAAATGTTTATAATTAAATATTAACAATTTATTGTGGTCTGCGTCAATAATTTTAATTCGCTTTCATCCTGGTATTGTTTTAGACATCGTTACATAAGAAGATACTGGATGTCCCAAATGAAAGCGTATTATTTTTAAAAGATGAATAAAAGAGAACATTAGATATTTTTAATTAATAAATCCTAAATATATATAAAAATATGTAACTGTATCAGACATCCAACTATATAACATGATTGTTCATTGCATATTTTTGTATGGAAGTTAAGTTATATTCGTTTACATTAAAACAATAACTGAGACGTTTTAAAAGAGCGTTGAAAGGTTGCATATGTACTTTTTTGTGTAATGAATTCTCTATCGTACCTAGAGTATCTTTATGTTGAAACAAGGGTGTGGGGTTGTAAAAAATATAATAAAATAAATTATGTTCTGTTGTTCTGTTCGAAAGTTATGATGATTTATTGTCTCTAACCGGACAGTAACCATCATCAACATAAGCCATTCAGTCTATCGTCGGAGATAAGCTTCCCCTAAGTACATCCATCTTCGACGGTTTTGGGTCTTATTTATCCAGTTGTATCCCACTAGTATTTTGAAGTTGTCAGACAATCGGGTTTGCGGGCGTCCTCTACTTCTTTTCTAATTCCAGGGCCTCCAGTTGATTACTTTATGGGTCCATCGATTATCAGAGCGTCTTGCGGTATGACAGGCCCAGCTCCACTTCAAGTTGCTTACCCTCTCAGCTACATGTCATCTTGGACCATCCTCGAATTTCTTCATTAGTCAGCCTATCCCTCAACGATATTCTCAATATTCTCCTTTCCATCTGTAGATGATTTATAATTTCTTGATTCAAAGCCCACGTTTCCATTCTGTTTGTTAATACTGGTAACACGAATTGATCAAATGTGTTCGCTTTTAGTCTATTTGGTACATTGGAAAGGAAGATGTTCCGCAATCTGCCAAACGTTGACCAAGCCAATGATATTCTCGTTGATAAATCTGCTTTCAAATTTTCTTTGGATATTACTATTTTTTTATGCGTATGAATTTGTTCTTGTGATTTTTCGCGTTTTCAATGTTCAGTACTGCTTCTTTATCACAGTCGTCATTTGTCATGAACATGGTTTTAGCTATGTTTATCGTCAGACCAATCTCTCTGGACTTGTTAAGTTCGTTCAGCATTCCTTCTTTGTTATTAAATACAAGCAAAATATCATCCGCGAATCGTAAATGATTGAGTCACTCTCTTCTTATATTTATACCTTTACTTGTTCATGTCTGCAGAAATGATTAAAAATGGAGGTATAACCATGTGGAGAACAATAACTAGCTCAATTAATAATTGTATATCACAAGGAAGAACGCCTACCGAATAGAAAAAAAGTTACATTTCATCAATCTATAAGAAAGGAAATAGAAAAGACCCTAATAATTACAGAGGTATATGCGTTACAAGCACTGTGAACAGACTGTACGGTAAAATATTGCAGAATAGAATAAGAGAAAAAATTTAAGGAAAGATATCCGAAAACTAACGCGGATTTACTCCGGGCCGGTCGTGTATAGACAACTTGTTTACTTTACAACAATTAATAGAAAAGAAGATCCAAAAAGATGACGAAATACATATGACCTTTATAGATCGTAAGAAGGCATACGATAGTGTACCGAGAAATAAACTTTGGCATGTCTTGAGAACAGTAGGGATAAAAGAAGGGATGATAACAATAAAAGAGTTATATAATGAAAATAAAGGATATGTGAAACAAGGGCGCTATCTCTCTGAAGCAATCCACATTACAAGGGCCTTTCATCAATCTTATTTAATATATTTGTAGACAACGCTCTAAAGAAATGGAACCGCACTTGCCAAAGCATGGGCATCCCCATTAGTGATAAACACCTATTATCGTTAAACTTTGCAGACGACCAAGTTATAATAACACAAGATGCATTCTATATGGAATATGTATTGAAGAGATTATACATAGACTACAAGGAATGTGGACTAGAGGTGAGCCTTGAAAAGACGGAGTATATGGTTATGAACTCGGAAATAGAATTTGATGTCTTAATTAACAACGATACACATGTCAAACAAGTCAAGGAATTTAAATATCTAGAAGTACTGATTGACAACAAAAATAATATAGGTAAAAAGGAAATGCAGAATAAAATACAAAAAGGAGGATCATAGGAGCTCTTAACTCAATATGGTGGGATCAGAACATAACTACACAAAACAAAAAAAGAATTGGAAGAACAATGGTAGAATCGGTTTTAAGTTATGGTAGTGAACTGTGGGTAATGAAAGAAGAGGATAAAAGAAAAATAACGACGATAGAGATGGATTACCTGAGAAGAAGCGCGGGAGTGTCCAAATTCCAACACATAACAAACCAAGAAATACGCAATAGAACAGCAGCAACAGAAACAATTATACAAAGAATAGAAAATAGAGGATTAAAATGGTTTGGACACCTACTCAGAATGAACGATACAAGATGGCCCAAAACACTCTGGACATGGAAACCATCGGGAAGAAATAAAAAAGGACGACCACGTAGATCCTGGAATGAAGATATGAGACAAGCCATGGGGTCACGAGGAATGGACGAAGAGATGGCGGACGATAGAGAGGTATGGAGAAGGCGAATGGGAACACAACACTTAGTTGTATAATTGTTATATATTACTTGTGTATGTATACAGCTAAACCCATATATATATATATATATATATATATATATATATATATATATATATATATATATATATATATATATATATATTGGAATATATTTGGAATAATTTGCCCAGCGCTGTGTTTCCCACCGAGTACAATTTACAGCGATTCAAGAACAACGTGAATCGCTTTTTTCCGCACTCGTGCCGCTCCTGGAGCGCTTTAGGGACTTCCCTGCAGCATGTGTGCTAGATAAATAAAAATATATATATATATATATATATATATATATATATATATATATATATATATATATATATATATATATATATATATATATATACTTGTCCATGGAAGTTATTTGAAAAGATCTATTAGCGCGAAAGTAAACAATTTCTACGAGATGGTATCCCCTTGACGTACCCCTCTTTTCATTTCTATCTTATTGGGTGTGTTTTCTTTCAATGCTATCTGAAATGACCTGACAGTAATTACATAATATTCGAAGCCTTTTGCAAAGTGGTACGGGAACCCCTTGCTTTACTGGCTAATTGTTTTGAACGAATTTTTCTGGCACAGTTTGTACAAAAAATTCCTTCGCCTAATTAAATATGTACTAGCTAATAGCCTTTCCAAATATTGTTACAGCTGTAATCTCGTAGCCTCGCGATGCCGTACCATATACTGTACCTTAAGCTCTTAAAATAGATAGCACACAATATAATAAATTCACTTGAAAATCAAAATTTATCTGGACATTAACATATTACTCACATGTATTTAACTGTTCTAAATTTTTTACCATATTTTTAAATCTTTTATGGTTTTCAGCACGACAGTTATGAACGGAAGTAAATTCGTTTGATTGTCAAAAAATGATGATAAACTGCGAAAAACCACTAAATCACTTTATTTTATTACAAGGTAACATAGCCATGATAGATCAGTTAAATAATATTTATTTTCATTAACATAACAGAAATATTTTATATATTTTTTGGCAATTATTCGTCAAAAATATTCCGCGCAACCTTACGAGTAGGTGTGATTTTTGCTTTCTTCTAAAATAGTTCCGAATTCTGATTTTGTTAATTTATAACAATTATACACTAACAATTTATTAATATATTATTTTATTGTTATATGCATTCTGCAATTATTTTATGCGATATTTTAACAGAAAAATATGTACAGGGAGCAAACGAAGGAATATATTCTCTTTAATAATCCAACACCATCTTTAAGTTCTCCAAAAAATTAGCTAGGTACCAATGCTATTAAAAATTAAAAGAATTCAATTGAACTTAATTTATTAAAAAATTTATCCTAGTTCGAAAATAAAAGTTGTAGATAACAGAAATAACAAAGCTAATTAATAATTATTAATAACGTCTTATGAGACCTGCTTTTATTATTATAAAGAATAATTTCATTTCAACTTAAAATTACCAAATACCTATATTTAGATACCAACCATCTTCTAAGAAAGACGATTGATTAAACTATAACAAATTTTGTACAAAAAACTGGTAGACGTACAAACAGTTTGTACGTCTACCAGTTTTTTTTATCATTTTCGTGCAAGTTTTAGTCTACCGATTTTTTTCTGATTTGCTGCTAACGTTTTACCAAGCTGTGCTTTACCTGCTTACATTTTAGTTCATCACGACTCTTTTCCTCACAAATCACAGGATCTGTAGGAGTTTCACACATGTAATTAATTGAGGAAATAGTCTATTATAGAAGAGACATTGAATTTAAAAAAAACTTTTCCCCCAACAACGACAGACGTAACATACGATTTTCAATTTATCTGAGAACTTTCTAATTACTGTAATTTTTCTCTAATTAAATAATTGTATTCCTGTCTTTGTACGGATCACGGAATTTTTATATTGAGATCATAAGCTAGCCAACAAAAGCAATAAATTTCTTGGGAGACGGTTCTAGGATATTCACGTGAGGAATAACTATCACTAAGTAAACTTAAACGTTTTCCTTTTTTTCAAATATTGATCAAGATCGTAGTTTGATTGATGTATTATATCTTCTTATTTTTATCAAAAAAGGCTTCCGTGTTTTATATTCATTAACAAGACCTATACTAAATGATTTCAATACTATGCGAAAATAAGGCGATGTTTTATTTTATCTGAAATTTCTTTGTTCTATTGCCTAGTTTTATATGTCACCAGGTATGTTTAATTTAACAAAGTTTATAAGACGTAGTGTTTCGTATTTTTATGCTAAGCAAGCACAGTTTTTACAGATGAAATAGATGGTAGTAATAAAAGAAAAGCACAATTAGCAGCGTTTTATCGCAGGTACTTAGCGTCTGTGACGTATAAACTGTCGTTTCGCAAAAAAAACGCTATATATGTACATATATATATATATATATATATATATATATATATATATATATATATATATATATATATATATTTTATGAGTCTAGCACACGTGCTACAAGAAAGTCCCTAAAGCGCTCCAGGAGCGGCACGTGTGCGGAAAAAGCGATTCGCCTTGTTCTTGAATCGCTGTAAATTGTACTCGGTGGGAAACACAGCCCTGGGCAAGTCATTCCAAAGGGATGATGTTCTCTATATAAAAGACTACTTGAAAAGCGTTGTACGCGGAGTAACAAGTTGAACCTCATACGGATGTGAGGTATTAGCGCGACGTGTATTTCTAACATGCACCGCTCTTGGAGGAATTTAGCGGGCTATATCCTTCGAACACTTTCCATGCAAATACATGTAGAACAGACTTAAGTCGCCAACCGTTCTTCGATGTTCCAGCGAATCAAGGCCACCGGTCAGTTCCGGGTCTAAAATCAGACGAGTAGCTCTTCTCTGAACTGAATCCAAACATGGGAGCAGTATTCCATAGTTGGTCGAATTTGAGCTACCTAGGTATACAAAAAAATTCTCTGTCTTTTAAGTGAGATACGTGTTTTCTGAGGTTTTTTTAGAAAACACACTTAAAGTTGCCAGAAAAAACTATTAGACTGAAAAAAAAATACATATTAATAAATATTGTAAAACTGGATAATCATTAAAATTATGGAATAAAACTGTTATTTCGGACATCTTTAAATGTTCTAAATCTACATTTATCATAAAAACTTAAAAATACTAGGTTTTAGTGTTCATGTTTAACAAAAAACACGCATACATCACCTTTAACTAAGCTACGTTGCAAAATGCTGTTTTAAAATAAATACGAGTATGTGCAATCGCAAAATTAAAAAATTGTTTTTTAATTTTTATTAATAATGAACAAAATTATTATTCCCAGTGTTTCGTAAAGTTCTTAATTCTGACTTGACATCAAAAAATTAAGTTTTATGTTTATTTTCAACAAAAAACTCGCTTTTAACACTTATGGTACAAGGGTGCTTGTGTGGTTGGTAAAATACTTTTTTAACTAAATAAATGCAATAGCTAAACAAGATTGTTCTCGAATAAAAATTTGATATCAAAATATGAGGAATAGTGTGTAGTGTTGAAAAAAAAATATCCGTTTACTATTTAGGAACAAAAGGTTGCAAAATGCAGTCTAATGTATATCCCTTGACAGTTTTAGAAGTCATTTTTTTAGATAGATTGATTGAGTGAATATAGGGGAATTTGAGTAATATAGTGACTGAGCCAGTGAGTGAGTAAGCGAGCTAGCGAGTAAGTGAGTGAGCTAGTGAGTGAGTGAGTGAATGAACGAGTAAGTGAGTGAGCGAATGAGTTAGTCAGTGTAGAAGTGAGAGAGTGAGTGAGTATGGGGGTATGGGAATGAGTGTATGAGTGAGTGAGTGACTAAGCGAGCGAGTGAGTGAGAGTTTTGTTCAATATTAACAAAACATAAAAACAATTTTTTAATTTAACGGTTGCACATATTTAATTTAGACAGCATTTTGCTACGTAGCTTAGCTAAACTTGGTGTATGCGTGCTTTTTGTTAAACATGAACATTAACACCTAATATTTTTAAGTCTTTTTGATAAATGTAGATTTAGATCATTTAAAGATGTCCCAAATAATAGCTTTATTCTATAATTTTAATGATTATACAGTTTTACATTATTTATTAAAATGTATTTTTTTCAATTTAGTAGTTTTCTGGTAACTTTAAGTGTTTTCTGAAAAAACCTCACGTGCTTAAGAAAACACGTGTCTTACTTAGAAGACAGATTTTTTTGTATACCTGTGTTATTTTTCACTTAAATAAAGACAAGCTTGTACTTATAAAAATGTTAACCTTGAAGTTTATTAATTTATCAAGAATTTACAAACTCTAATTATACAACATAAAATAATAAAAATTCTGATAAGATATTTATTTAGATTTATAATTTGCCAAAATTTCAACTTATGATAAGATTAAGGTTGTTAACCTTTGAAAATTTTTAATTTGAATACGCACCTTGCAAAGCCATGTACATAAAAGTAAGCTCTTACCAAATATCTTTATCACGATGATAATAACATTTTTCTTTATTAAAAATTTGACACCTGATGGTTTTAGTTATTTCTTTTATTTGAGTGTTGGTGAGTGTTATATCGAAAAAAAAATTCTTTAGAAATGAAGAATATGTCTTCCTTTCAGATCTATGACAGGTAAGAAAGTAATAACAATTTGATACATTTTTAAAATTCAAGGTACAAACAAATAAGTTTCCTACTCCTTGCAGCCAGTATCTAGGATAGAACTAAAAATACTTCCTAAGAAATACAGTAAATAATAAGAGTTTTACAACAATTAAAATAAGAATAAAGTTACAATTTATATATTTCTTGTACTTAACCTATATGTACAACAATATTTATAAAAATGTAAAAAACGAAAAATGTTTTGTTGTATATATCCTATAATTGATTACAACTTAAATAAAAAAGGAGACAGATAAAAAGATAATTAATTTTTTAAAAATATATAATTTACTTATCGATAATACTACTGATAAAGATATTTTTAACAACCAGACGATATTTAATAAAAATTAATATTTTTATGTTTGTTTCGCAAGTTCCTTGAACGTTTATCTATTTTTGTTTTTGTTGTGTTGTGAATATGAGTTAAACGCCCCATAAAGTGGTTACTGATTATATAATGTTACACTACACACTGTTTTATAGGTAAGTGTAGAGTTTAAATACGAAATATATATTTAATATGACCTTATCGGTAGACTAGAAAAAAAATTAGGATCGACATACTTCCAGTGGATAAATTACATATTAATATTTTTTATTTTTCGTTGTAATATATGCAAAAGTTTATGAAAACTGTCATTTTTATAAGAATTTACATGTTAAATAAGACTTGGCTGAGATTTACTTATTTCAAATGGAACAAATTTAATTACAGAAATTTTAAATAATATTGTATTTGTGAAACCTTTATTCATAAACTCTTAAAAAATCATTACAATCGCTTCCTTTCTTCTTTGAGAAATTATAATGATATTTTATAGAAAAACCCTATATTTGAGTAACTAGGATGGTTTTCGACAATGGGAACTCCCAATTGAACAATTATTACCTGAGGCTGCTACAGGTATAACCAGTTTTGTCGGTCCGCGTGTCTAACTAATACACACAAGAACATTATTGATTATTATTATTAATTAAAGTCTCACTGAGCCTGTTGTTCCCGTAAATAATCTTGATTAGTGGAGCTTTGCTTCATAATTCACTAAAAAATCTATAATCCTGCCATTTTGCTACTCAAAAATGCGATGTTCTTTCATTGACGAAATATAATATATTGCGATATTTCTAAAAATGGTTTCATACAATATTGGAATTCATTTCAAAACGAAAATTGTACTAGCAATAAAGTACTATTTATAATTATTCGTTTTTTGGACTAAATTGGTCAAACTTTCAATTAATGGATTTTTTATCATATTTATACTTTTATCATTTCTAATTTTCAGGAAGACAGTTATGCATAAAAGTAAATTCATTTTATTGTAGAAAAATGATGAGAAACTGTGAATAACGACAAAATATTTTTATCTTAGTACAGTAATGTTGCTGTAATTTATCACTTTATCTCTTTTATTTTAAATTTTAGGGATTCTTTTCTACAGAATTGTAAAGAGTTATAGTCCAAATTGTTTAATATTAGATTTTATAATAACGATATAAAATTTATTATACTTTTGATTAAAGATGCACAACAAATTACTACATTTTTGTGAAAAAGTTTAGATAATAGTAGAAAGTTGATCTTTTCTATTGTAATATAGTTTCCTTGGGCAAAAAGTACAAACAATGCCATAATTCAGTTTATAATTAAGGTAGAAATATGCATGTTATATAAATGTTGCTATACATCTCACACATTGGAATATAAATGATACCTGTAGTAAAGTTATCTGATAATTTTTCTATTGCCATTGACAATCATATATATGTATATATATATATATATATATATATATATATATATATATATATATATATATATATATATATAACACGTAGGCTGAAAAGTTTTTGGTGTAGCTACTTTAAAACACATTTTTTTTTGCAAAATTCGACTGGATCCCTCACTATGGTCTCCTTTTAAAAGCGATACAATCAGTCCAACGCTTTTCTAATATTTTATACCTTTTTTGTAGAAGGTTTGGTCTTAGCCTTCAAAACAGGCCTCAGTTTCGGTGGTAACTGCTTCGTTGAAGCCACATCCCTTACCTGCAAGCATTTTTTTGAGGTCTGCGAATAGATAATAGTCGCTGGGGGCCAAATCTGGAGAATATGGTGGATGAGGAAGTAATGCGAACTTCAGTTCATGCAATTTTGCAATTGTAAACTATTGACTTGTGACACGGTGCATTGTCTTGATGAAAGAGCACTTGTTTCTTGTTCATTTGGTGCTGTTTCTTTGCGACCTCTGCTTTGAAACGCACTAATAACTTTATATAATATTCGCTATTGATGGTTATTCCTTCTCAGCATAGTCGATGAAAATTATTCCACGCGCATCCCAAAATACAGAGGCCAAAACCATCCCAGCCGACTGTTGTGTACGCTTCGGGTGGCTTTCACTGGCTGCCGTCCAATCAGCTGACTGTCGATTTGATTCCGGTGTGTACTGGTGGGTTTCATCCATTCTCACATATCGTATGAAAAAACCTTTTTTTATTGCGCTTAGACAGGCCCAAACAGCGCTCAGAATCATCAACACGTTGTTGTTTTTGGTCCAATATGAGCAAACGCGGTACTCAGTTCAAACAGAGCTTTCTCATGCCAAGCTGTTCATGCAAAATATGACCAACACGTTCTTTTGATTTCTTTTGGGTGTCAGCTATCTCACGCTATTTCACTTTACGGTCATCCAAAACAATTTTGTATTTTTTAAAATGTTTTCCGGTGTAATCACCTCATTTGGGCGTCTAGAGCGTTCAGCATGATTTGTATCTGTACAACCGCGTTTAAATCCAGCATACCAGATGAGTGATTTTCAAGGGGTAGGGTCTCCATAATACTTATCAAGCCATTACTTTGCTTGAACTGAATTTTTTCCCATCAAAAAAAAAAAAATTTAATCAACAAACGAAACTCGATTTTTCCATTATTTGAAAACATCAAAAATAGCCTCACTAAAACCACTGTAACTTGTAAGAGGCTGGTTTGAAAAGTCCGTGCAAAAATTAAAACTACTTATGTGTTTGGGGTAAACCTTTTTTATTTTTCGACATAGTCTCCTTTTAGGCTTATACACTTCGTCCAACGATGTTCTAGTTTGTTGATCCCTTCCGAATAATAGGATTTGTCCAAGTCTGCAAAATATCCATTAGTGTCTGGAGAATAGGGGGGATGTGAAACGAGTTGGAATCCTATTTCCATTAATTTTGCGACCACAACTGCTGAGGTATGTGCTGGTGCGTTGTCGTGATGGAAAAGGACTTTCTTGTGGGCCAATCGCGGGCGTTTTTCTTGCAGCTCGGTTTTTCAAACGGTCCAATAACGATGAATAATATTCACCTGTAATAGTTTTACCCTTTTCCAGATAGTCGATGAGGATTATCCCTTGCGAATCCCAAAAGACAGTCGCCCATAACCTTTCCGGCCGAAGGAACGGTCTTCACCTTTTTTGGTGCAGATTCCCCTTGGTAACCCATTGTTTAGATTGTTGTTTGGTCTCAGGAGTATAGTAATGTATCCATGTTTCATCCACAGTGACGAAACGACGCTTAAAGTCCTCCGGATTCTTCTGGAACAGCTGCAAACCATCCTTGCAACACTTCACACGATTCCGATTTTGGTCAAGCGTGAGCAATCGCGGCACCCATCTTGCGGATAGCTTTCTCATGTCCAAATGTTTATGCAAAATATTATGTACCCGTTCAGTCGAGATGCCCACAGCACTAGCAATCTCACGCACTTCAATCTCACGCACTTAACTCTTCTGTCAGCCATCACCATATCATGGATTTGATCAATGATTTCTGGAGTCGTAACCTCCACAGGCCGTCCAGAACGTTCAGCGTCACTTGTGCCCATATGGCCAGTCCGAAAATTTTGAAACCACTTATAAACTGTTCTAATCGAAGGTGCAGAGTCACCATAATGTTTATCAAGCTTCTCTTTAGTCTCCTGAGGCGTTTTGCCTTTCATAAAGTAATGTTTAATCACCACACGAAATTCTTTTTCGTCCATTTCTTGAAAATCACTCGACTTCCTTGATTCACACGAATGCCAAACACAAAGAAATAGACCAATATGGCTGAAACTTGGTGTGCGTTCAATCAAGAGATGCTACTAACTAAACATGACCTCGATACGCGCCGGTGGTGCCATCTCTCGGACTTTGCACGGACTTTTCAAACCAGCCTCGTATGTTATGAATAGTAAAAATAAAAAATATTCCAAAAAATTAAACAAAAAATATATTCAAAATAAATAAGCTTGTAGCTAAAACACAAAAAATTAATAAAACTGATAATAAGTCCATGTGGATCGAGAATTTGATATAGCAATTTCCAGTTTTACGACGCACGTATTAAAATTGGGCTCAAAGTTTGCTACAGAAACTGAAAGAGAAAAACAATTTCAAACAAAAAAATATAATCTGCAACATGGAAACCACCTTAAGAATGACTAGAAAGAGGAATTGAGAACCAAAACTTGCAATATAATCAATATTTTAAAAATAAACTAAAAAACAAGAAAAATAATTCTCCATTTTGTACAAAATTTTCTAAAAGATAATACCCAGATAGTTCTTAGAGCAGAAAAAATAAACAAAACACCATTAGCAATATAATTAACAAAAACGGATCCTATATTAAAGATTCATTTCAATTCAAAGAAAAAATTTAAAAAATTAAAATTCCCGAAAATTATATATTAGTCTCACTTGACGTCATATCTTTATATACGAACATACCAATTGCCTTGGCCACGAAAATAATAAAAAATGGATAGAAATTAAGAAATACACTAGTATTCCTTTATAAGAAATGGTCAATGCAGTCGAACAAACATTAAATTCAACTTATTTTATCTATGAGAACAATGTATATAAACAAATAGAAGGATGTACCATGGGAGCATCCATATCCAGCGTGGTAGCTCAACTTGTAATGGAAGATCTAGAATCTACTGTTTTATCTTAATTTGAATTTCATGCCACCATGAAAAATTATAATTCATCTATGACAAGGAAATTAATAGTAAAATCAGTTTTTTGGACATGACCTTGTACCATAAAGGCGAGAATATCAGGACAGAATGGTACACTAAAAAAAACATGGAGTTTGCGATATCTAAATTTTGAATCAAATCAAACTATCAACCAGAAAAAATCGGTAATCATAGGGCTGGCAGACAGCAATAACCCTCTCAGACCTGGAATTTCGAAAAAATGCCATAAATAAAGCAAAAAATGCCGTGATATTAAATAGATACCCCAGCAATCTAATTAATAAAATTTTCAAAAAGCGTATACAAAAATTCTATAACTCATTAAAACATCAAAGACCAATAGCTAAAAGCAATATACAATATATATCTATTCCATTTATTAACGGTTTTTTTTTTCCCAACAGATTAATAGATTATTTAAAAAATATAACACAAATATATGTGCGGTTAATATCGTTTTGGAAAAAATTAAGAAGCATATAAATTAATGGCCAATCATTTTTTAAAATTAAAAGCAGAAACTCCAAAAAACAAAAAAAAAAAATAATAATAAAAGTTTATGAAATTTTGTGTAATGATTGCGAGGGAGTGTATATCGGTCAAAACATCCCAGTATTTAGAAAATGGAATTAAGGGACACAAGTATGATAGGACAAATGTGACTGCACTCAGTAATCATGTAAAAAAAAAGAACACAGATTTAATTACGAACAAACAAAAATCATTGGTACCTAAAATAAAATAAAAAAAAAAGAGAAATACTGGAATCTATTGAAATTCTAAAAAATAGGAATGCAATAAACGATAAAAGAGACATAAAATGCATCCTAAAAATATACCTGTCACTCTTGTGAACACCGTAGACCGGTCACTTGATATAAAAATGTGATAAATAAAATAAAATCAAATTATAATTTTAATACATATGTGTGTATGCTGTGTGCAGGTTTAAGAGTTTACGTTTTTGGTAAGTTCATATTATAAACGTGATGTAATTTTAAATATTTAACATTTAAATGTATTGTTCCAGAATATTTTAACTCTGATTAAGACCCATTAAGAAGGTCGAAACGTTAGTAAAATAAACAAATATTTAACCAATATTCATTCATTAATAGACCAAAAACCAAAAAATACCAATAATATATATAAATATATATATATATATTATATATATATATATATATATATATATATATATATATATATATATATATATATATATATATATATGGGGGACAATTTACTATTTAAATGATTTGTATAATTTTATTTTACTTGAAAAATATTGTTAAAACAATAATAACAATTTGCTGAAAGGAATATAATTTTTTTTCAACTCATTGCGGTTAATATCGTTTTGGAAAAAATTAAGAAAATCGCTATTTTTATAAATCTTTCTGTAACTACTAAAGAAAACTATTTTGAAAATATATTTAAGATAAAAATGAATAATGTTTATTAAGTAATAGTCGTAATTACAATACCATTACCTACAACATACGAGACTTAAACTCGAACATAAATTCAGTGCACCGACACCTGCAATCAAATAAGACTCAGTACTCGTTATCTATAAAACCAAGGTCAGTTCATCGACCTGCACAGACAACTTTCTCTATCCTGAGTCGATCTCTATTCCTGGAGCTCCGAAACTTTGATGTTATGTGGTTAAAAATAACGACCCAACAAACCTCATGGTTTATCTATTGTTCTCGCTTCTGCTCATCACGATCACGATCGATCATTTACAGATTAATGATCCAAGTGCCGAAATTGCCATCCTGAGCGACTTTAATGTTTACAATATCAACTGGCTTAAGAATTCAAATACGACCGACCAACAAGGTTGTGAAACTGAACTGTTTTCTATTAGTTGTGGCTTTACTCAGCTTATCGATGAGCCAACCCGTATCACTGATTGAGATGGAGTGATTCTCAGTCTTTTTGAGCTGTTTTTAACCACCAGTCCAGAGATTTACACTGTCACCGTAAAAGAAATGGAGGCAATTATGGAAATGACGTGTTTAATAATTTCAGTGCTCACTTAGAAATGTACTCGGAATGTAATAGTTGACATTATTTTTGAGTAATATTTTTCCAAGTATTGCTGTTTGGTATGGAGCAAAGATTTTCTTATTTATCCGTTTGTTACTTCAACCTTTATATGGAAACACCTTGTATCTTTGTGTTTTCCTATTCAACCTCTACATACACATAGTTATATTTCTTCCTGTATAGTGCTAATAGCTCCATTACAATTGCTTTGTCTTTATACTAATTCTTTAATTGTTTTACAATTTTTATTTTACTTGTTTTAAACAATTTAGAGCAAACTAACTATTTACTTACCTTTGTAAACTGTAACAAATAAATTGAAATAGTAGAAGAGGATGTTACTTCAGAAAAATTCGGCCATTCACCCAGCATCTGATGCAGCAGCAATCCTGTTCTAATAACCTCATTTTCACGTTAGTATTTTTCGACGTACATATGAAATTTCCCTAAGATTTCTACTGCCATCGGATGTTAATGTTAATGTCGGTATATTATAAAGAGAAGATGCATTTCTCCTGATTTATTCATTGGCATGACTACATGTGTCCATTTTTCAACATTAGAAAATGAGAAATTGACTCAAGTAATTATTGAGTTGTTCATAGCCGTTTTACATGTTATTAGATGTATGTTAAAAGCTGTTAAGGTTTTTCCTGGTTTGTTGTAATACCTGCTAAAATTAAATTATTTGTTGTTTAGCAACAGAATAGTGCGTAAAAATCACTATTTAAATTAAAAATCTTACAGAATTATATAATATTTCATGCGATGTTTTCTTGTAGTGTAATATTCTTGCTCAATTTTTATTATTAAATTTCCTGCAAACTATTCAATGGAAGAAATAAAATATTTGAGTGTCACCTTGAATTTTAAGTATTCCTTCTTAAAACAACGAATTTTTGCAATTAACTTGGATGCAGCTTCCCCTTTAATTCCTTTAAAACAAATCTTTTTATTTCAACGTAGGTAGAATCCTCGTATTCAATCAGTTTGTTATAGGCAATAAATCTGACATTATAGGTAAAATATGTTTATAAGTATCTACATTTTATCCGTTATTTACATATAATGATGGTATTTACCATCTAAAAACGCAATACGGTGGCCAAAAAGACGGTCTTTCTGTTAGTTAATCGCGGAACTTAGAAGTATACTTCGTAACCTATATTTTTACTCTAATGAAAACAATTTAGAACTATTGTTACTTATTATTACTTATTATTATGTACTTATTATTCAATAACATGATAGAACACAATTTGTAGTTCTGGGGGTACAATGATTTTAATAGTATGTTTTCTATAGAAAAATAATCCACTTTATTAAAACTACGGAGGTAATTAACACCTTAAAACTCGACACAGTGGTCAAACTAGTGTTCTCTCTGTTAGTTAAACGTCATTGATTGTGATAATTTTAGGTATATTTGGAAATCAGTTTTACTTTAAAGAACCTGACTCATATTTTTCAACTACGATGTTCTCTTTCTCCCTGCACCATATCTGCCTGGAATTTTTCCCTCTATAATCAGATTAAAGATTTCGTATCTTCCTGGATGTCTCAAATGTCGCCAAAATATTCTAATTTGCGTCTCTTAATGGTTGTGACCATCTCCCAGTCCTTGTCCATGCTAGTGAGAACGCTATTATTACTAATTCTGTCTATCCAACTGATTTTCAGCAATCGTCGATACACCCACATCTTGAATGCCTCCAGACGTTCAAGCGTTGCTTTAGTTAGCGTCCGCGCTTACATGCTGTACAAGAGGACCGGAAAGACTTCGCAGCCTACCTTTTTCATCCGTAGTTTCAATGATAGGTCGTGACTAGTTAAGGTTTTCTTGTTGTTCATAACTGCGACTCGGGCATTCTCTATTCAAATTTTGACTTCCACAGCCGGGTCTCAGTGGTCGTTGATATTGCTACCGAGATACATCAATTTATCAACTCTCTTTATCTTTGTGCCATTGACTGTAATACCACCATCTTCAATATTAGATTCTTTACTTATATTCATATATTTTGTTTAATTTTCATTGAGTTTTAAACCAAACTGTATACAAGTGCCACTTTTTCTGTTATTAGTGATAATTAAAGTATCATCAGCGTATATTGATTATCTACTGCTAAATAGTTATTTTCTTCCTTTTACTCATTATTTAATAATTGTTGTAAGAATTTAGCAGTATGTTTTCTGATGGTCTTGTTGTATCGTTTTACTTCTGTATATCCTAGAATACACTTAATTCAGTAAACAACTACCCGCTGCGGAAATTTCGCATTCAGTATCAATTACATAGTATAAGTAAAGAATTGAGTATTCAATTGATTAAAAAAATGGTTGTATAGCCTATCTCAAAATATAAGATCCTAATTTTTGCCCTTTTAAGTGGGCAATATAAAAATTCTGACCTTTTGTTTATGATAGGTTGCAGGATGGAGAATTTTAATCATTAATGTAAAAAAATAAAATTATAAGTGTTTTTGGAGATGTTCGTTTATGGATGCATGTAAAACACAAATGGATAAGAAGTACAAATATACAGTTTAAATCAATGGGGTGTACAAGAGGGGATATATTGTATAAATAAAAATATATTTTAACTTAAGCCTAATTCGACTTCACTGTCATCAGCTGAGTGGTTTTATATTATTTTATATTATTTACATAAATATATAAATCTTCAAGTTTAACAACGTGCTGAATGGAATTCTTCCATCTTTCACAAGGTATATCATTTATAACTTTTTTTACTAATTCAACCACTGACACGCTTAAAGTAGGAGAAACATTTTGCGCTCTTATTTTTGATTCAACTTGATGCCAAATATGTTCAATTGGATTAAACACACAATAATACGAAGGAAGCCGCAAAGCCGTGTCTCCCATTTTCTCAGCCATACCATCACAAACACATTTCTTTTTCAATTTATAGTCTTCCAAAACTTCCAAAAGATCACTTTTTTTATAACTAAAATCAAAATAAATGTCATTTTCTAACATATATTTCTGTATTTCCGATTTGGTGTTGGCTGCATTAGGCGACTATGGTAACTTGCATTCTCTATAACTATAACACTCTGTTCGGGAACATTTGGCAAAAGGGAATTTTGAAACCAATTTTTAAGAAGTTCTGCGGTCGTGTCTTCGTGATAGTCCAAACTAGAATCTTTTATGTTTTTTGCAGATAATTTGAAATTCAGATCCAGCATGCAAAATGGTTATTCGTTTACCTTTATTTGAAGGTGCGTTAGTCTGACATTTTGTACTGGTGTCAACCCACCCTTTTTGCACAGTGTCATGGGTATCCAACCATGTTTCGTCAATGTAAATTATTGGCCAATTCTCTGATCGAAACTTTTTAATTTCTTGTAAATAAGTATGCCGCTAGATTCGTAATCTTTGTGACTCCATCACTACTTCCCTTTTGTTGATTTTTCGGAACGTGTATCCCATTCTTAAGAGAATTCGGTGACGGGTTGATCGGCCACAATGTATATTGGTCCCGTCCTGCACCAGTCTTAATTTTATTTTGTCTAGTGTCGGCAGCAACTGCTCTTCATATAGAGAAAATATTCTCCTGATGACGTCCTTTTCACAATTGTCTACATGATACATTTGAAAATCTTTCCGATTTTTCCTGTTCCTGAGTGATGGTTTTCCCACAATACCCTTAATCATAGAAATTAAGGTTTTTGTTAGTCCACTGGTTTCTTGCAAAGCACTTGGTTTATTTAAATTTTTTTTTACCAAACTGTCGTAAACATTTTTCACTATTTGTTTAGCGTCAAGTGATAAATGTTTTCTCTTGGGATAGCCACTATTGCAATTTTCTCACGGACGCCACATAATTAAAATAGAACCGTTACGTTGTAAGTTGTAAGTAAAACTAAAAATAAAAATATCTTTCGAATCATAATGGGGACCTGTGATTATTAGGCCTATATTATTAAATACATAAAGGGCTCCAAACCGGGTTGCCAGGTAGTAAATATGTAGGTAAAAATAGATCCAATATGATTACAGGTGTAAGTGAGGATGATATACAAACCAGGTAAAATAAAAATACGTTTATCGTAATACCTGGCAACTATGCACAAAACCCTAATAGGATCGCTTATTGCCCCATTGAAAAAGTAAAAAGGCAGGACCTTATATCTTGGGATTTACTTTAAGACATATTTGCTCCCAAGTTAACGTTATTTTTTAAGAAAAAATTTAAAAGATCTTATAGAGTTTAATTAAATAAGTCACTTTGCCAAATATATTTGTATAAAAATATATAAAAAAAGTAAATATAAGCCTTTTGGATTATTTTAAATTAAAAAATAAGTACTAACCAGAATTGCGCTACTTCGCATCCATTTTCGGTTGTTTTTGGAACTTGTTTATTCAATAAAAATTAGACTTTTGTTTATCGGATACGTAGTACTATGTGTATTCATGAAATGCTTATCTTTCTACACTTTATCTCGGTCGGACTAATTACACTGTGCCATATTTGGCGAAGTGACTATATTTTGTTCTATAATCAGGTACAAATAAAGTTCCACCTTAAAAAACATCCTGTATATAATTTTTATATGCGGTCTTAAGGTTTCATTCATATCCTGATGGCTCAGAGCACTGTGAAAGTGTCCGTATTGTGGCATTTGTACTAAAAAGAGGAAAATCATACTTTAATCTCCTGTATTTAAGGTTTCACGCTTATAAACTGATGAAATAAGCTCTTAAAGCCTATCTTGAAATAACTAATTAATTATATATAAGATATGAATACCATATACGAGGCTGGTTTGAAAAGTCCGTGCAAAGTCCGAGAGATGGCACCACCGGCGCGTATCGAGGTCATGTTTAGTTAGTAGCATATCTTGAATGAACGCACACCAAGTTTCAGCCATATTGGTCTATTTCTTTGTGTTTGGCATTCGTGTGAATCAAGGAAGTCGAGCGATTTTCAAGAAATGGACGAAAAAGAATTTCGTGTGGTGATTAAACATTACTTGATGAAAGGCAAAACGCCTCAGGAGACTAAAGAGAAGCTTGATAAACATTATAATGACTCTGCACCTTCGATTAGAACAGTTTATAAGTGGTTTCAAAATTTTCGGACTGGCCATATGGGCACAAGTGACGCTCAACGTTCTGGACGGCCTGTGGAGGTTACGACTCTAGAAATTATTGATCAAATCCATGATATGGTGATGGATGACAGAAGAGTTAAGGTGCGTGAGATTGCTAGTGCTGTGGGCATCTCGACTGAACGGGTACATAATATTTTGCATAAACATTTGGACATGAGAAAGCTATCCGCAAGATGGGTGCCGCGATTGCTCACGCTTGACCAAAAACGGAATCGTGTGAAGTGTTGCAAGGATGGTTTGCAGCTGTTCCAGAAGAATCCGGAGGACTTTAAGCGTCGTTTCGTCACTGTGGATGAAACATGGATACATTACTATACTCCTGAGACCAAACAACAATCTAAACAATGGGTTACCAAGGGGGAATCTGCACCAAAAAAGGCGAAGACCGTTCCTTCGGCCGGAAAGGTTATGGCGACTGTCTTTCGGGATTCGCAAGGGATAATCCTCATCGACTATCTGGAAAAGGGTAAAACTATTACAGGTGAATATTATTCATCGTTATTGGACCGTTTGAAAACCGAGCTGCAAGAAAAACGCCCGCGATTGGCCCACAAGAAAGTCCTTTTCCATCACGACAACGCACCAGCACACACCTCAGCAGTTGTGGTCGCAAAATTAATGGAAATAGGATTCCAACTCGTTTCACATCCCCCCTATTCTCCAGACTTGGCTCCCTCGGGCTACTATTTGTTCCCCAATTTGAAGAAATGGCTGGCGGGACAAAGATTTTATTCAAACGAGGAGGTGATTGCAGACACTAATGGATATTTTGCAGACTTGGACAAATCCTATTATTCGGAAGGGATCAACAAATTAGATCATCGTTGGACGAAGTGTATAAGCCTAAAAGGAGACTATGTCGAAAAATAAAAAAGGTTTACCCCAAACACATATGTAGTTTTTATTTTTGCACGGACTTTTCAAACCAGCCTCGTATTAGTATGAAAATATGAGCAGCGCAATAAATTTTGGCCTTATTAAGAGACTTTATTAGATACGCTCTGCTTTGCATGAAATTATTGTACCAAAGAGGTTTTGACAACGTTAAACCTGAAGCTCTGCTGGAGAGACTTCAAGAAATCGAAATTGATGGTAAAAACTTCAGAATAATAACAGAGGCAACATTAACTGGAAGTTCGTATTAATCTCATCTTGTCAACAGGGATCTACGGCGTATTGAAAATAATTTTAAGGAATATGTACTATTATCCACTATATTTAATATCTGCGTTAAGAATTGTTCCGTTTGGGCTAGAGAATGAAAATCGAGTTATCAAAGTCAATGGTAACCTACTAAATTAGATATAGCTAAACACCTTTAAAACTTTAGGTCACTTCGAAACAAACTAAACGAATTTAGTGAACGATATCGACTATATTAGTGTTGCCAAAACAAAAACGTGACAATATTTCTTCCAACTGAGATATTGTTATGCAAATCTTAAGATTCAATGAAAGAAGGTATTAAGTAAAGGGGAGAATTAGCAGGAACAAAAACTTTTTAAACTCAGGAAGCTCCTCTTTCATAGATATCTACCACTGGAGACCCAATTATGAGTAACTGAATGCTACATATCGCTAATTCTATTATATAGTGTCGAAATCTAGTCAGTTAAAGATTGAACGTTAAACCGAATCAAAAGTTTTGAATTGTATAGACTTTAAGGACTACCATGTTTTCCCTGGGGAAGATTGCACGGTTACGCGGGGCAGGTTGAGAATAATTTTCGTAACTCTGCCACATGAGAATATAATAGACGATGAGACTATAAATAGGCATGTTCAAGAGGTCATCATAGCTATATTGTGAGGTGAGAAATGATTAAAGTTGGAATGGATGAGTGGTTTGGAATAGTACATAACACCCAATGAAAAAGAAGAAGAATAAGAAGGGTAAGGCTCTGTTAACCGCTTTTCATTTGACATATTATACCAGGTCAGTAACTGGTAGCTTCAGCTTGGCAGTAAGCGATAATCAAAGTCAATCTACTTCAACCTCGGTCAGTAGTCAGATGGATGAACCTTTGTGAAAGTCGAGTCCTGTCGTTAAGACAGACAGCTTATATAAGGTATTTGTTGTTGTAGAAATACAATACCACCTATAGTTGTATTATCTCTTTGTTTCAATTGTGTGGTCCATAAATGAATGTTTCCATATCTACATAATTTTGACGGATAAATCTCTACTGATGTAGAAACGTGAGCTATAAAGCAAAAATTAAATAAACTTGCTGGTATCAGCGAATTTTTTAACATACTAGGCAATCCTATTCAACATATAGTATTACAATAAATAATTAAGATACTGCAAGGTGAAAAACCTGCCCTTCTGTGCTTAGCTTAATTCTAAATGAAAAGCATTTTACCTATTAAGAAAACAAATTACTTTCCTCTATGGTGTATGTATAAAGTAAGGTTTTAACAGAAAACAACTAAAACTGTACTGTTTCTTCGTTGACCTTAAGCGCAGTAATAAAAAAGAACCTCATTTCCTGTCTTGCAATGAAATGTTGCAGCGGCGAAAATTGGCTAAATATGCAAATAATTGTGCAATTTTTTTTCAATTCTTTTTACCATTTCCTGTTAATGGTCTTTATTAATGCGTTTGTTTCACGGCTAAACCCAGTAAAAACATATAATAGAAAAAAAAAGGATTATAATTAATTAGTAACTGGTTAAGTTAATCATGGTTGTCGATATAAGCTACTTTGTTATGATTGATGAAACTTCCAGGTATAAGTATTGCTGTATGAACTTTGTCGCAATATAAACATAAATACATATAAATACTTATTTAATTACGTTACTAAATACCTCTCTTTTCTTGTTTCTCTTTCTGTTTGAAGCATAGAATAGCTCCACTCCAGTCTCACGCTTAGTCAGAGCTTCAGTGAACGCTGGTCATTATTTACGCATTCTCCCGATTAGGAATATATTTCTAGAACCTTTGAATATTTCGATATACACTCCGAAGATTTAAAAGTATACTACCAATGACCCTAATATTCTGATCAAATGACATTTTTTATATCATATGCAGTTCCAGTCCTCTAGTAGAGTCATTTGGACATGGCCTTTTCTGTCGGTAACTCTTTCTACCTGCGTACGCATTACATCAGTCTTTATCTCTGAAATTCATCAGTTGTACAACTAGCGCAATCATGAAGAGGATTTTATGTTTCTGAATTTACTCCCCTTGTATTCTGTAGAACCTTCCCATAAACGTCGATGAAATTTGGAATCTAATGGAATATGAGGTCCCAAAGTCAGAAAAAAATAAAATAACTGAGGTTCAAAATAATAACAAAATCCCAAATAAACAGGTAAAAAAAAATATATATATATACTTATGAAAACCCAGATTTCCCGCCATTTCAAGTGTTAATAGAAAATATACCACCAGACTTTAAAGGTAAGTTAGATGCAATCACTGTTAGTAATATTATATATCAATATTATCCAGAATTGGACAACAAAATTAACCAAATAGAATCAATAGGACGAAATCGGGTAAGTGTTGTGTGTAAAGATGCAAAAGCAGCAAATATGTTATTATTATCAAAGGCATTAAGGGAAAAGAATTTAGATGTGTACATTCAAAAAAACACAATAATAAAGCAGGGAGTAATCAGAGATATTGAATTGGATATCCCAGATGAAACATTAAAACATCAAATCAAAAATTTGATGAACATGTCACTTTAAGGTAGTGAACATCAAAAGAATTACTAAAGCCATTTTTACCGAGAATAATCAAAAAAAAATGATACAAACAAAACTGATAATCGTCACATTTACGGCCCAGAAATTGCCAAAATATGTAGCTATAGGACTTTAATATCATTTTGAAGATCAGAGCAGAATCAAATGCTATAGAATACTTACGATCTCACCATAAATAGAGCCTTTAAATTCAAGGAATCAAGGAAACATAGGATAATTAACAAGAATATAGCGGTTTCAACCGAATGATTTGAATAGATGCAACACTTTCTAGCAAATCTAAGGACTCTTAATTTTGTAGTAGAAAATGGATCAATATGGTACTAGGGGCTATAAAAGGTATTATAACTATGGCTACCTTAGCGGCTTATATAAAATGATATATATATTTCATGGGGCGAAAGTCGAGTATCCGCCATTACGATTACTTTTGACCGGAAATATTCAAATATCCTTTTAGACATTAGATACATTTTTCGGTTTAAAGCCGCCTACATACAATCAAATAAGTTGGTCCAACCAGTTTGTCATGCAAGTTGGTCAAATAAGTTTGACGGTACAAGTTGAGCCCACACGTGTCCACCAGTGTCCTTCGGTTACCAGTGAAATGTGGACTACGCCGGACATTGTGATTTATTGCTGTATTATTATTTGTTGTTTTTATTGCATTTCCATGATGGATATAAACCACTTATCATATTTGTGTGGACTGTAAGTGTAAAAGAAGAAGGTTAAAAGGAAATCAAACATATTAAAGTGAAGCAAAGAGTGGTTATATAGAGCACATTATTACCACATTAATTTATTGAACGAATTAGGATGTGAGCACCAAAATGGGAATAACTATTTGAGGATGGACTTACTTATTATTAATCTCACTTGTTTAGCCAAAAAAAAAAAAAAAACATGACAAAGCGAGAACTACAAGTTGATCAGTTGGGTTGATTGAAGGCTGGATACCGTCCTACACGATCAAACTTACTTGTCAAGCCGTCAGCCTTCCAACAACTTTTCTGACCAATCCCGAAAACCATCCTACTCGTCATCAAACGATCCAACTCACTAATTTCGCGCCCACCCCATCAAACTTACTTGACCAACTGGCTTGACAAGCCAAGTTATACCAACTTACTTGATGTGTGTAGAAGCCATTAGATCATTACTTTTAAGGTGGAATTGTTTCATTTACGTGATACATCCTGTAGGGTCGGCACACGTTGCTAGAGGTTTTAAAAGTAATACATTTGACCAATTTACGACATCTCCTTTTAGTTGGATAAATTTTGTTCTAAAAATTGCACACAACTTATTGCAATGTAGATATTTTTAAACATCTGTAGTCAACTCTACATTCTTTATTGCGTCATTATTGTTTTGGTCCTTTTCATGTCTACGTTATTTTAAATTCAAGTGCAGAATGTATTTTTTTTACTTTCTACAGAATACTCAGATTATACAAATCAGTTATATCTCGACTTTATTGCCTTGTTTTTATTAATTTTTACAAAAGCAAATTACTCTTTTTAGTATTTAGTATACACAACTTTGTTTTTATTGCAACCATTTCAGTACAGATTAGATTTAAAAAGATTATGGGTTTAACGAACTCTCGTTGTATATTAAACGATTTGATGTTGCTCTGTGGAAAATCCTTAGTTAATGAATTTTAAATTGTCGTACTGATAGATAACGCATATTCGTTATTTTCATACAATTGTTATTTTTGAATTTTAAACATAATAGAGAGATTTCACAACGCTTATTTTTCACATTCTTTTGTCCTTATTGTTATCTCAAGCATGCGTAGTATTGAAGCAAAAGAATTGAAAGGTTAGGTTAGTATTCATCTTTTATAAACTTGGAAGGATTTTTTAAATTTATTTTATGGTTAACCAAATCGGTTATTAGTATTTGATGGGTCAACATAAGTTTATAAATTAATGTTGTGTCTGGCAAGTTTCTATCACTTCCTTCAATATTTCCAAGTTAATACAAATGTCCTATGAATAAAATTTTATTTGACATTAGCACTACATACATTGTAATGCCATTGTGTCAAATATTTCAAAATTCCAACATGATCTGAATACTAATTAAGTGTTGTCAGTGTTATTTGCAATAAAAGATTATACTTTCAATTTTGCTGTTTTTCCTTAGAGGTTTGTATACCTAATTTCCAAATAATCTCTCTTATATGTTCCTAAATATGGCAAATCGTTTTCCTTAATAAAGGTTTCTCTTATTTTGTTTCAACACTGCGCAAGCCTGGAATAAACAGGGATGGAGGATAAAGAACATCGAAGTCATACAAGTGTTTAAGAAGATGAACATAGACATTTTAGTAATAAGCGAGACGAAGAAAAAGGGAAGTGGAATAGAAGAAAACAGATGAAGTGATGCATTGTTGGAGTGGAGTAAAGAAGGAAGAAAGAGCAAAGGCCGGAGTTGGAATATTAGTAAAAAAGAAGTGGAAAAAGAAAATAACAACTTGGGAACCCATCAATGAAAGAATCATAAAAGTAAATATAACAATGCTAGGAAAAGACATGGTAATATTAGGAGTATACGGGCCAACAGAAGACAGCACTATAACAGAAAAAAATAATTTCATGGAAACACTAGAAATAGAAACACAAAAAGTAAAGAAAAACCAAGAATTAATAATAATGGGAGAACAGGAAGGAAAACAAAGGACAATACCGTAGGACCATTCGGAGTAGACATTACTAACGACAAGAGAGACTAAACGGCCTCAAAATAACAAAGGGATTCTGCAAACACAAAGACATCCACAAATATACTTGGATGTAAGAAACACGAAACTTAAAATCAATAATAGACTACATTATAATTAAAAACGATACCACTACCAAAATAAAAGACGTAAGAGTAAAGAGAGGGGGAAGAATGTGGAACAGACCATAGACTATTAATAGCAAATATAAAAGACAATGAAGCAAAAAGGAACAATAGATAAAGAAAACAGAAATACTAATGAGATAACAGAAAAAGCGGACAAAGAAATAAAATACAAAATACACTTACTGCAAGACGAAATGATAAGAGACCAATATAGACGACGATTAATTAAATGAATTTAACTGCGACAACCTCCAACAGATGTATGACCACATAAAAGAATGCATCAAACAGGCGACCCTAGAAGCATTAGGTAAAGAAGACAACGAGAATAAGAAACATAAAATTCGAATTTGTGAAAAAACCAAAGAGTCTATAAAGGAGAAAAAAAGACTATACGAAAAATGGCTGAATACAAAATCAGAAAAAGATCTACAAAAATATAAAGAGAAAAATGCAGAAACGAGGAGGATGATAAACAAAGAAAAGAACGAGAGATGGGAAAAATCGTGCGAACATGTAGAACAGTATATAGGAGGAACTAGAAGCATAGAGTCATGGAGAATAATTAAAGCATTAAGGAACAACAATAGAGAGAAGATGTATATAGAGTATATCCCAGAAAGCGAGTGGGAAGAATATTATAAGAATCTGGTAACAGAAGACAGACAAGAATTCCAGGAAGAGAACCCTGAAGAAGAACGGAATAAGGAAAAAAAAAGAGATAGAACTAAGCTATGAAGAAGTAAAGAAGACAATAAAAACATTTAAAAATAATAAATCTGCAGGGCCTGGGGGTGTGGTAAATGAAATGATTAAGTACGGGTCTAATAAATTACATCGAATGCTGAGAAACATGTTCCACAGAGCGATAAATGGAGAAAAAATACCAGAGGAATGGCCAAAAGCTTATATAGTATCTATATTTAAAAAGGGAGACCGCAGAAAATGCACAAACTATGGAGGCCTAAACATAATATCGAGTATGGGACGTTTGTATGGAAAAATTATTAAAAATATCATAGAGGAGAATATAAAAGGAAAAATTGGAGAAGACCAAGCAGGCTTTACGGCCGGAAAATCATGTATAGACCACATATACACTATAAAACAAACAATGGAAAAAAAAAAACAGGCAAAGAATAGAGAAGTTCATCTAGCTCTCATAGACATAAGAAAGGCCTATGACTCAGTACCAAGACAAAGATTATGGAACGCAATGAAAGAAATAGGCACTGACAAAGAACTAATATACGCAGTAAAAGCACTCTAAGAAAACAAAACAGTGAACATAAAAATAGGACATAAAATAGGGAAGAGACTCCAAACATCAAAAGGCCTATTACAAGGATGCCCTACATCCCCAACACTATTCATAATATACCTCGAATAAACATTAAAAAAATGGAAGCAAAAATGTAGTGGAATGGGAGTCCCAATACGAGAAGATTACTTATATACGCTAAGTTTCGCAGGCGACCAAGTAATCATAGCGCAAGATGAGGAGGACCTTAGTTATATGGTAAGAAAACTGAATGAAGAATACACTAAAGCAGGATTAGCAGTAAACTTTGATAAAACGGAATATCTAACAACAAAGGAGGGAAACGTGGAGAATCTAGAAGTCGATAACGAAACAATGATCAAAGGAACCGATAGATTTAAATATTTAGGAACCATCATTTCAAAAAACGCAGAAGAAGAGATTAAAGCTAGATTGGTACAAACGCGGACATGCATAAGACAATTAAATTCGATCCTGTGGGACAAGCACATTACAAAGAGAAACAAAACACGCATATACAAATCAATAATACAAAGCATAATGACATACGGGTCGGAAACGTGTAGAGATGGAGTATTGGAGAAGATGTTGTAGAGTGACACGTATGGAGAGAATAACAAATGAAGAAATAAGAAGCTGAATGAACATCAAAGAGAACGCAATAAACACAATTGAAGAAAAACGATTAAAATGGTATGGAAAATAAGGGAGTGGAGCCCTATAGGGAGAAGAAAAAGAGGAAGACCCAGGCGATCATGGAGAGACGATGTGGACGAGGCTATAGAGGACAGGGGTCTAACAGATGGAGAGGATGGAATCAAAGGCTGAGCGAAGGAAGACAGCGACAGCTGTAGAAAATTCTTTATATATATATATATATATATATATATATATATATATATATATATATATATATATATATATATATATATATTGCGCAAGCCCCAAACGGTGGGCGCATTCTTCAATAAGCGGTAACAGCTTAATCCTTATATTTAATTTTTTCCATTTACTACTCCACAAGCTCCAAGCAGTGGGCGCATGCGTCAAATAAAGATAAAGACAATGTGTACAATATTAGTAGATTTAGAAAGTAGTTTTTTTTTTTAAGTTACATGAAAAAGGTTAAATAAACATACTTCAAATAAAAAAATACATTGCCAACGAAATCAGTTTTTTTTTGGAAAAGGAAACTCATAAAGGCATATAATAACTCATATAATGGATAGTAGTTTCCTTTAAAAACAAACATTATTCGACATATAAAAGAAACATGTTTAAAAAAAATATAGTTTTAATATATTAGATTAAAAACTTAAATTTTCTTTGTGTTTATCAGGTCTTATTAGTGGCTAAGAAAGTTCAAGTCAAAAATCAAAACAACTAACAAAAACGTAACAAATAAGGCATATAACTGTTTACATAGGAGTAGTACTTATTAGCATTAGCCGATAGGGCTCCATTGAAGGACGAAATATGTTTATTATTATTCCTTCCAAAAATTTAAAATAAGTTTTTTATAAATGAAATGCAGCGGAAGTATCTTAAGTTTTTTTTGACAATAAGCACTTATTAAATACACTGAAGTTTATGAACGAATTTCAAATTCCAATTTATTAGCAGTTAAATCTATTTGTACTAAAATATCTAGAAAAGGAAAGTTTCTTTCTGATTTTAGTTAAAAAGTAATTAATATTATTTTTATTTGTGCCGAATATTAAAAAAACAATCGTCAATCGTTATGCTGTTTATATTATATAGGATATAGTATATATTACGCCTTAATAATATCATCACACATTTTTTCCAAAACCATCTTTATTCTAGTCTATTTTAATATTGCACTGACTGTATCAAGTCTCGATTAAATTTACATCTTTAACAACCTTTATACCAAAATTTTCTAGCTTACTAAATACTGTGAAATTTATAAATATTCCTTTAAATAACCTACACAGATTCTAGATACGCCACTGTATATCACCCTAAATGTAAGTCCCAATGTCCTTGATGTCCTTCCTCGCGGGCACACGAAGTCTTTAACCTATTATAATAGTTGCATCTCACATTCAATGCACACGCAGTTACGGCAGTCTATTGTTTTGTTTTTCAAATGCGTCACGCATGATCATTGGCAAATTTTCATTGTTGAATTCAGACTGCGTCTCGGAACTTCCTTCTAGTAGGATGGATTTAAATTATGTGAAAATGATTGTTAATTTTTTCTGCATATGTAATAATTTTGCGGTTTTATATCAATATGATATTAATAATTTCACGATGTTCTCTGATTCATAAAAGATGCTGGGAAAAACAACTGCAAATAAAAGATACCAGTATTGTAAAAAATGTTTAAAAGTTAAACGAGAAAGTAATACAAATTCCCAATATGTCGCTCTTTATTTTATCTTGTCCTGCATGTTTTGAGAAAATAAATTTGGATTAAAAATCGAATGAAGAGATGCCTAAGTTGGCAATTCCTGTAAACGAATCATAGGTAGTAGTTGCTGCAGAAAGTAGTAACGCCCTTTTTCGAAGAAATGGCCTTCCAACGGCAAGCCTTGGTTTGACCCGAAATGAAAAGAAGCTGTTGCTTCTAAACATCTTGCCTACCGACAATGGCGTGAAAATTTTAACGTCATAAATCTTAACATCTTTGTTCGTGTCCGGAACAGATGCAAGGAAAATATCGACGAAACTAAGGAGGCACACAATCAACGAATTAGAAACAAACTTCTCACTTGTCCCAACAATTCCAGGTACTTTTGGTCAGTCGCTAAGGCAGTTAGCCAAAATTTCACCAATCCACTATACCACTACTCACACAGCCAGATAATTGCAACAACACCTGTCGAGAAAGCGAACTTATTAGCTGAACTCTTTGCTTCACATTCTACTGTTGATTTCCAAGGAAAAATAGCACCCAGTATGCTCATAGTGCAGTCGAGGATGCCTGATATTGTCTTCAGACAGGGTATCATAAAACGTATTTGAATGAAGCTAGATACTAAAAAAGCTTCTGGCGCTAACGGAATACCTGCCATAGTACTAAAAAAAAATGTGCGCGGGAACTAACACCAGTGCTCTGTAGAATTTTCAACCAATCCTACTGAAAATGCGCTACAGTTCAGGCAATACCGAAAAAAGGCAAGAAGACATTGACAAACAATTACCGACTAGTCGCACTGCTTTTAATAATATCGAAAATTATGTAAAAGGCGATCAACGATGGAATACTGCTCCCATGCTTGGAGCTCTGCTCCCAAACATACACTGCATTTGTTGGATTCTATTCAGAAGAGAGCTGTTCGCCTGATTGGAGACCCGGAACTGGCCAGCAAACTTGATTCATTGGAGCATCGAAGAAAGGTTGGCGACTTGAGTAAGTATTTTCATGGAAAGTGTTCGATGGATGTAGCCCGCTTGATTCTTCCTAGAGCGGTACATGCTAGAAATACACGTCGCGCTAATACTTCACGTCCCTATGAGGTTCAGCTTGTTACTCCTTGTACGTTTCTTTTCAAGTCTTTTATATGGAGAACCTCATCCCTTTCGAATAATTTGCCCAAGACTATGTTCTCGACCGAGTAAAATTTACAGCGTGAATCGTTTTTTTTCTGCACATGTATCGCTCCTGTAGCGCCTTAGGGATTTACCTGCAGCACGTGTGCTAGGCCCATAAAAAAACGCCCGTGGCAGCACTGCCGCATTTTTAAAAAGATATTGCTAAAAAGAAATGCATGTTTCGGCATTTAGACAATGCTGAGAGAAATTTCGGATGGTACGATATCCTCGTCGTTATATCTATGTGTATGATATAGAAAAGGGGTAAATTCTTCTTTAAGCGGGGAGGTAAATGATAAAAAAGACAGATTTCCACAAAACTGCTGTGAATTTAATTTTGACACTAACTAGGGTTTATAAGAAATTAATCCAGGACAAGTTATTTAGCAACTTACTTATTATTCATTTAAACACTCCCTATTAAAAAAAAATATCGAACTTCTATAAGAAAATAAACAAAGGCCGATATAATTGTTTAAATAATTTATTTTAGATCAAGAGGGCGACCAGAAATTTTGACCTGACGTCTGCCTAGCGGTTCATTCTATCAGGCAAGTAACGTTGATTTTGCGGTCCCGGTGCTCTGTAATGCCCAGATAAGGCCCAAAATGCTACGTCTAAAAATGGACTGTCGTTTAACTATTTGATACAAGTACCATAACATTTGTTGAAACTAAAAAGTTTAGCGTCCTAAAGGACAGACTTTAGGGCCCAAAAAACGTCGGTTCAAAAATGGACTGTCATTTATCTATATAAAATCAATAAATTTAGTTTGTTCTTGTTAAAATAAGAGGGAACCTGCAAAAGGCAGACGCCGCCAATACCGGAGGACGAAGCTGGACCCGCTCAAAACAAAAATGACCGTTTTTGGCTGAAAAAACGGGGTTAGGGTTAAACGACAGTCCATTTTTGGATGTAGCATTTTAGGCCTTATCTGAGTATTTCCGGGTACAGGGTGGGTACAGGGTTGGCAAAATCAACACTAAAGGCTCAACTCGCCCGATAGAATGAATACCTAGACAGACGGTTAATCAAACGGGTTAAAATTTTGGGTCGCTCTCTTCGTATATTTCAATGGATATTAGCTTTGATACAGTATTTAGCATCGTAAATTAATTCACTAAATCAGTGTTTTATACAGATTTTTGGAATATTCTTACGGACTGTAGCCACTGCTACTTGAACATATTCAATAATATCTTATCGTTTTTTTCTTTTATTGGCAAAATTAGCCCAATATGATGAGTGATCTATCACACAAACAGATCTCGCGAAGTCGAAACAAGCTACAACCCATTATCACTAAGAACTATTTTCGGGAAGTTTGGAATTCGTATGAGCAGTCGGGATGTTGAACAAAGTTAATTCTGGAATCTACAATTCATCTTCAATGAATATAATCGGTGATTTGGGGTTTCTTTTCATGAAATCGTGTACTTTTTGAATATTACCTTCTCTCTCTTTCGTTTTTAGACGCTTCGACTATTAACTGTCCTGCAGTGTCTCACGGTTTTTTTGAAATAGTTTAAATTATTTGTATACTTGAGATACACATTCGTCATAGTATGTTTTTTGAAACATTGAGTAGCTTATTTTAGTGACTGCTCTAACTTGTGAAGAAATCCCAGCTTCGAGAACTCCCTGTGTAAGTATGAAGTAAAGATCGGGTATAAGTAGGGCAGAATAATATGCTGATAGAGCAAACTTCTCTGGGTAATATTATACAAAGCACATCTCGTACATAAGAAATCAGATTTTTCTTTTATAATATAACAAATCCAGATTACAATAAATAAGCTACTAATGTTTAATTTTTATCATGAATTAAATAAGATAACGTCTAAATAAGATCGAAATCTGCAAAAATCAAGGTCAATTTTTAGATTATGAGCCTATTTGATAGCACACAAATGACGTCCGTGTTAACACCATTTCCTTTTATTATTTCTAAAAATGATAGAAAAAGTTTCTGTCGTTGTCGGAAGATATACGGTATGCATCAGATGCTGTTAACAAACGTATCACTATCAAAAATTGCTAAAAACCAAACATAATCTTATTTTTTACATCTTGTCTGTTCTAATCCATTTAAATGGGCCCCATATTGAGCGCCATGTTGCAAATACTCTAAAAACTTTTTTTATTTTTACTCCCTTTCTTTTTGCTATTAACAGTCCGCTGGAGAAGTGCACAATTTCATTCTATAATTTTGCTGACGATGGTACGCTTGTTTCTTGATTACTCTTGAACTATCGCATACTGACTGCATACGCAAAGGTTGGGAAACGCAGGAAGTTATAGAACTGAACAAAGAGCTGGAAGAAAGTCCGTCCCGAGGTATTTTTTTTTATGGGTCTAGCACAGATGCTGCAGGGAAGTCCCTAAAGCGCTCCAGGAGCGGCATGTGTGCGGAAAAAAGCGATTCACGTTGTTTTTGAATCGCTGTAAATTATATATATATATATATATATTTATATTGATATACATATATATATATATATATATATATATATATATATATATATATATATACATATATATATATATATATATATATATATATATATATATATTTATATATATATATTTACATATATACATATATATATATATATATATATATATATATATATATATATATATATATATATATATATATATATATATATATATATATATATATATATATATATATATATATATATATATATATATATATATATATATATATATATATTATGGGTCTAGCACACGTGCTGCAGGGAAGTCCCTAAAGCGCTTCAGGAGCGGCATGTGTGCGGAAAAAGCGATTCACGTTGTTTTTGAATCGCTGTAAATTGTACTCGGTGGGAAACACAGCGCTGGGCAAATTATTCCAAAGGGATGATGTTCTCCATATAAAGGACTGCTTGAAAAGCGTTGTACGCTGAGTAACAAGCTGAACCTCATACGGATGTGAAGTACCAGCGCGACGTGTATTTCTAACATGCACCGCTTTGGGAGGAATTAAGCGAGTTACATCCTTCGAACACTTTCCATGAAAATACTTGTAGAACAGACTCAAGTCGCCAACCGTTCTTCGATGTTCCAGCGAATCAAGACCACCGGTCAGTTCCGGGTCTCCAATCAGACGAACAGCTCTTCTCTGAACAGAATCCAACAAATGCAGTGTATGTTTGGGAGCTGAGCCCCAAACATGGAAGCAGTATTCCATTAGTTGGTCGAATTTGAGTTTTGTAAAGAATTAACAGTTGTTGTGGAGTGTAGAGTTTTCTGGTTCGAAACAATATTCCCAACTTTTGAGAAGCTCTCCTTGCTGTGCCTGCAACATGTTCATGCCAGGACATATTTGCTCCCAAATTAACGCAAATTGAGCGACGATGCTAGGGGAATGGAGTGCCTCTACATAACTATGTCGAGTTCAGCAACGTTAACTTTTTTAGAAAAAACTGCCGCCGCAGTTATCTAGTAAAATTTAATGCTACCAAAATTCGGGCAGCAGTTCTTTCTAAAAAAAGCTTATGTTACAGAACTTGACATATTTAGGTCGAGACTTAACTTCCCTGGCATGGACAGATTGCATGCATAACAAAAAGAGTTTCCCAAAAGCTCGGAATAGTATTTCAGCGATTCGAGACAAACGTGAATCGCTACTTTCCCGCGCTGCCCTTGGACCGATTTAGGGCTTTCCATTATTACGTGTGCTGTGTCCATATAAAAAAACAAATAGGGCATGTTGTCCAAACAGAGAACTACCTAAATAAAAAACAATGACATTTTCAAATAAATTTCTAACTGCTTGGTTATAGCTGCAGAAAAAAATTCCGGTTTAAATAATGATTTTTAGCTAATTAAAATTATCTGTTGTTATGGAGGCCAATAAAGTAGCTTTACATTGTAAATACTTCATGTAAAAACTATATAGACAATTATGGGAAAAATTGCTTTAATTTTCTATGTAATTTTATATTTTTCCCTAGAAAAAATTAAAAACGCTTGTAATATATATATATATATATATATATATATATATATATATATATATATATATATATATATACATTACTTTCCATAATGGTATGGAATTTTAGAATGCTAATATTCACATTATAAATTGTACAAATATTTTCACGCTTGCGCGGTATCACTCGCCGTCTCGTTCGACATTCGTTGCATTTTAACTTTTCAAGTCACATGGTTAAAATTCAATAATACATAATTTGATCGTAAATTTTTACATACTAGTGGTACAGTTAGATCATATTTATGTATCGATTCCGATTTAAATGATCAAGGTAACCAAAAACCTTTGACCACAAACTCAAAATAGGTGGTGAATACATTCATAAATTACTGTAATACATGTGAAGTCATTAAACTGTTTATTTTAGGTATAAAAATTTTAGAAAACCTGTGAGAAATATGGCTAAAACTATTATATTTCTAAATAAAATACGTAAAGTGGTCCCCCCGATTATTGCTTAGAGTGTCACATTGCTCGTGGGAAAGGACAAGCATGCCGCCATCGATAGAATTATAAATTAGGTCTTCGTATTTTCCAGCAGGTCGTTAATATAAAAAAGAAAGTGTATAGGAGATAACATGGAACCCTGAGGAACATTGGCATTGAAAGTAAAAGTGTTAGGAACAAAGCTATCAACAGCCAATTGCACCTCCAATCTCTGACGAAACTCTAGAGTCATAAATAAAACTTTTAGACATACTCTAGGGGAATACTTTAGCTAATAATCCGCCATTTAGCTTAGACTTCACATAAAGAGTTAATAAAATATGTGACTGTCGCTCAAAGAAAGGAAAAAAAGGAACACACCTATACTATAAATTTAAAGCGTATCCTGGAGGTTTCATAAACTTAAAACCTAGAGCAAATCCAGGTGACTTTGCTTTCCCTGAAACATTTATATCTTGGTAATGCTTTTAGTACTACCATAGATGATGAATAATAATTAAAAATAATTATCAGAGCTTGGCCTGCGATGGCCGTCAAGAGGAGTTTTAGTTCTTAACAGTGACAGGAGAATAGATTGAAAAGATTATTGATAATTTTAAATTTGATGTTAAGAGAACTGGCGAGATCGACCCTAAAACGCTGAGATTAATAACTCCACATCTGACTAGCTCTATGACTTTTATTATATATAGTTCTTGGTTATAGAAAGAGGCTAATGTCGTTCAATAGAAATGACCAATTTGCATCCAGTTACCTTACTTTTATCATTCTCAAAAATCTTAGAGCACGTACTTTCTTATTAATAAAAACCGGTCAAGTGCAAGTTGAACTTGCACAATTAGTGTTCCGTACGTTGATTGTTTTTAAAATAAAAATTTTTGTTAGGGTGGTATAAAATGATCAGTGACTTCACAAAACACACCCCAAATGAGTTTTCAACAAAGTTTGTTTCCAATCTTTACTGAAAACTGGTGACTTTGAAATTTTGTTTTTTTTTTTTATATACCAAATAAATTATTAAAGGTAATGCACTCGTGATAATTTTCGTTCAATCTATACCCCTTGGAGAATATTCCAGCATTTTTTCAAAATTTTTTGATCAGTACTTTTCGAGATAAGGTAGGGGACAGCGATTTTTTAAAAGTAATACGAAGAAAAGTGTGCGCAAGTATTACATTATATATATATATATATATATATATATATATATATATATATATATATATATATATATATATACATATATATACATATATATATATATATATATATATATATATATATATATATATATATATATATATACATATTATACATATATATATATATATATATATATATATATATATATATATATATATATATATATATATATATATATATACGAGGCATGTTTTTTAAGTAAGTACCGTTTTGCGATTCCGCCGCCGCAGCGATACGGTCGGCGTTCCGCGCATGCGCGCTGGTAACCTACATCTCATGTCTACGCACTGACGCCATTACAGTCTGATTCTTCATTGTATACGTTGTTTACTGAGTGTTTAAGATGCCTCCGACAATCGTGAGTCCCGCCGATTGTGAAGTACGGGCTGTTATACGATTTCTTAGTGCTAAAGGCGTAAAACCGATCGATATTCATCGTGAGATCTGTGAAGTTTACGGACAAAACATTATGAGTGATGGAATGGTAAGGAAATGGGTGAGAGCATTTAAAGATGGCCGCACAAATGTGCATGATGAAGAACGGAGTGGGCGTCCTTCGGTCGTTAAAGAAGATTTGTTGCAGAAAGTGGACGAAAAGGTGAGAGAAAACAGACGCTTTACAATTTCATCATTGTGCGACTGCTTTCCTCAGTATTCTCGTAGTGTTTTGTATCGCATTGTGACCGAGAACTTGAATTACCGGAAATTGTGTTCACGTTGGGTTCCAAAAATGTTGACGGATTTGCACAAAAACCCAACGTTTAGGCAGTGCATTGACTTTCCTTGAGCGGTACCACAATGAAGGTGAACATTTTTTAGACCAAATTGTTACTGGTGACGATACATGGGTGGCCTACGTCACACCAGAATCGAAACAACAATCCATGGAATGGCGACATTCATCATCACCCAAAAAAGTGAAGTTTAAGCAAACAATTTCTGCCCGCAAAATCATGTGCACAGTTTTTTTGGGACAGAAAAGGAGTATTGCTAGTGGAGTTTCTGCCTCGTAATGAGACAATCAATGCAGCGTCTTATTGTGAGACATTGAACAATCTGCGTCGTGCAATCCAGAACAAAAGACGTGGCAAGTTGAGTAAGGGTATCGTTTTGCTGCATGACAATGCCCGTCCACATGTGGCTAATCGGACCAAAGATCTCATCAAATCTTTTAAATGGTAAACTCTAGATCATCCTCCATACAGCCCTGATCTGGCGCCCAGCGACTACCATTTGTTCCTGCACTTGAAGAAGCACCTGGGTGGTCAGCGTCTTCAAGACGATAACGAAGTCAAAACATTTGTGATACAGTGGTTAACAAGTCAGGCGGCAGAATTTTATGAGGAGGGTATTCAAAAACTGGTGCCACGTTATGACAAGTGCCTCAATATTCACGGAAATTGTGTAGAAAAGTAGATTAAGGTACAGGCTTTCATGTAAAAATAAAATTATAGCGATATCTTTGCACGTCTTTTTTTAATTCCAAAACGGTACTTACTTAAAAACATGCCTCGTATATATATATATATATATATATATATATATATATATATATATACATATATATATATATATATATATATATATATATATATATATATATATATATATATATATATATATATATATATTTTACTCGTGTTTTCACAAGCTTTCATTTGACACCACACTCGATGACCTAGTAAAAAAAATTTTTTTCACTTCCGATTTCACCCTCACAATGAACCCCTTAAGTCAAAATTTATGTTACGGTGGTATAAAATGATCAGTGACTTCACAAAACACACCCCAAATGAGTTTTCAACAAAGTTTGTTTCCAATCTTTACTGAAATCTGATGACCTTGAAATTTTTGTTTTTTTATGTACCATATAAATTATTAAAGGTAATGCACTCGTGATAATTTTCGTTCAATCTACACCCCGTGGAGAATATTCCAGAATTTTTTCGAAATTTTTTGATAAGTACTTTTCGAGATAAGGCCCGGGACAGCGATTTTTCGCGAATTTTTTAAAAAATAATACAAAGAAAAGTGCGCGCAAGTATAATATTATATATACATTTTTTACTCGTGTTTTCACAAGCTTTCATTTGACACCACACTCGATGATCTAGTAAAAAAAATTTTTTTTCACTTCCGACTTCACCCCCAAAAACTAACCCCTTAAGTTAAAATTTAATTCTCAAAACTACATGGCTCTGATGAGGCCATCAATTTCTATATTATTACCAAATTTCACCTTTCTATGTCAAATAGTTTCGGAGAAAATCGGGTGTGACAGACAGACAGACAGACAGACAGACAGACAGACAGACAGACAGACAGACAGACAGACAGACACCGAAGTGATCTTATAAGTGTTCCATACGGAACACTAAAAAGATTTTTTTATCCATTTCATAGCATTTCTACAGCCGTGCTCAGGATGTCAGATAATCATTACAGGGCATGTGATCAGGATAAAACAAAACTGCTTTATTCTCAGACTATAGTAAAGCTTTAATATGCGAAGTCATGACATTCCCTGTACTAAATTAAAATTCTTTGTTTGAATGAAAGCAATTTATTATTATTATTGAACATGATCAAATGCCTTGGATATATCAGACGCAACCGCTCTCCATAATGTTCAGTTGCGTAGTTTCAAAGATATATAACAAAGTTAGTAGATGTTCTGTTGATCTTTGCATACGAGAACTATTTCTTCGGACGTTAATTATATTAACTTTTTACCGTTAAGTCGAAAGGTAACTTCACATATTTAATTCATAATATTTTGTAATATCAGCAATAAAATTTAGAATTTCTGAGGATAAAAAGCAAAAATTCTCACTACGCTTTTGGTACTGTGCATTCGTGATGGTTTATGAACAATCTTGCTGTCTATCTTTGCAGATAACATTGTATTGTATCTATGCGATCACCTACAGCCTTGCGGCGATGTAGTTATTATAATATATTACCAAGCCGCTGACGGCTACCCAATGTCAATCCCCTTAAAATTGTTATTTATGACATTACTTTAAACAAAGTGTTCATTATTCATGTAGCGCTAGAATGTTGTTGAATGTAACAATATTAACAGCGCATTCCTTCGAACTTTTTTTTATTGTTAGAACGTCTTCAAGATAGAATTCAATACACTTGCATTGTGTAGAGTTTAAAAATAGTAATCTCGGTGGTGTTACATTAAAAATAGTCAGCCTATGTCCCTATTGTGGTAACTTGCGAGTGATAGTTGTATCATCTTGAAATTTACTTTATGTATTGATATACTTAATTGAGAAGAAAAGGCAAGTCGAATCAATTAGAAGTCAAGTTTCACATGGTTGTAATCTTAATACTGTAAAGTATCTCTTTTTAAGATGATCAACATAAAATCATCAAGTAAAATTCTCTTTCCGAAACACCCTTTGGAAAGAATTGATCCAATACTAAGGATGACCTCAATAAAAACTAAAATATTAAGAATAATCAAATAAACTAGTAGATTGAACAGAGTATTAAAATATATGAACGTTCTATAAAAATTATTATTACATAAGTCCACATATGATGTAAAAATAAAATGTTTTGAAAAAAGTTTACACTTATGGTAAACTATTTAATTCCTTATATATAAATTACAAATTTTTCTACTCTAGCTTTAACGAACGATCTACTTCATGCAGATCCTCAAGATTTAATTCACCATAATGGCAGAAAATAACGTTGCTTTTGACCAAAGGTCCACTTCTTCCATAATCAAGTACTTCTTTAAGAACTACAAGAGAACTCGTTAATATCTAAATAGAACTCATTCTTTAGCAAAATTTGCTACAGCTTCACCGAGAAAACCAATAACACCATAAGCACCCATTTGCTTAAAAAAGACGTCTCATTAGTTTCTAGATTATTTAGTAATTTTAGTAAAATTAAACCTATTCTTCATCCAGCCATTGCTATTTTTATCATTCTCTTAAAAACTAGTGTCAACTGTAGGACAATGAATATAACACTACGGTGGCGTAGGCTTTATGGAACTTTTAATCACAAAAAATCAAACTTTCGTGGAAGTTATCTCCAATTTGTTCGCTAAGACTTTTATTCATTTATCTCTTTTCCTACTTGTCTTCTTTAGAAGCTCAATTCTCTCTATCAAGTCAATTCGAAATTTTTTATTTCGTTCAATTAAATTTTTTGTTATGACTGTTGCTTCTTTTCTATTTTTGGAATTATCTCAATCAGATAATATAAGGTATCAGAAGGTAAGAAATATATTTAAGACAAATTTTGGGGGATCAGAGTGATTTTCGTAATGGACTTCTGTTCTCTCGAAGTTCTTCTGTACTTCGCAGCTACGTCTATGGAAATTTTGAACCTGAATGGTTGACAACGTTTAGTGTGCATATGGTCGCATAGTTTTCCCCAAAGGCTTCTTCTAGTTTCGTAAGAAGTATTCACCAGTTTAAGCGATTTATAAAACTAGGAGGTCACAATATCAACTATAACTCTCTATATAAGCATCGTATAACAACCATATTTTCAGACATATAATGCAATGATAGAATAAGTATTACGCTATAATAGTTGTATTTTTTTTAATATTAAATGTTTTCCTACTTATAAACGATTACATCCATTTAGGCCTAGAAATGAAGAGGAAAAAGATCATACAAAGGTTCTGATTATCCAAAGTGTTAGGAATTATTTTAAGACTCGAAAAATATGTGCTGTTTCTAAGCCGTTATCTGACGATTGGCAGTACTCACGTAACGAATCCTTTGGAATTATGAATATATATACAGTCTGTCAAGTAAGAACGCGACCGCTCGTATTTTTGGGTATGCTAACAACGGCGTAATTATCTTAGTAAGTTGTCTAATCTCCTCCTGCATCAATAATCGCCTGGCATCGAAACTCGCGAGGCAACTGAGTCAAAGTCCTCAGAGTGTTTCTTCTGAGCTTTCTCTTTACAAGGGAACAAATGTTTTCAATAGGGTTGGCGTCCAGCGATTGTGAGACCCACTCTAGTATCTTATCGTGAGCCCAAGCGAGCTGCTTCGCGACGTGATTCTCGCCCAGCAAAGGTTTCTTCAAAGTGCTTCGGAATTTGACATCAAGAGCACAAAGATGTTGTCGAATTTCTTAATTTTGCCGTTCCTTGACGAAGCGTCAATTTCGGGTAACATAAAAACAAAGATATGATTCGTTTTTTTTTTCGACTTTCGGAGTGACTTTGCCTACCCGAGCCACGTTTAAGAAAGCCGTAGACATTTTTCGTCTTTAATATATTTAGCGACTGCAAAATGTGTCATTTTAGGCCTCTTTGGATGGGAATAAAGAAAGGCTGTCATTTCTAACATAGATGTTTAAGTATAATTTTCTTTATTGATTTCAATGATTACAATAACCTGAAAGTGCAGTCTATTTTTTGTATTTCAAGTGACGGTGAAATTTTTTGAGGAGAAAGAATCTTAACTGGTTAATAAGTTGATTACATGGTACGTCTAATTCAGAGACAGTACTAACTAAAAAATTAGATTTTATTGGATATCTGATTCAAAACGAAAACCTAAATAAACTATTGTATTACTAACACGTTTCTAAGGCTCTGCTTTATGATTTTTGTTTATTTTTATTTATATTTTTCTTATTTTCTTTTTCGACACAATTCTTGAGTTGTCCCTTTACCAACGTTAGAAAAATTTGTTAAGGAGACAAAAAAAAACAACTCGTTATCAATTTTATTTTCATGTTAAATATACGACGCCAAACCTACAATCTCTTGACAGCAGTAAATGAAACATGCTCTAAGAAAATCTTTTAAAGGAATCCTTTAGAGTAGCGTTTTCCTGAAATATCACTTTTGCTATTCTACAATGAAACATAAAGGATTACATCCTGATCTTAAGGATGAAACTTGGTATTTTCTCGCCTCGCAACAATATTACACAAGGGAAGTTTCTAAGCATTAACTAAGCAGTGCCGGATTTAGAGAGATACGTAAAAATTTACATCCACCTTTTCGAAGTGTGTGCTCTGATTTTTTGAGGACGAGCGGTTTTTAATATTAGTCCTGTTATATTATATATCCATACATACATACAGTCTGTCAAGTAAGACCGTGTCTGCGATAATTTATTTGTGGTATATGCGATTCTAACGATTCAACAAAAAATCGATAGAGGGAGCCTTTGTCTACGACGCATTTCGAACTTTCGTTGAAATCACGTAAAATCCAAAATGCGTCACTTGTTTGCGCGTCGGTTGGTTCTTTGTTTCCATCCAAAAGGGCGTAAAATGACGCATTCCGCGACCGCTTAATATATTAAGAAATCGGTCTCGTTTGTGAAGAAATGGGTAAATCATTTTAACGAGACAAAAAATGTCGACGATTTGCCAAAGCGTGACTCGGTAGGCAAAGTCACTCCAAAAGTCGAAAAACGAATCGTGTGTTTGTTTTTGCGGGACCCGATAATTGTGTTTGATTGTGTCCCGTGAGACCATTCGACAAAATCTTCGTGTTTATGATGTGAAATTCCGAAGCACGTTGAAGAAACCTTTGCTGGGCGAAAATCATGTCGCGAAGCGGCTCGCTTGGGCCCACGATAAGATACTAGAGTGACCCTCACAATCGCCGGACGTCAACCCTATTGGCGACCCGTTTGGTCCCTCAAATCACAGAAGAAAGACTCTGAGGACTTTGACTTAGTTGTCTCGCGAGATTCGAAGAATTTGAAATCATTGCCGCGCGAGTATGCAGAAAATCTCGTCGACAGCATGGCCTCGAAGATGCCAGGCGATTATTGGGGCAGAAGGCGTTTGGACGACGTTGTGTTAGCACACCAAAGAATACACTGATGGCAAAAAATGTTCTCGAAAAACATTCTTTCAAGAATACGAGTGGTCACGTTCCTACTTAGCAGACTGTCAGTAACTATCAAACAACATCCTAGGCGAAAATCTATGCAATTCTCATATGTGGCAATTCACATCCACCTTTTCGGAAGTGTTTGTTTTGATGATTTTTTGAGGCTGAGCGGTTTTCAATATGTGTCCTGTTATGTATTCATAGATATGTAAAATAACTATCAAACAACATCCTAGGAGAAAATTTATGCCATTCTCAAGTGTGGATGGACAATGGTGAGACGGAACTTAATAGGCCAAGACCGTATTGCTTGAATCGTAAGACCGTCCAGTTGTCTTTAAAATAAGGTGACGTAAATTTCCATAAAACTAGGATAAAAATTGGCTGGTCAGGTCAACAAGTAAAGTAGCTCGGTAAATTGTATATCAGAATTATATTAAGGGATTAAACTTGGATGGATACCTTAAACATTACTAAAACAAGGTAGGTGCACAACGGGCTCGGAGCTGCGTCAGTTTTTGTATATTCCGTGCCGAATTTTTATAAGGTTGGTAAAAGGATATTTGCATTCACATTTTGAATTTTGGTAAAATGTATTTAATATAAAGGTTATTAAAAAATTATATTAGAAATGAAAGTAGGAAAAATAGAAATAAATAAATAAAAAACATATGTCGTGATCTTGAACCATACATAGGAAAGTCAATATAATTTTAATACTAGGTTTCGTTTTTATTAGGTTAATAATAAGTAAGAACAATTTTTCAGTCCTTACTTGAACAGCATAAAAATTTGCCTTACTATTGTTGATCAATTCATTCCATTTTAAAGTTATCTTTTTTAGCAAATTAGGCACTTATGAGTAGTTACATATTTTCCACCTTTAACGTGATCTATGAAAAACCTATCAATAAAAATTTTGTCTTTGCAAGTTTGTAAATAATGTAAAGCATATGAACTGTAATTGAAACCAATAGAAGAAGAAAGTTAAATTTCCAGGCAAGAAAGTAAGTATTATTATTTAAAAATTTCTACCTTAAAATAATGTAATGGGCTCGTTTTTGAATTTTAAGCAACTAAGAAATACGAAATATTAGCGATGATTTAGGAATATAAGAGCACTTTTTAATTTTTCACCACCTGGCAATGGTATATAGGCTAAATCCAGCACTGATGACGAAGCGAATTCGCGCGGGCGCATTTCTATTTACCTCACGCGCGCCAGAGCACACCGAGTCCGACCT
>CM032455.1:122891109-123060315 GCA_019049505.1 Pachyrhynchus sulphureomaculatus | reverse complement strand
AACAATCTAAACAATGGGTTACCAAGGGGGAATCTGCACCAAAAAAGGCGAAGACCGTTCCTTCGGCCGGAAAGGTTATGGCGACTGTCTTTTGGGATTCGTAAGGGATAATCCTCAACGACTATCTGAAAAAAGGGTAAAACTACTACAGGTGAATATTATTCATCGTTATTGGACCGTTTGAAAACCGAGCTGCAAGAAAAACGCCCGCGATTGGCCCACAAGAAAGTCCTTTTCCATCACGACAACGCACCAGCACACACCTCAGCAGTTGTGGTCGCAAAATTAATGGAAATAGATTCCAACTCGTTTCACATCCCCCCTATTCTCCAAACTTGGCTCCCTCGGACTACTATTTGTTCCCCAATTTGAAGAAATGGCTGGCGGGACAAAGATTTTATTCAAACGAGGAGGTGATTGCAGACACTAATGGATATTTTGCAGACTTGGACAAATCCTATTATTCGGAAGGGATCAACAAACTAGAACATCATTGGACGAAGTGTATAAGCCTAAAAGGAGACTATGTCGAAAAATAAAAAAGGTTTACCCCAAACACATAAGTAGTTTTTATTTTTGAACGGACTTTTCAAACCAGCCTCGTATCTACATTTCTTTCTCCAGTACCTGCTATCTTTCCTGTAGTAGTTTTGTTATAGTTTTTCGTTTTCTTTCTCTGCTTTTCTTTCTTGTATGTTATGTTTCTTTGGGTTTATTTTTTATTTTATTCTAGCTTCAAGAAAACTAAACAGATTAATTATTTAAAATAAACTGGTGAACAAAAAAATCGACTAAAACTATTTAGATCATTTAATATTACTCTAGAATTTGTGTTTATGTGTTTTATATATTTTTTCGGATTTTTTCTTTCTAATGATGTCAAATTCCATAGCATACCTCATGCTTTTTACTGATTAAAATGATTGAAAGGGGAAAGAACAAGGATTGAAAATAGGGGTAAGAGAAAGGATAGATTAAACAAAGTTCAACAATTAAATTTATTGATAATAACCAAAATCAATATTTTGTATTACTCCCCTCCAAGCCCTTATTGTTGCTTCCAGCCGGTTTTTTATGGAGCAGGTCAGCTTTTTCACCACTGTCTATGGGTTTCTTCGCCACTCTCCCGCCATCGCAACTTTTAAGTTCCTGAGCGATGAAGGGGCTGTATTTCTGGCTCAAATCCATTTTTTGAGCTCATCCCACTTGTGCTCGATCGGACTGAAGTCATGACTCCGCGTAGGTCAGTAATGTAGATATTCTCACTTCTGCCAGGTATTGCGGCACCGATGCAGCAGCATGTGGCCTCACATTGTCGTGCATTAGCCAACAAACCCAGCGTAAGGAACGATGTGTTTCTGCAGGATGTCCTCGATATATCGGTGAGCAGTTAATCCACCGCTACGAGTCTCATCAGTCACGATAATCAAATCGGTTTTTGTATCCAGTGAAATGCCCCCCACACCATGACAGAACCTCCTCCGTAGGCGACCGTTTCAGTAATGTAGCATTGACCATAGCGCTCCCCAGACCTCCTATAGACTCGTCTTCTTTCATAATTGGCATGTAGGCATATTTGGAACTCGTCGGAGAATAAAACGGAACCCCATTGTTCTAAGGTCCACTCGACATGTTCGCGGGCAAATCTGAGTCGTATTTGTCGACGGGCTGCTGTCAATCTAGGTCCGTTAGCTGGTCTTTTCGGAGTTAGGTTAGCTTCTTTAAGTCTTCTTCTGACTCTCCAATGATTAATAACCCGACCACGAACTTGTCGGAGCTCCTGCTGGACCTCAACACCGGTCGAGTGACGATTTCTTAATTGTGTTGACAGTGAAGCTGTCGTTCCACTCCTTCTTCCTGATCCTGGTCTCCGTATAAAGGCGCCAGTCTCTTGGTAACTTCTGTAGACTCTGGAGACAGCAGACTGGCTCAGGTGCAGTTGCGCAGCGACTACAGTTGTCTATGCCCTTCTTGCATGACTTGTGTCGTTTCTTCCGGGGGATCCATTTTCCGATTACGTAATTAGTGAGTGTTGACGGTTCAAGTTCTGATAAAGGAATGCAGTTCAATGCGACGAATACGTTGCTGAGCGAGTAAAAACGATTCTATTGAGTAAAATCGTTTTAATCGGGAAAACTTCTTGGAAATCCAAACGTTTTTGGAATTATTGGAAAGAATAAAAAATCAGGATTCTAATGATACCAAAATTATAAAAAATACTGTTTGAAAATTAATTCAAGGATCGGAGTTAAATGAAGCAAAATCGTTTGAGTCGATTATTTTGCTCATCAGTGTATTTACAAAAATCTCTAAAGCACATGTTGGCAAAAAGGTGATTCGGGTTGATGTTGAATCGCGGTAAGTTGTAGTCGAAGAGAAACACAGCCCTAGGTAAATTATTTCAAAGTGATGAGGTCCTCCATACAAAAGAATTTTTGCAAAGGTTGGTAAGAGGAGTAACAAACTAAACCTCATAAGAATGTCATATAGATGCTTGATTATAAATAGTCTTGGAATAAGTTTGTCATGTATTTTTTTACAAAATACATGTAATCTTTTTTTTTAATTTTAACATCGTTAAGTTATTGTATCAATTTGGTAAAATTTTAAGAAAACTTATTTAAGTAGTTAAAAAGAAACGAAAGTTTCGTTTAAATAAAACTGGAATATTACTTAAGTTTATGTTGTCTGGTGAGGAATACAAAGAATTTGGGTCAGTCGTGTTCTTATACGGTATTAAAGTCATCAACGAATCGCTAACACGTATGGTTCAACACGGAATGTTCTTTTAACTTTTATAATAACACCCGCGGTTACCTAATAAACTTTAACTTTACATTTGATTTGAGGCTTTGTTTTACCGCTTTTTAATGTTTAATAAAGGTAGTGACGTTATTACTGCAGAATGTTTGTTTGCTTATAAATATGTTTAGTTATAAGTAATCATAATTAAATATAAAGTTATTTTGTTGAGGTGTCTTTTAACGCGATAACTCTTGAGTGAAATGAGATATCGATTACAAATCTTATGCACACTTAATATTCATAGTAAGAAAAAAAGACCGATCGATAGTACGAGTTTTTACCAACGACCCCTAGATGGTGCTATTGCGTGACATTACCATTGTTGTAAAATTAGTGGCAGATGAGAATTTGGCTGGGTAGTTTGTTTACAGTAAGCGTTTAAAAAAATTGTTTCGTAAACAAACGAAAATTTCACGTGAAGTTTTTCGTTGAATGATTTTTTACGATTTTAGTAAAGGCCTAACTCACAATGCTTCGAATAGTTTCGTTCAACGTAGTAAATCATCATCAGAAAAGACTACTTATAATTAGTTGGCAAAATTTCATCATGGTCGTGCTTCCGTCAGCGATGAATTTCTTGACAGTCGACCAAAATTTATTGTTGTTCCAAAAAATATCGATGTTGTGTACAACATGATTGAAGAGGATCGACATGTGATTTACCGTGAGATAGGGGCATTCTTAGGCATATTGAAGATTGCAGTACATTCGATTTTGCATTTAACTGTGAAAAAGATCTGTTCCCGATGGATCTGTATAATTTGACCGAAATTCAAAAACAGGCTTGTATCAATTGATGTAAAGAAATGCTCATAAAACTCAACTGAGGACGTGCAAAATCCGTACACAACATCGTAACAGGAGACGAAACTTGAATATATTCCTACGAGCCGGAAACTAAGCAACAATCAACTGTTTGGATGTTCCAAGATGAACCGAATACAACAAAAGTGGTTCGTTCGCGAAGCACTTTCAAGAAAATGATCGCTTGTTTCTTTGATTATACTGAACATGTTGCAATCATTGCTTTAGAGGATCGAAGAACAGTTAATGCTGAATGGTAAGCAAAATTTTTTTTGCCAAAAGTCGTCGATGAAATCAGGAAAAACGTCGCATCATTTTTCAACATGACAATGCCAGCTTTCACAGAGCCCGTCAAACAATTGATTATTTGACAGTGACAAACATCGAATTAATATCTCTTTGCCCGTATTCACCTGACTTATTGCCTAACGACTTCTTTTCGGTTCCGAATGTCAAAAAAAAAACGCATGGACAGTGATTTCCATCACCTCAAAAAGCTGTTGAATCCTTCTAAAACTATTTTTTTGCTGTACCAACTTTAGAGTGGAAAAAAATGTTTCGAGAATTGGTTCAAACGCATACAAATGTGTATAAATCTTAAAAAAATACAAACAATAAAACGAATTGTTCCAAAATTTTTTTTTCTTTCATTGTTTTTGTAAAAACTTAAAATGTAGCGCTCGTAAGTAATCATAGTTAAATGTAAAGTTTTTGTTTAGGTGTCTGTCTTTTAACGCGATAAGTTTTGAGTAAAATGAGATATCAATTGCAAATAATATGCATTTAATATTCACAGTAAGAAAAGGACCTGCAGTTTGTAGCGGCGGTCGATAGTCGATAATATTTATAGTCAAGCATGTATAGGGTTAAGGAGTATTGGAGGAAGTAAGGGGAAATTACTTGGAATATAACGTTCCGTATGTCTCTTTCAGTGTTCTTGTATTCAAGGATTCTGAGATCTTATTTTTTCATTATTTTCAGTTTTAACAGAATCTCTTCTCTGCTTAACTATTTTCATGATATATATATATATATATATATATATATATATATATATATATATATATATATATATATATATATATATATGTCTTTTTTATCGACGACCATAATTTAAAATGGAAAATCAAATTTAGCATATATTTTAGAGTAGCGGGAAGCACTGGGTTAATCCTATTACCAAATATTTTCGCAAATTTATTTAGCATATTCTCAATTGAAATGCCTTAGAAACAATATTCAGGAAAAAAAAATCGGCCAAGTGCAAGTCGGACTTGCGCAATTAGTGTTCTGTACGGTGATTCCTCTTAAAATAAAAAATTTTGCAACCCTGTATGAGTTTTCAACAAAGTTTGTTTCCGATCTTGTTGAAAACTGATGACTTTGATTTTTTTTTATATATTCCGGATAAATTATCAGAGGTAATGCACTCGTGATAATTTTCTTTCAAACAAGACCGTGTAGAGAATATTCCAGAATTTTCACAAAATTTTTTGATCGGTAACTTTCGCGATAAGGGGGTAGCGATTTTTTGAAATTTTTTGAAAATAATACAAAGAAAATTGTGTGTGAGTATTACATTTATATATTTTTTAAACTTTTTTTTTTGACAAGTTTTCATTTGACACCCCACTTGACGACCTCGTAAAATTTTTGTTTCACTTTCCATTTCACCACCTAAAACTAACCCATTAAGTCAAAATTTAACTTTCAAAACTACACGGCTCTGATGGGACAATCAATTCCTATATTAGTGCCAAATTCCAATTTTCTATATGAAATAGTTTCTGAGAAAATCGGGTGTTACAGGCGGACAGACAGACCGACAAACACCGAAGTGATCTTATAAGTATTCCGTACGGAACACTATAAAACAACTACACCCACATTTATTCGATGTAATTTGAAAATACTATAATATAACCTATAAGACAGATAAAAAATTTTGGGTTTAAAGTTTATAAAAAATTTAGCTGTTATTCAGTGAAACGAAAGGCTATGAAAAAAATATGATATATTTTTAGCAGTATTATTTTAAAATTATATCCTAGGTATGTCATTTTTTGCTAGATTTATTGGAGAAGTTGACAGATTTTCTCTAGTAAATTAGGTAAACTGCATAACAAAGTCGTTAACAATAGAAAATATACATCGTAGGTGTCACCAAAAATATTTGCATTTTTTTTTTTTAACAAAAAAAAAAACACTTTTGATTTGCAATTTTACTTTAATTAACTCAATACGGAAATTTCTTCCTCTATATGAACAGGGTGTTATAATAATTGTTAAGTATATTTAAACTTGTAAATACTTGTACTAGCAGCAACTGCGGAACTATATTAATAAATTTTGCTTCTCTATAACTAATTGGCGAATCAACCCTGAAGATTTATAATTTTTCAACATATATACAGTGTTTGTAGTAAATAGTTTACTTTACAAAAATGTAGAAGCACATTACATTTAAATCTCAGTGTATTAAAATAATTTATTCAATAACAAAAATAATACAATTTGCTATCCCAAATTGCAATTTTGCTTTACTGCTATAATTTCTCAGTTTTTGTTGGAAAATGAGGATCTTCGGAAATTATTTCTTAAATAGAAAGTTTAAATGTTAATTATGAATTTTTGTTTGAAAGAAACAAAAATGACCCTTTAATAATTGCAAATTAAATTACTTGAATCACACAAGGCTGCTAATTGAAATTTCAATAAAATTTTGCAAATATTCGAAATTGAGAAAGAAAAAATAAAAAGTTTTCGATAAGATTTCTACTTTAAGGTTATTCGGTTAGGTAATTTGCATATCTTGTTGTCCTTGCTGATCTGGATTTCATGACCAAGCTAGTTGTATTTTTCCACAGTCTCGATCTCCTTATTTTCTACTTTTACAGGTTCATTGGGTACTAAGTCGGTAATCATTTTTATTTTATTAAAGTTTATTAGCTGATTCTGTTTTCTGAGTTGCTTTTTGTAGTTGCTTCTAACATTTCTTTGGACTCTTGTAAGTTATCTGATATTAGAACTTTGTCATCTGCAAACCTTAGATGGTTCAATCTTTTCCCGTCTACCATGATTCCCTTAATTTCCCAATCTAGTATTTTAAATACATGTTCTAAGACTGCAGTCCACAATTTGGGAGACATAGTATCTCCCTGTCTGACTCCTCTTTTTATTTTTATTGTTTTAGTTGTTTTATGAACGTTAATTGTTGCTGACGCGTTTTCGTAAATGTTATTAAGATACTGACGTCTAAATAAATGGCATTTATTTTCGTTAACAGAACACAATCGAAAATATTTGTGTGCGAGTTTAAGTAAAGGAAATAAACACGTGATTATTTTCACAAGGAAACATGGAAAATATGGCAGGTACATGAGGCTGAAGCTGCTGCAGTTACTTTAAAAATGAACATCTGTCTATAAGTGTATGTGTGTACTGACTGACTAAATTTTCATGATTTTTTTTTTCATGTAAGTTAAGCCGCAAGGTTTCAATCCACGCTTGGACGTAACTGGTTGGATGGCTTCAAAGAAATAATGATTCTGGTCGATTTTCGTGCTATATGATAAAAATGAGGAGAGTAAAATAGATGAGGAACGAGAGTTTCGCCATTTTGTCCTCGTCGGGAGGAGGCTCGAATATATTCTAGTAACATTTCCGATAAAGTTACAAAAAATAAACCCAGCAAAAAGCAGAGTTTCTGCTAGTATTTCTACTTATTTATATTTTTTTTTTTTACAAAACAAGTTCAAAACAACTTTATAAAAACTTGGTGCGCATTATATCTTGATACAAATAACAAGACAATTTTCTTAATGAATTTATTGCATTATGTTATTTCAGTGTTAAGTGCCATAACTGCATTATTATTACATTTAATTTTAAATTGCCGTCATATGTGCTGCAATGTTTAGAAATAAAACTAGCTGTTGAGCGAATTATCTATCCTATTAATGCAATTCCATGCCAGTGTGTATAAAAATATAATATTGAACAAAGGATATTTCGAATACTTCTTTATATGAAAATATTTACTAATATCGACCTACCCAGATCTAAAAATCTAAATATTTTTAAAAAAAGATGAAGTGTACAAGTTTATTCATTCATAAGCTAGATCTTTATTTTCGCCATACCAGCGCGGGTTCTTAGAAAAAAGATCCACAATTTGGCAATAATTAATCAAATAATTTGTGAATCGATGGACTGAGGAGAACGAGTTGATTAAATTTAGATTGACTTTTTAAAGGCTTGTCACTAAGGGTTTTTCTACTGGCTACTTGCTTACTTTTAGGATGCTAGACCTAAATTTGTTTATTATAATGGGTTGAGATCAGATAAATTCACTTCAATATTAGATTTTAACAATGACCGATACAGACGACAAATGCATTCGTATCATTGTCAATTTGTACTGGCAACACATAGCTGAAGTATGGTTGAAGTATCAACTATTGGATGAAATTAAAATCAAGCGGGGAGTGCGTTAGAGTTGTATTCCATCGCCTTTGTTGTTCAACCTCTATTCGGAGGTAATATTCAATGAAGCACTCACTGGTACCACTGAAGGAATCAACATCAACGGCGTTAACATAAATTACATCAAAAACGTCGATGATACACTAATAACGGAAAAGATCTACATAAGGTTATGGATAAAAATGACTGACACTGATTGAGTTTAAGACTCAATGTAAATAAAACAAAATATATGATTATAAGCAAAGAATTTAATATTGAGGATGGTGATATTGCAGTTAGGGGCACAGAAATAGAGAGCGTTAATCAATTTATGTATTTCGGTAGCAATATCAAAGACCACTGGGACCCGACTATGGAAGTCAAAATTCAAATAGAGAATTTATGAAGAACAAAAAAATCTTAACTAGTCACGACCTATCATTGAAACTACGGATGAAAATGGTAAGCTGCTATGTCTTTCCAGTTCTCTTGTACGGCATGGAAGCGTGAACGCTAACTCAAGCAATTCTTAAACGTCTGGAAGCATTCGAGAAGTAAGTGTATCGACGATTACTGAAAATAAGACAGACAGAATTGGTAACAGCGTTCTTACTCCCATGGACAAGGACTTGGAGGTGGTCACGACCATCAAGCGACGCAAATTAGAATATTTTGGCCATATTATGAGACATCCAGAAAAATATCAAATTTTGCATCTGATTATAGAGGGAAAGATTCCAGGAATAACGTGGTTGAAAAATTTGAGGCAGTGGTATGAAAAGTCTACGGTTCAACTCTTCCGAGCGGCTGTTAATAAAACAATCATCATCAGCATGGTAGCCAACATGATATCCAACGATCGTTGAACAGTCATGGTGCCCGAAGAAGAAGAAGAAGTTACTTGCTAACAGCTGTGATTTTTCCTTGCTTACTCTGTTTTGCTCTTTGCTTCACGCTTACTGCAATTGCCTTCTCAGGATCACAACTGTATTGGTTTATCACTTGCACTAACATTAAATAAAAAGAAATGGAACCAACTAATATATGTATATACAATGGACTATAATTTATTTTTATTTTTTTATTTAGTTTTTTTCATTTATTTCAATGCACTTTTTACAATAACATAATAGTAATTTATGTGAATTTTCTAGCTCATTCTGTGGGATTGCTTACAAAGCTCCTGTAGAAGCCTTTTCAGTGGTCTCTATGTTCTCGAAAAAGCATCCTTCGAGTTCTTTGTGGGTTATGTTGTGAGCACCTTGTCTCGTCACTAGTAACAACTGATTTAAATAAGTTTGGATTGTTTATAGAGAATCGTACGATTATTTTTAATAGTAATTACGGAAAGGCTAGTCCAGGAAACAGAGCAGAGAAATCTTTTTGCCAACCCTGAAAACCTTCCCCCCAACCACCCTACCACTACGGCTGTCAATAAAACGATCGTGGTAGCCAACATGATAACCAACGATCGTTGAACGGTCATGGTACCCGAAGAAGAAGAACATTAGCTTTTATCAAAGACATTTTATACATACCGTCAAACCATGTCATTCAAGATATCGTTTCTCGCCAAATCAATTCTCCATTTAAAACTTTAATTAGAGCAGGAAGGACAAGTAGAAAACAGTTGGCTAAATTACAAGCATGTCAAAACAAAAGTTTAGTCCCTACAACGCCTTATTCAGGCCATCGGTACTACTTAAAATTCAGTTAGCATAATTATCACCAAAGGCAATTATTAAGATATTAGATTATTTTAGAACCACTCTATATAACTCTGCAGACAATATATATCCGTTTGTATTACAAAATAGTAAGAAACAAACATCAAATTATTCTTTAAAAGGCACATAATTACAGGCATTAAAATATTGTATTGTTTGAATGTTACAAACAACCACTGCTTTGTTGCATTTGTCAAAGTTGCATCGAGTTCAATTAGGAGCAATAGTTTAAATAATATCTAGTTTCTTAAAAAATATATTTATATTTATTACAGCGAAAACGTTTCGGTTAACTGAAACTAACATCTGGGTTACCGAGAATTATGAACATTTTATAAAAAAATCTGTAAAGAGATTTATCGAATACTTTCCTGGCAAACACGTTCTAGCACTGAATTTGACTTTTTTAAGAACTTTTTTTTATAGCTCAATATGCAAATTTCTGCCGAAAAAATGGAAAAATTTGCTAAATTGCCATAAAAAGTGTCGAAAATCAATATATAGTGTATCGTATTATAAGTTTATCCATGCGACTTATTGAAATTATTCATCCTGAATTCTGATAAGGTTTTCTTCTTTTATATTATGGCCATTTTTGCCCATTTTATATCTTATCTTATGTTCCTTGATCTGCTGAGTTCGAATTTTTATGTATGTATATACATTAGCTGTAAGATATATCTTTAAAACCACCATTTTTAATTTACGGCCATTTCTGACCAAAAACTGGCTAAAATCTGACCATAACTTGGATACGATATCCTAATATCAACAAGGTACATAAAAATTCGAAATCAGCAGGTCAAAGAACATAAAAAAAGTGTACCTGGACGCTAATTTGACTAAAAGATATAAAATGGGCAAAAATGGCCATTATATAAAAAAGAAAAACATTATTAGGATTTAGAATGAATAATTTCAATAAATCACATAGATAAACTTATAATACGGTAAATTATATATTAATTTTTGACGTTTTTTACGAAAATTTAGCGAATTTTTGCAGTTTTCGAAAAAATTTGCATTTTGAACTGTTAAAAAGGTTCTTAAAAAACGTCGTATCCAGCCGTGAATAATTGTTTCTGTCCAAGAAACGTTTCACTTTCAAAAAAAATGTCTCGTTAACATACCAACAATTTACGGAAATTCTCATATATATATACGTGGGTAAATCAAATATAAAAGGTAATTTTTTTTTTATACGTTTATTGAATAACCTTATACACAATTCATTAATTTTTCAATATAGTCCTCCTGCGTGATCTACACACTTTTGCCACCGATTTGGAAGTTTCCGTATTCCCTGGTCATAGAAGGTTTGAGGGCGGGTTGTAAGCCAATTGCGCACGTATTCCTCGACTTCTTCATTGCTTCCAAAACGCTGTCCTCCCAGTGATTTTTTTCATAGGCGCAAACAAAAAATAGTCACAGGGGGATAAGTCAGGGCTATAAGGAGGGTGCTCGAGGGTTTCCCACCCCATTTCTTCCAGTGTATCCCTTGTCAAAGCCGCAGTGTGAGGCCTGACGTTGTCCTGGAGGAGAATGACATCTCTAATGGGCATGTCCCGTCTTTTCTTTCGATAGGCGGCTTTTGCCAACCGTAACAACTGGCAGTAGTAAGCCGCATTCACCGTACGTTGATCGTGCAGGAAATCGATAAGTAAAATTCCCCTAGAGTCAAAAAAATCGTTGCAAGGACTTTTCCAGCAGAGTGACGAGTTTTGGCCTTCACTGGGGAACCTTCATTCTTTCTTCCCCACTCCTTACTTGCCATTTTGGACTCGGGAGTGTAGTGATGCACCCACGTCACATCACATGTCACTATGCGCTTTAAAAAGGCCTCCCCTTCTTGGTGAAATCGATTCAGAAGCCTTTCAGCGATCTCCGACCTGACCTGTTTTTGGTTTCCAGTCAACAACCTTGGAACCCATCGAGCAGTAATTTTTCTGAAACTGAGTCGATCAGTAATTATGGATTGAACACTTCCATAGCTGATACCCACTTCTGAGGAAATTTCTTCTACGGTTAATCGGCGATCACCTTCGATAAGATGTCTAATGTCACGGATGTTGTCATCTGTAAGGCTTGACCTAGGGCGTCGATCATGACTTTCGTTTTCAACCCGTTCTCGTCCGCCCTTAAATTCTCTCGCCCACGTATACACACGATTCTGAGACAGTGTACTGTCTCCAAACTGTGCCTTCAAACGGGTTAAAATTTCTGACGGTTTAACGCCTTCATTGGTTAAAAACTTGATGATAATACGTTGCTCAACAGACGAAGGTACCTCTTGCTCGGTCATGGCTGTACTGACGACAACGACGAGTTGGCGCGCGCACCCATCCGGTTCCCCCACTCCTCACAAACCAAACATCTACTCCACACAACATCATCTAGCTAAGAACTGCATTCTAAGAAGAATAGCAAAATTAACGTTTATATTTGATTTACCCACGTATATATAATATATATATATATATATATATATATATATATATAATATATATATATATATATATAAGCGGTAAAGCCGATGAGTAATAGAGTAAAAAATGAACTTTTATAGGATACACATAGAAGTTTTTTTTTGATAATTTAAAAGCACCATTCTTATTTATGATTTTTCAGAATTTTATTTTCATTGAAAACTGATGGATAAAAGAAAAACTTTACCTGAAATACGACAATAGCATTCAAATTATAATCGGCCAAGTGCATGTCGGAATTGCGCAATTAGTGTTCCGTACGTTGATTGCTTTTAAAATAAAAAATGTTATTACGGAGGTATAAAATACTCGATGACTTCACAAAACACACCCTAAATGAGTTTTCAACAAAGTTTGTTTCCGATCTTCGTTGAAAACTGATGACCTTGAAATTTTTGTTTTTTTATATACCAGAGAGAGTGATAATCTTCGTTCAATCTACACTCTGTGGAGAATATTCCCGAATTTTTTAAAAGTTTTTTGATTTTCCTAAATTTTTTAAAAATAATACAAAGAAAAGTGTGCGCAAGTATAACATTATATACATTTGAACTCGTGTTTTTATAAGCTTTTGTTTGACAATCCTACTCGATGACTTGGTAATTTTTTTTTTCATTTCCGATTTTACCCCCAAAACTCACCCCTTGAGTCAAAATTTAACTTTCAAAATTACACGGCTCTGATGAAGTCATCAATTTCTATATTAGTGCCAAATTTTAACTTTCTATGTCGGAGAGACAGACGGACAGACAGAACATTAAAAAGTTGAGGAACATGTGGTAATTATATTTTTCACCAAAGGTAAGTGGCAGACTATAGTTATTTTAGAGCAACTCTATAAAATCTTGCAGACAATAAATTTCCGTTTGAATTACAAAATAATAAGAAACAAATAACAAATTATTCTTTAAAAGGTAGATAATTACAGGCATTCAGCTTATAATGTTAAAGCAAGGTATTATTGTTTGAACGTTAAAAATAACCATTTCTTTGTTGCATTTGTCATTTGCCAAAGTTTATCACTGTTGGGAAAAAATGCAAACTTGTCTTATTCTCATAATGGGTAATTCATTAAAATCCTTAAGTGCCTAAATATGTATTTTGTTGGAAATAAAGAATGTTGTCACTGTTGATTAAGCTGCATGTGTTTTGAGTGTAGGTTTTGTGTTTTAGTGCTTGTTTGCTTCGAATGACATTTATTGTAAACAGAGGAAGGATGAATTTAAGGTATGCTCATACTAGCATTGTTTATGATCATACAAACTGTTTTTAAGGTTTGTCGATTGTATTCGACTTTATGGACTAATCTTTAATCGACGCGGACATTACTCACTAACTGTTTGTTTTTTCATTCATTCATGAAGCCAAAAGTAGCCGAATAAATGAACGGAAGCAAAGTTGACGCCTGAAAAATATTATTTGGTGGAAGTGGCAAGCTCTTAGGTTGTTATTAGCTTTACGAGTTCCTTAGATCACAAAAAACATAGGTTCTAATTTTCCTCTGTTTCCCGATCTCTTTGTTTATTGGCATGATAAGTCTCGAGCGAAATGAGATATCTATTTCAAATTTAGTACACATTTAATATTATAAGAATGACACGAACTTTGCGGGATATTGCTTCTTGGGGAAAGAGTGGAAGTCGACAAATTTTATTTCAATAACATTGTACCATATTGTTGTGTCCTAGTTTTCGGTTGCGATGTTGGATAAATTTTAAACATAAGTATTTGTAGTTCAACACAGAAGTGGTTAAAAAGGAATTGAGGGGTTACTTCTTTTATGTCGTGTTACATACCCTTTTCATGATTTTTAGAGTCAGAGAATTTGAAAATTATAATAATTATTATTATAACTATTTCTAATTTTAGCAGATATGCAGAAGTTAATGTCAGGTGTGAATTAGAAATACTTCTGAAGCACCTGTCCTACGGAGCTTTTTTTCTGTAAATGATGTCTTACCATCCATACCTACTATTTAAAGTGTCGAATTATGATTTTTGTATTGGGTTTAATTTTAGTATAAGAAAAAAAATTCAATACTTATTTTGGAACTAAGTATTTATGAGGAAATTCCTGGGTAAATCACTTTACTGATTTTTTTTTTTTCAAAAAATAGGAAATAGGTTTTTGTAAAAATATATGACAAAAATTGTTACTGCTGACAGACCTGTTTAGATAGTTTTTTAAGGCTACTTATAACGACATACTTTTGCATATTATTTTCGATTAGATTGGAAATACCGAAAAAATGACATAATTTTCAGATTTCTCGACTCCACAAATGGTTCATTATCACCACCAAAAACCAGAAAAACACTCTCTTAATCCGATTGAAAATATATAAAATTTATAAACTTCCACAGCTTTTAACACCTTCTCCTGAAGCAATAATGCTTGTAATGCATGATTAATTATTTCTTTGGCGAGTTATTATGCCAATAGAGGGATGTAAATGGTATATAATAAAATTTTGAAAATTCTCTAAAACAAGGGTGAAACGTCAACATATCTCTTTAATTAAACATGTTAACCTGAATCCAAGAAAAAAATAAAAAAAATAAATTGTAAACAGTTGGTTTAAGAACAAAAGAAAAGATTTATATCTATACTAGCCGTGCCCGCGGCTCCGCTCGCGTGGACTTGATTAATCTTTATCGTCACTGTTTATTCGTTATGTTTATATTATTATATAACTCAAGGGGCCTAAGAGGCCCATGGCTTGGTTGCATACTTGTCTCCACTTCTTTTTGTCTCCTGTTAGCTTTTCCCAGTGCGGGATTCCCATCAACTCCGGATCTTGCTTTACTGCCTGAATCCATGTAGACCTCTTCTTCCAACCACTCCTTTTATTAGGGCTTGCTTTGCCTGTTTTTCTTCCTTCATCCTTGCCACGTGTCCCAACCATCCTAATCGCTGGCTTATTATGATTTGGCTTATAAGGGGTTTCGTATATAGGCATTTTAATACGTAGTTTGTTCTTCTTCTCCACAGTCCCTCTATATATATATATATATATATATATAATATATATATATATATATATATATATATATAATATATATAAAATGCAACGTCTCTCTGTCTGTCTGTCTGTCTGTCTGTCCGTTAGTGCGCTTATCGCTGGAGAACCACTTATTCGATTTACGTACTTTTTTTTTTAAAACATACATATGTTCTCTAGCCAGGTTATAGGCTATATTTTATTACGATAGGTAGCATAGGGAATGAGCAGTAACGATAATAGTGAATGAAGTCGGAAAAAAGTTTGCCGCTAGCGGTTCCCTTGCAGTACACAGCCTAAACCATTAAATTTCGAACAATATTATGTAGCAGAGAATATCTATAATCTATAATATATTTAAAATGCAATGTCTCTTTGTCTGTCTGTCTGCCCATTAGTGCGTTTATCAGGCGAGAACCATTTATCCGATTTACGTATCTTTTTTTAAATTCATACATATATTCTTTGGCCAGGTTATATAGTAATAATAATAATCGATATCTATAATATATGTAAAATGCAACGTCTCTCTGTCTGTCTGTCTGTCCGTTAGTGCGCTTATCCCTCGAGAACCACTTATCCGATTTACGTGATTTTTTAAACTCATACATATGTTCTCTGACCAGGTTATATAATAATAATAATAATCTATATAATATATATAAAACGCAACGTCTCTCTGTCGGTCTGTCCCTTAGTGTGCTTATAATTCGAGAACCACTCATCCGATTTCAGTGATTTTTTTTTAATTCTTAATTTAATATGTCAAAAAAAATCTATAATATATATAAAACGTAACGTATCTCTGTCTTTCTGTCTATCCATTACTGCGCTTAGCACTCAAGAACCACTTATCCGATTTACATGTTTTTTTTTATAAAATACAAAGGGAATAAACAGAGACAAAATGCTAATATGTAGGAAAAAAGATGGAAGTTTAGCAGTAAGCTTCGCAGAAAGACTGAATAGATGGGGGGAATACTTTAAAGAAACATTAAATGGAGATGAAAATGAGTTGAATGAGAAATAGGAGGCAAAATTAACTGAAGGTCAGGAGGCGACAAATAAACCCTGCAAAGAAGAAATAAGAGAAATACTCAGAACCCAAAAAAAATAAGGCCCCGGGTGGAAATTGTAGAACTGATAAAAGCTGGAGGAATAGACCTGGAAAATGAAATATGCCGGTTGGTGCAAGAAATATGGGAAACAGAAAAGATGCCAGTGAGCTGGAGAGAGTCGCTCATTTGTCCAATATACAAAAAAGGAGAAAAAACTATATGTGTTAATTATAGACTAATAGCCTTATTGAATGTGGTGTACAAGATAGTAGTGTTGACTATCAAAAACAGACTAGCAGAGAAAGCCGAGTCTATTCTGGGAGAGTACCAGTGTGGATTCAGGAAAAATAGATCGGTTACAGACCAGATATTTTCGATTAAGCAAATTCAAGATAATAGCTTAGAACAAAATTTGGCACTACACTTGGTCTTTGTGGATTTCAGAGAAGCATATGACTCTGTAAATAGAGGACTCTACAAGATAATGGAAGAACTAAAAATTCCAAGTAAATTGATTCGCATGGTGAGAATGGCCCTGAATGACACAGAAAATAGAGTGTTGGTTGAGGGCAAAGTATCAGACAAGCTTAAGGTGGAAAGAGGATTAAGACAGGGGGAACCAGTGTCGACATGTCTATTTAATTTGGTAATAGAGAAGATAATCGGAGAGTCAGAAATAAAAACAAATGGAACGATATATCAACAAACCTGCCAATGCTTGGCTTATGCGGATGATGTAGCAGTGATTGCAAGAGCAAAAGAGAACCTCAAAAAAGCCATAAGTAGGATAAAAGAAAGAAGAAGAATGAAAGGACTAAAGATAAATGAGGAGAAAACAAAATACAAGGAAATTACAAAGAAGAAGGATAATAAAAAACAACAAAAGTTTAGATATAATAAACAACTTTGAAAAAGTAGACAAATTTAATTATCTAGGAGTAACAATAACAGAGAGTAGACAAGAAAGGACGGAGATACAAGTAAGAATAGCGAAAGGACAGAGATGTTTGGAGGCAATGAATCCAATATTGAAATCAATGAATTTATCAAGAAAAGCAAAAGAAAGAATATATACGACAGTTGTCAGACCCACGGTGACATATAGATGCGAAACGTGGAAACTGAATGCAAGAGAAAAGGAGACGTTGGAGGTGTGGGAAAGGAAAACTTTGAGAAGAATCTACGGAGGAAGGAAAGAAGAGGGACTGTGGAGAAGAAGAACAAACTACGTATTAAAATGCCTATATACGAAACCCCTTATAAGCCAAATCATAATAAGCCAGCGATTAGGATGGTTGGGACACGTGGCAAGGATAAAGGAAGAAAAACAGGCAAAGCAAGCCCTAATAAAAGGAGCGGTTGGAAGAAGAGGTCTACATGGATTCAGGCAGTAAAGCAAGATCCGGAGTTGATGGGAATCCCGCACTGGGAAAAGCTAACAGGAGACAAAAAGAAGTGGAGATAAGTATGCAACCAAGCCATGGGCCTCTAAGGCCTATGCTACCTATCGTAATAAAATATAGCCTATAACCTGGCTAGAGAACATATGTATGTTTTAAAAAAAAAAGTACGTAAATCGAATAAGTGGTTCTCCAGCGATAAGCGCACTAACGGACAGACAGACAGACAGACAGACAGACAGACAGACAGACAGACAGACAGACAGACAGACAGACAGACAGACAGACAGACAGAGAGACGTTGCATTTTATATATATATATATATTATATATATATATATATATATATATATATATATATATATATATATATATATATATATATATATATATATATATATATAATCTATATAATTTATTTTTTACGATATGCACGTGCAACGGTATGCTAACATAGTTCTTGTATAAACAGTAATAGAATATAGAATAAATTACCTCTCTTTACCTTTGGAATATCAGAAACAAGAGTTAATGACATGCAGCATGTGGTGCATAATTATTGCTTACTTGTATACCATAGTTTATCTCTTTAAACTGATTTTGTAGTTTTTTCTTTTGTTTTCCCTTAATTTTTTATTTTTTATAAATAAAGGCTTAATCTTTCCTATCGATTTGGTTAATATTAACATGTATAATAACTCATTTATTTATTTGTTGACTGTATTTATATGGCTCGCTTGCTGATGAAAGTTTGCTAGATCAACGATAATTACTGACGGTCTATTACACAATTTCCATGTTCCTGATCGCACAAAAGAAAGTCAGTTAAGATTGACTGTCCATATACCTTTGTCAACTAATAGTTATTTAAGTAATTAAAAAAAAAATATAGGAAAAATATAATAGAGAAATAATAATGTTATGAATTATGATAATAATATTAATATTCAAGATCTTTTATTCATTACAAAGAACATTAACTATAATAATAAAGTACTGCTAACGTAGTGGACGAGTTTCAGTTTACTCTCAAATATGTTTGTCGGTTGTTCAGCTAACCAACAAAAATTTCAGTAAGAGTATAACTTTCTACTTATAACTTAACTTATTTTAAGAGATAAAATAAAATTGAAACTTTTATGCAGATGCCAAAACTTTAGCAGTAGTCCTTCGAGGTTTCAATTTTAAGGAGTGACTAGTGGAAAACTAAACCAAGGTATCTCCAAGCTGCTACAACTTTTAAACACTCATCTGTGTAAAATGATAAATATAACTTTATATAGTCGATATTAATTCTACGATTTTTTATGTCGCTTGACAACAAAATTATCGGTGTAACTCAAACACAAAAAAAATCACCTTTTATCCAGGATAGCTTTATATATAACATATACTAACCACTTTATTTACTTATAACACATGGGCTGAAAAGTCCCGGGCCTAACAAAGAAAACACGGTTTTTTTGGTTCAAAATTAGCTTTATTCATCAACGTAATCTCCATCAAGAGCAACGCAATCATTCCAGCGCCGCTCTAACATTTCAATACCACTTTTGTAGAACGATTTATCTTTTGCCTCAAAATAGGCCTCAGTTTCAGCGATAACCTCTTCATTCGTGCGAAATTTCTTACCGGCGAGCATTTTTTTCAGGTCTGCGAACAGCCAGTAGTCGCTGGGAGCCAAATCTGGCGAATACGGTGGATGTGGGAGCAATTCGAAGTTCAATTCATGTAGTTTTGCCATTGTTTTGATTGACTTGTGACACGGTGCGTTGTCTTGATGAAACAAAATTTTTTTCTTTGCCATATGCGGTCGTTTCTTTGCAATTTCGGCCTTCAAACGCTCCAATAACGCTATATAATATTCACTGTTGATGGTATTTCCTTTCTCAAGATAGTCGATGAATATTACACCACGCACATCCCAAAATACCGAGGCCATAACCTTTCCAACCGATTGTTGTGCTTTCGGGCGCTTTGGACGAGGTTCACCAGTTGCTGTCCACTCAGATGACGATCGTTTTGATTCCGGAGTGAAGTGATGGATCCATGTTTCATCCATTGTCACATATCGACGCAAAAATTCCGGTTTGTTACGTTTAAACACGGCCAAACACTGCTCAGAATCATCAACACGTTCTTGTTTTTGATCAACAGTGAGCAAACGCGGCACCCACTTTGAACAGAGCTTTCTCATAGTCAAATGCTCATGCAATATAAAGCCAACACGTTCTTTTGATATCTTTACGATGTCAGCTAACTCACGCAACTTCACTTTTCGATCATTCAAAACGATTTTATGGATTTTTTTTATGTTTTCTGGTGTTACCGCCTCATTTGGACGTCCACTGCGTTCTGCATCATCGGTGTCTCTACGACCACGTTTGAAGTCAGCAAACCAACGTTTTATTGTTGTTTCTGATGGAGCGGAGTCCCCATAACACTTTTCAAGCCATTGCTTCGCTTGAACGGTATTTTTTCCCATCAAGAAGCAGTGTAAAATTAAAACACGAAATTGTTTTTGATCCATTGTTTTGAAAATAACAAAAGTAGCGTCACTCTTAGCACAATAACTCACAAACTAATGAATAGAATATCATGAAATTTTAACAGCTGTCTTTTGAAGGTTAGTGTTAACTGAAAAAAAGGTGACTGCAATAAAACTAGCGCCATCTATGTGTTAGGCCCGGGACTTTTCAGCCCATGTGTTACGTCGTCAAAGTGTAAAATACTCGTGTAGACAAAACACTTTAACGCCACCGTCTTAAAACAATGCAAAAAGCTGAAAAGAAAAGAAAAAATGTCTCTGTAAAGTTCAGCGATCTTTTACTTTTAATACCACTTACCTCTACGGTGAGTATTTGTGGCTATTTTGTTCAATTTATAACACTGTTGCCGACTGTGCGTCAGATGCTCAATTTCTAATAAAAATTTCAATTTTTGAGGCTTGCGTGGAAAACCAATCTAGTATCATGTTATATGTGTACCCCTGTAGTGTAATTCTGCTAATTTTGTAGCCAATTAAAGGCCTTGTTTAGGATAAACTTTAGTTGTATCTAATCTAAATATGGTATTATGTCCGTTACAGAAATAGCCCCCGCTCCGTATAGATCTTTAACAAAAAACCCGGTGTGATTCGACCAACTCTTTTCTCATTAAAATAATTTATTTATTTAGCATCCAGTCAACTAAATAATTTAAAAAAGTGTGTTGGCTTAAAAATAAATAAATCAGAAACTAATTTACTTTTAATCGGTATATATATATATATATATATATATATATATATATATATATATATATATATATATATATATATATATATTTTCTACAGAGGAGTCCTGAAATGTATTTCAGATTTCAATTTTATATTAGATCTAGCCGTGGACTTAATTCACTCCTATCGTCACTGCTTATTTCCTGTGTTACCTAACGTAATAAAATAGGATACTATAACCTGGCCAGAGAATATATATATAAATTAAAACAAAAACACGTAAATCGAATAAGTGGTTCTCGAGTGATAAGAGCACTAACGGACTGATAGAGAGAAGTTGCATTTTTTAGGCAGTGAATTGCCAGAGAGCGCGCTAGCCGCAAACTTTTTTCCTGACTTGATTCACTATTGTCGTTACTACTTATTCCTTATGTTACCGAACATAATAAAATATATCATATAACCTGGCCAGAGAACATAAGTGTCTTAAATCGAATGATAATCGTACTAACGAAAAGGCTGACAGACAGAGAGACGTTGCATTTTACATATATTATAGATAGATACAGATAACCTGAACCTGCTTTCCCCGAATTATATTTAGAATGCACTATTTGTCCAGTCCATACTGCATTCCTAGATTTCTGAGGAACTCTTCCACCATTTTGATGTGTTTAAGTTAATTTCTAGCTGCTACAGATAGTTTATGGTTGTCTTTATACGGTAGATGATTTAGCCTTACTATTTCCTTGTTGGTATTCTTAATTCTAAATCCGTATCTGGTTTAGTTTGGTCGAGTGTGGATTCAATGTACAGCAGAACCAGTTGAGATTTGAGAAATTGACCTGAAATATGTCTCTTTATATTGAGGTGCTTGGTGACTTAATGATTGGAGGAGCTTTGATGTTGAATTTTAGTTATCCATGTTGACATATTGCGCTCTAGAACGGTTAAAATACAGTCAAAATTTCTTTGTATATATACATATATATATATATATATATATATATATATATATATATATATATATATATATATATATACATACATATCGGTTTACAATGTTCTCCGACGTTTTCGGACCTTCAATCTCTATCTCTTTCGGTTGTTCCATTCGTGTGCCCAAACCATATATATATATATATATATATATATATATATATATATATATATATATATATATATATATATAAGTTGTTGGTTAGAATGTCGTCTGTAATACTGTGTTTGATTCTCAAGATTTCTTTTATACGTTTGTTGGTGACTCTTTCTCTTCTGGATATTCCCGCTGCTCTTCTCCGAAAGTCCATTTCCGTTGCTCTCATCGTAGATAACACTCTTTCCTTCATACTTCACAGGTATATAATGTGAGACTTTTCACTATGGTTTCATATATCCTCTTTTTGTTCATTTTATTATAGATTTATTCCAAAGAATGCTGTTTAGTAGTTTAATGGGCTTTGTTCCTGCCGTATTGCTCTCTCTGTCGAGTTTTCCATCCTCCGAAATTTTTATACCCAGATACTTGTAGTCGTCGCAGTGTTTTATCGTGGTTCGATCGCCAAGAAAAAAAAAATCTTTTTGTTGCCCTCCAATAAATAGATATTTTGTCTACTTTATATTGACTTCTAAACCCTAATCTTTGTATTCGTCAAATAGTTTTCTTGTCATGTTGTGGCGATCTTGGGCCACTTGGTCATCCGTGAAGCGTAGCGTGTCCAACATAGTGTTAATTAATGTTATCCCTACTGGTCTACATTTCTGCTTCCATTTCTTTAGTACTCTTTCCAGATATATTTGAAAAAAGGTTGGTGATAAAAAGTATCCTTGCTTCAGACCTATTGACGTAATAATGTTGGTGTTATTTGGGTTCCTGTTTTAACTTTTGTTATGGGTTGGTCGTATAGTGTTTTGATAGCTTTAATTCATTCTATGTTAATATTAGTATTTTCCAGTGATTGTCACAATTTCTGCAGAGGAACACTGTCATATGCTTTTCTCAAGTCCAGAAACAGTAAGTGGACTTCTTGGTTTCGTGCCATCTTTTTTTCTATTAATTGAGGTAAGGAGGAAATGTGGTCTATTGTGAATCGTCGTATGCGAAAGCCTGTTTCTTCTTCTGCTTCGAAATCTAGATATTCCTTCTCCATTTTGTTCTTTAAAACTTTTCCATATATTCTACTCATGGATGCCGTAACTACTATTCCTCGGTAATTATCGCAATTGTTTTTGCCTCTTTCTTGGGTAGTGGTTAGGTATGACACTTTCCATTCCTTCGGGTACTTATACAGTTCTGAAATAGTTGTCTAAGGTGTTCTTGTCTTGTTGGTTCCATATATGAACAATTTTCCCGGGATGTCTCCAGGTCCGGGTGATTTATTTATAGCGCTTTACATACGGTTTTTATTTCTCCTGCTTTTATTTTTATTGGTGAACCTATTACCCTAATTCTTTGTTCATTTGGTTCTCTGTCCTCTACCGGTATATATATATATATATATATATATATATATATATATATATATATAACAAATTAATAAAACTAGTATTACATGATGAAGTATATTTTTTATACTTTTGGTTACCAACTTTTTTGATCATTCATTGATTAAAAATCGCAGTCAGGAAGGTACTAAAACATTCTTCAAGAGAAAGCATGACGACTTCACTGATATGATTTATTTAACATATACCGACTGCATGCATGACAAGACAAGAAAAAATACTCTTGGTTCGAACTTGTATATATTTGCTTTTGATTTGAAGTTAAAATAATCTGATGCTCTCATGATTACTAAGAATTTATTATTTTATTCTTACATAAACAGTTAGAAGTCAATAAAATGATGTAATTTATGTAAAATAAAGCTAAAGAGTTGTAAATGTCATCCGTTAGATCATCTAAAAAACAGAACTGTACTACTAATGTCACAATTAAGACAGTTCTCTACATTTACTCTGCAAGAGCTAAAGATCTCAGCTATCCTTTAAATATTGTTTCTAGGTTGAAACTGACATGATAATTCTGTACCTCAGAGGTAAAGTGCCGTATCTACAAAATTTGTGATTTGTGAACCAGAAAAAGTCAAAACATCAAATATAAAAATTCTGAAACTTATATAGAAATGCCCATTCGGTTACATTATATAAGAAAAAGTAGTATAATAACAATTTTGAAAATTCATTCTTGTAAAATTGCCCACGTGCAGTTACGACTTCTTACCTATGGGGTACAGAATTTAGCTTTTTAGCATTTTTATGGACACAACTGCAACTCGGACGTTACCTGTAATTTTACTATTTAAGTTATTTTTTTTTATGGATCTAGCACACGTGCTGCAGGGAGGTCCCTAAAGTGCTACTGGAGCGACACGTGTGCGGAAAAAACGATTCACGTTGTTCTTGAATCGCTGTAAATTGTACTCGGTGGGAAACACAGTCCTGAGCAAATTATTCCAAAGGGATGATGTTCTCCATATAAAAGACTGCTTGAAAAGCGTTGTACGAAGAGTAACAAGCTGAACCTCATACGGATGTGAAGTATCAGGGCGACGTGTATTTCTAACATGCACCGCTCTGGGAGAAATTAAACGGGCCACATCCTCCAAACACTTTTCATGAAAATACTTGTAGAATAGGCTCAAATCGCCAACCGTTCTTCGATGTTTCAGTGAATCAAGGCTGCCGGTCAGTTCCGGGTCTCCAATCAGACGAACAGCTCTTCTCTGAATAGAATCCAACAAATGCAATGTATGTTTGGGAGCGGAGCCTCAAACATGGGAGCAGTATTCCATAGAATTTGAGCTTTGTAAAGAATTAACAGTTGTTGTGGAGTGTAAAGCTTTCTGGTTCAAAATAATATTCCCAACTTTTGAGAAGCTCTCCTTGCTATGCCTGCAACATGCTCATGCCAGGACATATTTGCTTCCAAATTAACGCCCAACAAGTTGAATGACGATGTTAGAGGAATGTAGTGCCCCACCATAACTATGTCCGGTTTAGCAACTTTTTTACAAAAAACTGCCGCCTGAGTTTTTGTAGCGTTAAATTCCACTTGGTTACTGTTACCTCAAGATAGAATTTCTTTTAGGTCTTTGTTAAGTTGAACAACTTCCCGCTGTCTGCGGACACTCGCCTGAACAGCCGATGCCCTAGCGTTCAAAGTGAATCAAGAGATAAACGTACTCTCATCTGCATAGCTGTAGACTGGATTTCTATGCGCTATGCGCTATTTTGTATGCACCTCTTTCTTGAAGGGCTTCTAACTCTCGAAAAATATTCCGCTCTCCAAGACTCTTCACTTCAGTTTAATCAATTTGCAATATTGTGCTCTACAACCTGTTACTAATTAAAAATAATTATTAGCTTTTTCAAAAGATACCTATCAAATCTAAAAATTAAATTCATTGTTTCGTACTTTAAAAAATATCAAAACTTTTTCATAAGTTTCAAATTAAGGGTACAGTTTTACTTGAAAATTGAATTATTTGCTATATTTAGTATTTTCCCTTATTGTACATTATCCATCCACCTCAACTCAACCACTTTTTTTTATCGTTCACCTCCTCGCTTGAGTGGGGATTTTACCCTTTTTGATATCCCGAGGATATCGGTAGGGATGTCGTAATACCTGTCAACATTGTCTAAGTGCTGAAACATACATTTTTGTATTTGACGACACCTTTTAGACAACACGATAACTACAACCTATGTACGTTGACAGACTATATATACTTAAATAAAAGTATACCGACCTGCCGGAATTGGAATACGTAATCTTTTGCACCGCAAGCAACTACTACGCCACGGAGTAACGGGCCACCATCTGTTGAAATCCGACTTAGTTTTCCTCCAACTACTCCTTATTTAGTATCCTTCATGTCAAAATGGGGAAAAACGTATCCATTCCAGTTACTTAAGGGTGTATTTTTGGTCAATTCAAAAGGAAACGTCACATTTAGATTTCGTGTCCGACTTGTGAAAAATATGTTAAATGAAAGGTTGCTAAAAGAAGATTCGTTATTGCCTGGTGAGCATTAAGAAATTCTTCAATGGTGATGGAGGCCAAAAGGATTGTCAAAACTTGAACAGCTCTTTTCTCAGTTTGATAGTACTGTTAAGTTTCGCGCAACGTTTCTTCAAAATCATTTGTCTGAATATTACGGAAATATATGTGAGTGTTTACAACTATGGTGTGCACATAATAAACTACCGTCTTTCGACTTCATGTTACCATATGCGTACATGTTGAGAAAAATCGTGAAACTTGTGCAAAAGTTTAAAACCGGACAAGTTCAAGCTGGACTTACCCTATTAGTTAGTATTCCGTGCCGTGATTGCTTTTAAAATATAATAAAACCTTTATCTACGCTAAGCTAATTAGGTCTCTGCCATCTTAAGATCCAATATGTATTTTTATGTTTTTTCTTAGTCAATAATGTATAACAGTTATAGCATCTTAGCTACCTAATAGCCAATAAATAATTCTAGGTCAGTCTAGAATATAGTAATAAAAGTGTAAAACAAATATTTACTACTACGTAAATATTTGTTTATAGACAAATAAAATAAAATTATTTCTCGGCACAAGAGGGACTAGTCACTCGGTTACAGTAATTTACTTTAAAGTATATTAAAAAAACCTCCACCCTACGTCAAGAAACACAGTTTTAATGATTTTTCTATACTAGATAAATTTTCAAACGTAATACTTGTGACAATTTTCGCTCAGTCAACACTTTATGGGGAATATCCCAGAGTTTTTTCAAACTTTTTTGTTCAGTCATTTTCGATATTTGGCAATTTTTTTAAAAATAATACAAAGGAAAGTGTGCAAGTATTAAATCATATATATTTTTGAACTCGTGTTTTCACCAGCTTTTATTTGACACCCCACTCGATGACTTCGTATTTTTAGTGTTCCGTACGGAACACTTATAAGATCACTTCGGTGTCTGTCTGTCTGTCTGTCACACCTGATTTTCTCCGAAACTATTTGACATAGAAAGGTGAAATTTGGTAGTAATATAGGAATTGATGGCCTCATTAGAGCCATGTAGTTTTGAGAATTAAATTTTGACTTAAGGGGTTAGTTTTGGGGGGTGAAGTCGGAAGTGAAAAAAAAAAAAATTTACTAGGTCATCGAGTGTGGTGTCAAATGAAAGCTTGTGAAAACACGAGTAAAAAATATATATATATAGTATTATACTTGCGCGCACTTTTCTTTGTATTATTTTTAAAAATTCGCGAAAAATCGCTGTCCCGGGCCTTATCTCGAAAAGTACTTATCAAAAAATTTCGAAAAAATTCTGGAATATTCTCCACGGGGTGTAGATTGAACGAAAATTATCACGAGTGCATTACCTTTAATAACTTATATGGTATATAAAAAAAAACAAAAATTTCAAGGTCATCAGATTTCAGTAAAGATTGGAAACAAACTTTGTTGAAAACTCATTTGGGGTGTGTTTTGTGAAGTCACTGATCATTTTATACCACCGTAACATAAATTTTGACTTAAGGGGTTCGTTTTGAGGGGTGAAATCGGAAGTGAAAAAAAATTTTTTTTACTAGGTCATCGAGTGTGGTGTCAAATGAAAGCTTGTGAAAACACGAATAAAAAATATATATATATAATGTAATACTTGCGCACACTTTTCTCCGTATTACTTTTAAAAAATCGCTGTCCCCTACTGTACTGATCAAAAAATTTTGAAAAAATTCTGGAATATTTTCCACGGGGTATAGATTGAACGAAAATTATCACGAGTGCATTACCTTTAATAATTTCTTTGGTATATAAAAAAAAAACAAAATTTCAAGGTCACCAGTTTTCAGTAAAGATTGGAAACAAACTTTATTGAAAACTCAGTTGGGGTGTGTTTTGTGAAGTCACTGATCATTTTATACCACCCTAACAAAAATTTTTACCTTAAAAACAATCAACGTACGGAACACTAATTGTGCAAGTTCAACTTGCACTTGACCGGTTTTTTATTTTTTTTTTCAAATTTCAGCTTTCTATGTCAAATAGTTTCGGAGAAAATTAGGTGTGATAGACGGACAGATGGACATACACCGAAATAATAAGAATTTGAAAATTTTGACAAGAGTTTGGATACGGAAAGCTTATACGCAATGTCCACTGGTCCGTTTTTAAAAGGTTTTGGTACCAGTTATGTTTTTTCACTGAATCAGACAAAGAAGCTAAGTAAACTATATTGAATCTAGCCCTGTTTTTCATTTTTCCATAACTGCACGATTCTTGAAATACATGCCAAAATACCCTCTGTCAAGTGGAACAGATTAACATACCTGATGGTATACAAGTTTGATAATAAATGGAAACGGTGTAATTGAAATATTTTTAACAGTTGCTTGTAACAATGATTATCTTGAATTAAACGGCATGTTAGTATGATCACTTAATGTAAAATTAATATTCTAAACTCATTAATAATCACTAACTAGGTACAGTTGCTCCCCAAATACGTGCCAAACTTCAGGTTTACGTGTATTTAATTGATGTTGTAGGCAATAAAAACTACTAAGAATCGTGTCAAACAGGTATCTTAGAAGTGGATAAAATGCATATGATCATTGCGCTAGAAAATTGTGACTGCATATTTATACTAAAATTTACGTTCGGATTAGTTATTTAATTTATGTTTAAAACATATTCGGATCATTTAATTATTCCGATTTTTTTTTAGAATGTCAATGATCAGTTTAAATATATATGCGAACGATTGAGTTGAGTTCATTAAAGAACAGTATTTTCAAGAAGATATCTCGGAATTTTGCAAATCTTGTAAAAGAATTTAACTTATCTTTTTAATCAACCATTCCTTATATGCTACAATACTTTTCAGTACTCTATGTGTTTTTATAATGACTTTAAAAATATAATTAGGTATCATTATGTAAAGCACTCCGGCCTTGCATAATTTAACCTGAATAACTCGTAGAACAGAATGTCAGTTGTACTATGCTCTATTCCGGTCGTAGCTTAAAAGGTTATGACATGGGCGCTCAGAAAACTAATGCCGGATATTATATATATATATATATATATATATATATATATATATATATATATATATATATATATATATATATATATGAATTTAAATTGTAATTTATATTACTAGTAGCAATCGCTTGCGACCTCGTTCATGTTTTTTTAAACGTTTTTTTTTTTATTATTTAGGCACCTTTGGTAGGTTAGGGCTTCTCTGTATACTATCTTTGATGTTTTATTATTTTCTGGTAGCAAAATATATTGGTTTTCTGGAGTTCCGACTCTTGGTAACTTCACATGAGCCGTGAGGAAAACATTCCTGTCTCAAATCGATTCCCACGAGTTCCAAAGATTGTCCCTGGAACTTGTTTATTGTGAGAGCAAACGAAAGTATCGTACCGGAAACTGTAACCGTTCGAAATGAATGAGGCGCTATTGTTCCTATATTTTGCCTGTCAAGTCGCTGTGAGCGTTCAACGCTAGACTCTCCAATTGGACGTATTCTAACCGCCCTCGCCTTAGACGTATTTCTAGAAAGTTGCGATTTTCTTTTAGGCATATTTTCTTTAGATACTACTTAATAGTAGCCACACATGCTGAGTTTCCTGACACTAAAAAACTGCTTAATAAAAATTAAAAAATTTCATCATAAACCTCAAACTGAAATTAACTACGTAATAACTGTGAAAGGAAATGTAATAATTGCACACAATTTTTAGTAGATATTTGAGAAAACGCTTAGTAACTAGGAGAAAACTCAAAGCTAAATGAAGTAGGTACTTAAGTGATAGTGAAAGAGTAAGTATGCGAAAATTAAGGAAGATTACTAAAAAATATTTGTTCTAAATGAATCTCACAATATTAGGTACTACGGAAATACTCTAATAACAATAAAAAAATGTAAATAAATGTTTTTATTGTTATGTAGTAACTATTGACACCAACAAAGTACCTACAATGTGCTTACACAAATAATAAAAGAATCCTAAAATTACAAATAACAAAAACCACAACAACAACCCTTTTTGTCTTCAAAAACATAACATCAAGGAATAAGAAACAAAACAGTAATTATTCACAAACAAAATATTATATACCAAATCAACAAATTATATCTAGTTCGTGTCATGTAAATTTTCCAAGCGAAGAGTCAAGTCATAAGCAAAAAAATCAAATTATATATAGCAGGACATGGATCGAGAAAATTCAATGTAAACCTAACATCGTGCGTTAGTTGCCCGGCGCGCGAAGCCACTTCCCTCCCGCAGGACCGCTCGCTCTTGGCCCTTTCTTCCCTCACCGCCTCAGCTCCATTTTTTCACAACCTCATAAAGCCTAGCCTATGTTCACCCCAAAAGTTCAGGCTACATACCAGTCAAAGGTTTTTTTAAATCCGGTTGGTAGTGCCAGAGATTACCTCGAACAAACATACAAATTCCACTTCTTCATTATATTATTATAGATTATAGATGAACTCAGTTAGGAAAAATTTAAAAATTTACAGAAATTAAGTTTTACATATATTAAAACTTTACAATTCAATATTTTAATTGAAATATATTCTCGTCGACTCTAAAAACTCGTAAAATAACGATATATACAAAGCAACTTCTCAAATCCTCTTCCTTACCCTTGTATGTACCTACTTCGATATCGTTCACCTTCTTCACTTCAAGTGATATCGCCCAAAAATTATATGTTCCTACTTCAAATATTATCCGTGTTATCAAACTTGAAATCTCATTTCGTTCGAGATTTGTAGTGCCGACAGATAGCCGAGGGAAATTGAAAATTATGTTTTTCGTGATCTAGGAACCACGAATAAATGAAAAACTCTAGTAGGGCGATTTTTTCTTTGTGAAGACAATAGCAGTGGAAGTAAGCGAAGAAGGAAATACTGATATAGTTAATCTATGCCAGCAGGCATCTTGGGAAGAAAGAGTATTGGGACATTATGCTCCTATAAAGTAACCTATGTCCTCGATAAATTTTGATTTGAGATTTCGTTCATTTTTTTTCTGTTTTAATGGCCTCGGAAACTTAACCTATTAGCCACAAGCTTGTATATTTATGATTTTTAATTTGAAATCTGGGAAGTTATAATACCCAGCCGCTAGCGCCAGATTTGAACCAGCGATCACCAGGTCACTATACCGGCCGCGCTACCGAGGTGTAGGAAAACGGTACATCGAGAATATTAATTCTAAAGTTCCAAAGATATGATCATAGATTCAGAATAAGGAGGAGGTGACTACCTATTCATTTTTTTTCAAGATAGCGGATTTTCAGGATTTGAAAGGTTAAACTACAATTTCTATCTAAAACTAATTATGTTACTTCCCAATTATCCCTTTCAGAAAAATTTCAAACCATTCCAAAGTTATCTGGGGAGTGGATTACTTTATATTTGTACTTTCTATTAAAATATATAATTATTAAAGACTACAAAATAAATTTTTGTAATTATGTAATGAATATCCCGAAAATATACTAATCTTTTTTGATGAATAAGAATGGGACAACTGTGCATAATTTCACCAATTCAAATGTAGGACAAGCAGAAAAATTGTATTGCTTCAGTTAGTCGCCATATAACGAGAGTTTGAAAAGCTGTATTCCAAGTATCAAATAAACCTATACTTTTAAAAGAAATACAGTCCATAAAGTATTCGTATTCGTATTCTTGAAAAACTGTATTTCGAGAACATTTTTTTGCCATCAATGTATTCTTTGGTGTGCTAATAACCGCGCAATTATGCTAGTAAGTTATCCAGGCGCCCCTGGCATCTTCGAGACATGCTGTTGACGAGATTTTCGGGATACTCTGTAAATTTTTCGAATCTCGCGAGACAACTGAGTCAAATTCCTCAGAGTCTTGCCTCTGAGCTTTTTCTTTACAAGAGACCAAACGTTTTCAATAGGGTTGGCATCCGGCGATTGTGAGGGCCACTCTAGTATCTTATTGTGGACCCAAGCTAGCCGCTTTGTGAAGTGATTTTCGCCCAGCTTCGGAATTTGACGTCATGAGCACAAGGATGTTGTCGAATGGTCTCATGGGACACATTCAAACCCGATTTTCTTAATTTTGCCGTTCCTTGACGCATCGTCAATTTTGGGTTCCGTGAAAACAAAGATACGATTCGTTTGTGCGACTTTCGGAGTGACTTTGTCTATCAAGCCACGTTTTGGCAAGTCGTCGATATTTTTCATCTCATTATATGATTTACCCACTTCTTCACAAATGATATCGACATTTTAGGCCTCTTTGGATCGGAACAAAGAAAAACTGCCTCGAACCGACCCACAAACAAGTGACTCATTTTGGATTTTACGTGATTTCGACAAAAGTTCGGAATCGACTGATACTTTTACTAAAATGCGTCGTAGACAAAGAGTCCCTTTACCGATTTTTTGTTGTATCGCTAGAATCGCATCTACCAAAAATGAACTATCACGGACACGTTCTTACTTGACAGACTGTATTTTCAAAATACCTATTCAATTTTGAATATTTTATTAGATCAATGAGTGTTGAAAAAGTAAGTTGTTGGCACTGAAATACTTTAAATAGCCTAAAATACTACGTTATATACGTCACGTAAACTTAATAAGAGAAAGCTTAAAATTTTATAACATTTTTCGGGTACGAATCACAATACCCAAGTATTCTCGTTGCCATGTTAAAACATTAAAATCTAATCAAAAATCGCTATCTGTATTCTTTCTTTCGCTTTTTGGTTTCATTAGGATGAAATAAAAATAGATATTCCAATAACATGACAACAACAAAAAAAATGTGCGATAAATAACTTTGTTTTATTATCGTTTATAAGTTATATTACTATGGTAATACAGCGAATTTATTATTAAATTAAATGAACAAAATATGTTAATAATATACTAAATCCACGCCACTAGTAGAATTCTTCTATTTTTAATTTCCACTAATTGACGTTGTAATGTTAATTTCCCTCCCCAAAAAAAAAATAAGATGATATAAGATTGATACAATATTCTATAACTATGGTTATATTTTTAAGGACTGCTTTAGATTATATTAGAATAAACCGAAACTATCGTAAGATTCTACTAAAACTTAGAGACGCTTATGCCTTTAATTTGTAGTAACCAAATAGTTTGATGTTGCAATTCTAAGAACAGATAAGGGTTCTCTATTTGAAATTTAATTAGAGGTTGAATTTTTGGTCTTCAAAAGGAAATTCGCTCAGTCATAAATACAGAATTTTAATGCTTTGATAATATTTGAATCGAAAATTTCCAATACATAGGATAGGAAGATGCTAAACCATGACAGTACGGGTATTCATTAGGCAAGAGCGAATGATGTGATGATAATTATTGTAGTAAAGTTGTATAGTGAAATAATTCCTCGAATCATATTTTGGGATCCTAATATCTAAATTACGTTTGTTTATCCACTTTAAACATTCCATTTCATAATACATAATTAATCTAAAATTTTAGTTAATGTTGCCTTAAATAGTATTCTGTAACCTATTCATCATATATCACATGATTGTGATTACAACAAGCCCTGCTTAAGGAGTTTTCCTCGAGGTTCTGTTATGATTTTTCGGGAATTGAATTTCTATAACCCACCCTTCTTCGTAACAAGGCGAAAAAATGAGGGGTACAGAAATACAGTTTACGTCAAAAAACCCGAAAATAGATTCTATAAATACAATCGTTATAACTGAATTTTTTGTTTAATGTACCGCCAGGTCGATTACAGTTAAAAAGAAATGTTCTCAAATTAAAAATAAATCTATATGCGAATAAAAATAGCCCCCTACTTACAACTATAAAATTAATGACGAAAAAAATTTACAAGCACATTTCACCTGCAGAGAAACAACAGGGATTTAAATCAGGGAGTTCACGAGTGGGTTTTCATTAAAAAGTAAATTACCGAAAAATCTATAGAATACAATAGGTCTCGCTGATTTAGAAAAATACTTCGATCGAATACAACTTAAAGATGCAGTACATCTTTTAAATATAAAACTATATATAAAAAATAGCCTCCCAGCTATAATTATAAAATTAATAACAGACAAAATCAACGTGCATGTTTTACCTGCTGAGGAGCAACAGGGGTTTAAGCCAGGAAGGTCTGCATTGATGTTATTTTCATCATAATCTAAATAACCGAAAAGTCGATAGAATAGAATATGCCAGCATCGTTTTATTGATTTAGAAAACGCTTTCGATCTAGTATAAGTAAAAGATATGCTTAGCATCAACAGTCAGAAGATATTTACTCAAAATATGACATCATAGCTAAAATACAAGCTGAACTAGCAGAGGGAAAGCAATCAAAATTTGCCAGCCCTCTACTTTTTGATATATTAATGCATGAAATAGTTATACAAGCTCGTAAATTGGGGGATTACAGAACAGGAGATTAAAAATTAAAAAAAATATATGTGATATGCTGACGACGTTGATCTGATAGCAGAGAACGAGAACACTGAAGATCTAGGAATTCCAGCTAAATCTCGTTTTTAACAGATCACAACTGGACGTATATACAGGGTACACAGCAAGAACACGACCCGAAAATTCAAGAACAATTTTCAAAGCAATAGAAACTAAAATAGTGTGTTAAACAGCGGCAGATACCCCAATGGATAGAGAGAAGTGACATTAAATAGACTCCTAAAATATATAAGTAAGTGTTAAACAGAAGATTGAATGAAATAAACATACATATGAAAAATGGATGAAAGTGTAATTAAAATTACAACAAAATCACTAATAGGAATGAAGACACGGGTAGATCATGAAAACATTGAACTGATATCATTTTAAATGTATAATAGGCAAAGAGGGTAATAAACAGGCAATTGTGTCTATTCAAAGGGGGAAAAAGAAGATATAAATAGTATTACTCAATTAAAATTCAACAAATCGTATTTCAGTAAATCCAACCCTGTCCAACCGTAAGATCTTCCGGCAAAGGTGGGCATGCTTGGGACTTTCTCCTGGCTAATGTTTCTTATTAATAATCAATTAACCATAATTCGGGAAATAAAAATAATTTTTTTAGGCATTTCTCCTAGAAACGTGATTTGTATCGAACAAAGTCAAGAAAATTGGAAAAACACATATTTGTCTAGGTACTAATAAAATCAAGTGAACTCCAAGCCAAGTAGTAAGAGTTCTTACTCATTACTTTTATTGACTACTAGCTACTTCTACGCTATAACTATTATACACTGGTTTGATTAGAATATGATTTACATTTGGATTGATAGAATTGATAGAAACCTAACTAACTTAGCCTAGGTATGGAATTTATATAAATGTAGTGAGAAAACTTAAGATATTTCAACTTAAGATATTTTATGAAGATAAACTTAAAATTAAACTGAATATTAATTAAGATTAATTTAAGCTAATCCGGGGGCAGGGGGTCGTTAGGTCTTGGCAGACGGCGGCGGGCTTCATTTCTTAATAACATAAAAGTGTTGCTTTTTCTTTGTAAATCAACAGATGGGAGCTCTATATCATATTTATCTCAATACCTTCTGATTACTAACGGCTTCATTATCAAGTTACTTGGTTCAATAGTCAAACCAAAACCAAATTCAAGTAGTACCACAGAATGTTTGACTACGTTAAGACCTTGAAATGGAACAATGCCATTACACAACAGTTATCACCACTACAGTTGTCACTCGTCGCGCGTTTCGGTAACTATAGTAATATCATCAGGGTCGATAAAAAAGTTTTAGACAATTGTCGTTCTTGATGATGCTAACAAGTTAGCGTATCTAGTGCAAAAATACGGTGTTTGCTGTAGTGGTGATTACTGTTTTGTAATTCGATAAGCTGTAAATTTGTAAAAATCTGCGAGCGAAGTCAAGTCATATAATTTTGCTGACTTGAATAGTAGGGATTATTGTTATTTTGAAAAAAAAAACAAATTACTTGTATGTATATTTTCTTAACTACGTCATAAAATGTGCATTCCAAGTAAAACTAGGTAACTCCAATAATAAATTCAAAGTTTTTTGACAACTTATACTGTACGTGGGTATTGAGACTAGGGTACTGCAGTATTCAAACGCCCAGTACCTACACTTTAAACAAGTAAGCCATGCTATTCAAAACAATAATTGTACCGAAACACGGCCAATGTGATGCAGTTGCAGCAGGCTGCAATAACAAACAACAGAGAAACGGGCAATTCTCTTAAAACAGGATCACTGAGTATGAGTTTTAATGGCTGAACAATGGTTAAAGCAAAGCTCTACCAGCTCAAAGCAATTTTGATAATATTATCAAAATGTTATGACTTTATTGAGCATTCTTTCGGTAAAGTGCTATTTTTTTTTGTTGGGAAAATAGTCGTTGCTAGCTTGCTCTCTGGAAAGATTTCCTCAGATATCATACGACGAGGAATTCGTGAATATGGTATTTATCATTACAATGAAAATATTTATTGATATTATTTGTTTCATATTAATTTACACGCATGTAAGTATTTCCAGAACATCCCTGTTCTGAAACTTGCTTATTTGTTCTGCAGAATGTCACTTTCATATCTTGAAATTAGTGAATATTTACGTATATTATATTATGTTCGAATTCTGAAATATTACATTTTTAAAAGTACTAACGGTTGGTTTATTTACCGTATTAAGTATGTCTTCAAAAATCAAAATTATTTTGATGTTCTACATAGTAATTTGAAATATTACTGAACTTTATCATTATTATTATATTTTACAAAAGATTGTAAATTTAAATGCCTGGGAGAAAATTATATATATATATATATATATATATATATATATATATATATATATATATATATATATATATATATATATATATGTATAATATATATACAATACAAATCAAAGTTGCGTTCTTTTATAGTTGAAAGGTGCTTTTAATTTAAATACAGGTCTCCAGGTTGGGCGCCATTCGAACCTTAAAAATTGAACTTACTTTAGAAATGTCTATGCATGCAGCAGATAACTTGTTTCGCTATTGGATCGTCCATGTATGTAAATTTAACAGTAAAAATGATATTTCAATACAATACACATAATAATAGATGTGTTGTCCCATAACAGCAGAATTTTTTAGTTGCTTCCACCAGTTTTGCTTTTCTGGTGTACAACTTGCTTAAGTCCACAGTTTTTTTTCGACAAAATATCTTCCAATTTTACTAACATTTTAAATTTTAAAGCGTGCAGTGTTCTAATCCTTTGGGACTAACCATGGAACTTTGTGAGTAATAATTGAAAGCGGACAAGGAATAACATAAGTGTTTTAGAAAATATCTAATCAAGATAGACATTTCAGGGATTGTGCAGATTCGGTTCAGATGACCAAAATAGTAGAAAAATTCCAATATCTACAGCTACAGAGATAACAGTGGGCAATGTAAACTCTTCCTTTCATTATGGACAACTTACGCAAAATTTACACTGTTTTATGTGGTGATAACACTAACCAAAGCTTAATTATTTTCTTGTTGATTAGGAAATATTAAATTTAACTATTTTATATCAACAAACAAATACCGAGGTATTCTTTTCTTTAATCCGTAAAGGTCACTTATAATTTGCTTATTTAAATTCATTTCGTACTTTCAAATTTATTTTTCCTTTTTGTATAAGAAGGGGACAGTGAAACCTTAAGTGTTCTAACGTAAATCCAAATATATAAAAAGACGATTATTCAATAATTTACATACTTTATTCATAGTGTCCGAGGTCATACTTACTGGATATTAACATCTTCAAGCAATTTTTCGTCAATATTTAATTAAAGACAACAAAAAGTGCACTTATAAGAAGGATCTTTTATTTTATATTTGCGAATTATTCAATAAATCATTATCTCATTATGTGAAAAGAAAGTTCATTAACATCTACTTGAAATTGTGTAAACAAAATTGGTCTAATCTAAGTAAATATTAAATTTAAGATTTTCTGTTATTTAAACACAATATTTAAGGGTAATTCGTTTTATTTGAATGACTTGTTTTGACTTATCTGAGAATATTTTTTTAAAAAATATTAGGAAAGTAATAAAACTACGCCACTACTTTTAAGATTTCCGGAGACTTCCCCTGCTAACCGAAAATACAAATAATAACATGTTGAATTTACTATTTTATAAATGATAAGATGATAACTAAATTATCTTGTCGAAAAGAAACGATGTGATTATTTAAAGAGGACGACCAAATAGAAACTGTGTCAACAGCTATTTCAGTGATTCATCTATTTCTCAGGGTAAATACAAATATTCAGATTATTGCATGCAAGACTCTATGACTAAATAAAAAAACAATCAGAAATTGTATTCTGAAGTCTCGATTAACGATAATAATGTCATTTACTATTTTTGTCAATATATTAAAATTGGAACTATGGTAAGTTCTTGAGAGAGATTTGGTATTACAAACGAATCTGCATCACATATACGACTACTCTTACCACTTAATAACTGAAATACTAAATTCCACCTACACATCCAGATATGTTATTTTTCACACACTCTTTATATGTATGTACATATATTAGATTAAATATAGTACATGCATTTTTGATGAAATGATTGAAAAAGTACAATTTACATAGAGAATAAAAGAGAAATTCATAGATGAATCGGATTGCCATACTCAGTGAAAAGTGTTATTTTCAACATTATGCAATATACTATTTTACTATGTCTTGAAAACAATAAACAATTAAATAACATTTGTTTACCTATCGTTCCTAAATGTCGGTCAAGGTTGTGCAAAATTGAAAGCTCTTATTATTTATAATTCTAATAACAAACTATAGTGACAGACCCATGGATAATGTGATACACCAAGAACTATGTGACGACTATGGATATTTATATTTTTTTTTTTCTTAATTCTAAATGGCTATTCCGATGAAAGTGTTTTTACATAGGAAAAAAAAACTGCTGAAGCAATAAAGACCAATTGATCATTTAATTTTTAAAACAAAATTTGGGAAATTAAAAAAAAGTGAAAGATTAATACAAATTAATAAATTCAAGGACAAATCATAAGTCATTTTCGCGGAATCGTCCAAACAGGCGAACATCGACGGGCAAGATGGCGCCCGGCTTACTGACTGACTAAGAAGTGGGCCGGGGTCAATGGCCGCGCGCGCGAAAGTAGGCCCAGAGGCGGAGCAAGGGGGTCTTCGAGATTTGTTTTTTAATGTGTTTTGTTTGGGTTTATATTTTCGGGTGTCTAGAGGATGTGGGAGGTTCCGCATTGTGGTTTATAAGATTTTAATTTTGGGTATTTTTGTTGTTTGAGATTAGAAGGTAGTGCTTAGTCGTTGAAATTAACTGACTTATTTATTATGTCTTTTGAACGGCTACAGTAAAAAGATTAGTACATTTTTTAGGTGCCAAAATAAAACTGAGAACATTAGTAGACATTTTTTTGGAATGTCAGTAAGTACACTGTAAACAATATATACCCTACATCCAAGAATAGTTATTTTGAATTTCCTCTAGTCTTAAATGATATTCCATATAAGAAAAATTAATAATATACGAGAAATCCTATTTTAGGAACAGGATTTCTTATGTGGAGTATTACTTGCACTTAGAGAATACTGGCAATTAGAAATCCCTTTTCAAGATATAACCGCCCCTGAAATATTGGTTGGTTTATTTACCGTACTAGGTATATCTTCAAAAACCAAAACTATTTCATATTCCACATAATAATTTGAAATATTACTGAACTTTACCATTATTATTATATTTCATAAAAGATTGTAAATTGAAATGTTTGGGAGAAAATTTTATATATATATATATATATATATATATATATATATATATATATATATATATATATATATATATATATATATATATATATATATATATATATATGTATAATATATATACAATACAAATCAAGGTTGCTTACTTTTATGGTTGAAAGGTGCTTGTAACTTAAATACATGTCTCCAGGTTGGGCGCCATTAACTGATGTGAGCCAGTACTGCGTTTTTTTAATATATCTGTAACCCATATAAGTAGTTTAATGTTGGGCGCCATCTACCTATGTAAGCCAGAACCGTTTTGTTCTTGTAATTTATTTTGGAAATACTATTCGAACCTTAAATGCAAAAATTCTAAAAATTTTATTTTTTAAAATTTTAATAGAAATGGCGAAAAAGTGTAAATATTAATTTAAGGCTCCATTTTTTTGTGTACTTATATGTGTGTCTAGATAAAAGATGTTCATATGGATCCTGTGCATCATGAATAAAAAATTCTAATGCGTTAGCGATGGTTTGCAAAATTTGCATTTCATTTTGTTTGGGAATATTGACAGTTCTTTTACGCTGTGCAATTGTAATATTTATAAGGAGTCACTTTGCATGAATTATTAAGTTTTATAATAAAAACTGGTGTTTATGTCAATAAAATTAAGCCATAGTGCAATGTGTAAAATATTGTACTATTTACCATTTATATTCTTGGTACTCGTAAACTATAATTAATTTCTTTCTCAAACTAAGAGAAGACTGTATGCTTATTAAATCCCCCTTCAATTTATTTACTCAACTGTGACATGAACTACTTCCATATAATTAAATTGATTTAAATAAATTAAAATTACCATAATTACACGAATTACGAACTTATTTAAACGAACAAATTAATAATTTTCCGTAAATAAATTTTTAATTGTTTAACGCCAATCAAATAATTTAACTAAAACAATTAAATTGTCGTGTATCAGCATATAAAAATTTTATGTATTTAATAAAATCCTCATAACCGAGAAACTGACAGTTAAACAAAGAATTTGCGTATTGCTCTACGTGAGCAACTAGTTGGTATATGAGTGATGCGTAAAATACGACAAAGGCGTGCGGCGCGACTTGAATATCCTACATAGGAAGCATTGAAAGCCGGGAGGCAGAAGAGCTTTTTGTAGCTATAAAACGTACAGATCTGAACATTATTTATCCAAGGTTTCATTATACGAAGGTTTATTTTTAAAATCATCAGGAACAGGTTTGCATCTGACGAGTTTCTTGCTGAAAATATCATATCTAGAAAAATGTAAAAAACTGTCTCTACTTAATGTAAAATTAGTAATAAAAATAGTTCTCATATATAGAATTTTCCACTAAAAATAATAAAGTTGTTTTCAATGAGTACTTTCTGTTTAATGAGACTTTGCAACTTGTTGTTATTATTTTTATTAGAACACGTAGGCTGAAAAGTTTTTCTGCCGACACATAGATCTATATGGTTTTTAGGAAGTCCCAAACTTCAAACGATACGTGTCAAAATTTCATGACAGTTCGATGATTAGTTTACCAGTTACAGTGGTTTTAGTGACGCTACTTTTGATATTTTCAAAATAATGGAAACAAATCGAATTTCGTGTATTGATTAAACACTGTTTTTTTATGGGAAAAAAATCGTTCAAGCAAAGTCATGGCTTGATAAGTGTGACGGGGACTCTGCCCCTGGAATATCACTCCTCATTTACTGATATGCCGAATTTAAATGCAATCGTATAGATACAAATGATGCTGAACGCTCTGGACGCCCAAATGAGGTGGTTACACCGGAAAACATAAAAAAATTCCACAAAATTGTTTTGGATGACCGTAAAGTGAAATTGCATGAGATAGCTGATCCCCTAAAGATATCAAAAGAACGTGTTGGTCATATTTGACATGAACATTTGGGCTTGAGAAAGCTCTTTTCGAAATGGATACCGCGTTTGCTCACAGTGGACCAAAAACAACAACGTGTTGATGACTCTGAGCGCTGTTTGGACCTGTTTAAGCGCAATAAAAAGGATTTTTTCATGCAATATGTGACAATGGATGAAACATGGATCCACCACTACACACCGGAATCAAATCGACAATCTGCTGAGTAGACACAACAGTCGGCTGGGACGGTTTTGACCTCTATATTTTGGGATACGCATGGAATAATTTTCATCGACTATGCTGAGAAGGGAAAAACCATCAATAGCGAATATTATATAAAGTTATTGGTGTGTTTGAAGGCAGAAATCGCAAAGAAATGATCAAGAAAAAAGTGCTCTTTCGTCAAGACAATGCACCGTGTCACAAGTCAATGGTTACGATGGCAAAATTGCATGAATTGAAATTCGAATTGCTTCCTCATCTGCTATATTCTCCAGATTTGGCCCCCAACGACTATTATCTATTCGCAGCTCTCAAAAAAATGCTCGCGGGAAAGAGATTTGGCTCCATGAAGAAGTTATCGCTGAAACGGAGGCCTATTTTGATGGCAAAGACAAATCCTTTCACAAGAAAGGTATAGAAATGTTAGAAAAACGTTGGACTGATTGTATCGCTCTTGAAGAAGACTATGTTGGTGAATAAAGACGAATTTTGCAAAAAAATATGTTTTAAGAAGCTAGACCAAACACTTTTTAGCCTACATGTTATTTTTCTAGATATAGCCTCACGATTCATCGTCATGACTTCAACCCACTAAGCATAGAGAAATATCATGGTTTTCATGAAAATATGATTAAGGAAATTTGCCGTCATCTATAATTACGTCTAGTTTTCCAATTGCATCGCCTCTGGTTGCGGCGCTATCTTTATAGCCTCACGTTGAAGCGCTATTTTATAACCACTTGTTGCGGCGTTATTTTGTATAGCCCCAAGTCTCTTTATTTTTAATAAATCTCTTTTCTATTTATTAAATAAAAGCCGTTATTTGCTCCTTATGTATATCTTAATTTTTGAGAATGGATTGTGTAGATATTAATACTGATAGAGCAAAAACTAGATATAAGCTAACTCGTTTTATACCGGTAAAGTACATGGAGATCGAGGTAATTTTTGTACGCCTTTTGAAAATAGTCTCTATAGCTGTTTAAAATTTGATTGTACTGTTTTTGGTCACCATTCATTTTAGAATAAAAAGAATCTAACTTTAGCACAAAAAATGAAAAAATACTGAAGAGTTATTTAGTTGTTGAAATAAAATTAATTTACGTACAACCTATACGTCCTGAAAGAAAGAGCAGGAGTTTAGTGAAACACTACACATTTAAATAAAGAAGGGTATATTAACAAAATTCCTACCTTTATTACACTCTTAAAATTACATCTACTTAATAAATAACCTTTTATACTAAGAGAGTACACACTATTGCATAGAGTCTTTAAATTAGCATTATTAAGTTTTCAATAAAAGGCTTTAAAAACACGATATAAGAGTTTGAGAGATCGTCTTCGCGGATTACACGTGTTGACTAGTCGTTGGAAACACACGTTGTAGCCAGGAAGTGAGATATTTAAACTGGTGTGCTTATGACTTACTGATTGGCTTCTCCTCGTGAGTTTTCCATAAGCTAGTTGGCCTCTCCTGGTAAGATTCTAATCGAAAATATTGTCTCAGCCGCCACTCTCCTAATCTCATTTAAGTAGCAATCACTTTTTGACCCAAAATGTTTTAGTATGAGCAGAATATTTTAAGATTGGAAAAAGGCATCAAACTTGGTGATAAAAAAAGGTCGTTACTGCACTACGGCATGGCGGAAGAAAAAAGTCACTACGGTATACATGACGGAAAAAGCCGTTACTGCATCTCGGAGGAAAAAGCCTTTAAAAGTTCGAAATGGCTGCTTAAATAGCTTTATCTCTTCCTATTCACTTCCGGAATACAGATTTCGACGCATTCAATGCGAACTAAAGAAGTCAAGTCGGAAACACACGTTACACACTGCCGGTTTAAATTCACTGTTTAATCAAATTACACTACTCAAAAATTTAAACTAACTGCTTAAGTGAAATTAGCAAGTATTACATGAATTATTCATAAAAAAACAGTGTTGTAACATGATCTTAAAATCTAGGAAAAAATGAATGTTACAATGTCAGTGGAAATTGGATGACAGAAGCTGCCACTTTCATTAGTACCTAAGTTTATGAATACCCAGACTTTTCCAGTGCTTCTCTTAGATTAACGCAAATTCTACGTAATTTTAAATCATTTTTAGAAAAATCCTTTTGTCTTCATTTAATTTCGAAGATGTTTAAGAGTCCGTTCTTAATCACATTAAATAGCTAAGCTAGCTTTTTCAGTTAAGGTTTCTTTTAATAATTAATCGTAGTACAGTAAGTACTTTGGCCTATTTTGCCCAATACTTTGTGATAACAATTTGATGTATATGCAATAAATGTTTAAATGCATTCGGTAGAGGAAATTATTCTGTTTCGTAGCAAAAAATGACTCAGCTAGAGTTTAATTGCCTATATATTGAATTCCGTAGTTATAAATTTCTTAAATACAAACTTACTAGTGGTGTTGCTCAGGCTAGAATTCTTGTATTTTTATTTTTTTACCAATTTTTATCAACGATAGTAATATGAGGGCTACCTTTTAAGCTTTTACAAAAGCCACGAAAGAAAAAAAAAATCGGTACAAATCATTTTATTGTTTCTCAAAACATTCACCTTTAAAATTTATTCACTTTTGCATGCTTTTGAACCAATTCTTGCAGCATTTTTTCCACTCTGAATTTGGCACCTCAAAAACATGGTTTTGGAAGGATCCAGGTCATGGTGAAGGTTGATGCGACATTTTCGGTTGTTTTTCCTGATTTCATGGATGAATTCTGGCCAACAAATTGTTGTATACCATTCAACATTAACTGTTCTTCGATCCTCTAAAGCAGTGTTTGCAACATGTCTAGTATAACCAAAGAAACAAGCAATCATTTTCTTCAACGTGCTTTGCGAATGAACCACTTTTGTTGGATTCGGTTCATATTGGAACACCCAAACAATTAATTGTTGCTTAACAACGGTAAGTCATATGCTGATGCCTTTCAATTATGTTGCGAACAGCATCAATGTTTTTTGGAACAAAAACCGATTTTGGTCGACTTTCACGAAATTCGTCGCTGACGGAAGCACGACCATGAGGAAAATCTGCAAACTTATTGTAAACAGTCCTTTCTGATGGTAATTCATTACCGAAAGTTGAACGAAACGATTCTAGGCATTGTTGTTGAGTTAGACCTTTACTAAAATTCTAAAAAATCATCTAACGAAAATTTTTACGTGTAATTTCCATTTATTCACAAAACTGTTTATTTTCTTAACGCTCACTGTAAACAAACTGTTCTATCAGTTTCTGAGGTGCCACTGTTTTAACAATAACAAATGTCAAATTTTACAACAATGGTAATGCCATCTCTCAATAGCGCCACCTAGTGGTGGTTTGTAAAAACTTAAAAGGTGGCCCTCGAAGCACTGAATGTAGAATGTCCCAGAGACTCGGGACCATTTCTTTTGCTTCGCATCGTATTAGCGGACCTGAAAAAAACATTAACAATAAATTTTTTGCATTTTTGTCACGACAAGCCTACTGATAATCGTATCCCTTTTATCCATTTTAAATTGATATGAAAAGAAAATTAACGCACTAATTTCAAAAAAACCGTATCTAAAAAAAAATAATTCATGTGCATAACTGTCAAAGGAATCCCCTTATGGCGAGCTGCTATAAACCAGTTATAACACAACTTGTCAATTTTGGTACCATCACCAGTCAAAAAGCTTCTTTTTTCATTCAATTTGCTGTTCGACATCTACTTGTTTAGAAGGATTTTTTTATGTTTAATTATATCAGCAGTTTGTGTTTTTTCGATATTAAAATTCTTGGATAAGTCCCTTACACTTAACTTTTCCATATTGTGAACTTCAACAATCTCAATTTTTTGTTTAAGCGTGAAAATTTTTCTATTTGGAGCCATTTCTACAATGAATGTGTCGCCCACTGTGTCTCTTTTTCCTATAGGCGTCAAACTGCGGGTGTACCAAAAAATTGAGATCGAAGATTGAGTGAAGGCCGGCAGCGACGTTGGCGCGCGGCGCGATTGGGAAACGCAACAGCGATTCTCGCCACAGAAAAATGAGAGAAGGCTTTTGTAAAAACTTAAAAGGTGGCCCTCGTAATAAGTCTAGTAGTATTGTACTTTTTGTTGACTATATAGAAATATACATTAAATTTATAACATAAATTACTGTCATTCCACACCGAGTTATCTAAATATCCTGGAGGGCTGGTGTAACAGTAATAACATATTTTTAAATGCAAATAAATTTTTCACTATGATATTTACAGTATTATTGATCTCATTAAGTTTAATTATCATTTTCGCAATATAGCAATTAAAAGATTGGACATTTCTAAGGATCTTGGGTTTATCTTTGACCCCCAGATTTCTTTTTACCGTCTATAGTAATACTACTAGGATACTTGGATTTGTGTTTAAAAAAGTTCAGATAACCTAAAAATATTTAATTACCAGAAATGCCTTATTTTATCTTCGTGCGATTTAGTCTAGAATATGGTGCGTATGGAATATATTTTCAGAAATATATTTTTTGATACGAAAATTTCTAGAGGAAGTCAATTAAATTTCTTTGATTTAAAGGGATAACATAATGTTGCACAAAATATTCTTCTGGAGAGATTTCAAGTTTCAGCCTACCTAATTGTAGAAAGTACGTGTTGGTATGTATAAGGAGTTTGAATTAATTTTGAGGGATTTCTAAGAGAGGGCGTAACTTGTATTATATAGCATCGGGGCACACTGTTGCTACATTTATGGTGACGCACCATCATTATACTTTAATTTTTAGTATATATTATTTTACCGAAGTGTAAACAACATATTTTTTTTTGAGCATTGAATATGTCGAATTACGTGCCAACAAAACATCATTTGCGGGAAGCGTTACCTTTTTTGTTTGATTCGAAGAAAAGCGCTGCTGAAAGTCATTGATTGTTTTCGGAAACCTATGGTGATTATATTCCATCGATAAAAAACATGTGACTATATTTTCAAAAATATATTTTTTGATACGAAAATTTCTATAGAAAGTCAACTAAATCTCTTGGATTTAAAGGGATAACATAATGTTGCACAAAATATTCTTCTGGAGAGATTTCAAGTTTTAGCCTACCTAATTGTAGAAAATACGTGTTTGTATGTACGAGGCTGGTTTGAAAAGTCCGTGCAAAAATAAAAACTACTTATATGTTTGGGGTAAACCTTTTTTATTTTTCGACATAGTCTCCTTTTAGGCTTATACACTTCGTCCAACGATGTTCTAGTTTGTTGATCCCTTCCGAATAATAGGATTTGTCCAAGTCTGCAAAATATCCATTACCTCCTCCTCGTTTGAATAAAATCTTTGTCCCGCCAGCCATTTCTTCAAATTGGGGAACAAATAGTAGTCCGAGGGAGCCAAGTCTGGAGAATAGGGGGGATGTGAAACGAGTTGGAATCCTATTTCCATTAATTTTGCGACCACAACTGCTGAGGTGTGTGCTGGTGCGTTGTCGTGATGGAAAAGGACTTTCTTGTGGGCCAATCGCGGGCGTTTTTCTTGCAGCTCGGTTTTCAAACGGTCCAATAACGATGAATAATATTTACCTGTAATAGTTTTACCCTTTTCCAGATAGTCGATGAGGATTATCCCTTGCGAATACCAAAAGACAGTCGCCATAACCTTTCCGGCCGAAGGAACGATCTTCGCCTTTTTTGGTGCAGATTCCCCCTTGGTAACCCATTGTTTAGAATGTTGTTTGGTCTCAGGAGTATAGTAATGTATCCATGTTTCATCCACAGTGACGAAACGACGCTTAAAGTCCTCCGGATTCTTCTGGAACAGCTGCAAACCATCCTTGCAACACTTCACACGATTCCGTTTTTGGTCAAGCGTGAGCAATCGCGGCACCCATCTTGCGGATAGCTTTCTCATGTCCAAATGTTTATGCAAAATATTATTTACCCGTTCAGTCGAGATGCCCACAGCGCTAGCATTCTCACGCACCTTAACTCTTCTGTCATCCATCACCATATCATGGATTTGATCAATGATTTCTGGAGTCGTAACCTCCACAGGCCGTCCAGAACGTTCAGCGTCACTTGTGCCCATATGGCCAGTCCGAAAATTTTGAAACCACTTATAGACTGTTCTAGTCGAAGGTGCAGAGTCACCATAATGTTTATCAAGCTTCTCTTTAGTCTCCTGAGGCGTTTTGCCTTTCATAAAGTAATGTTTAATCACCACACGAAATTCTTTTTCGTCCATTTCTTGAAAATCACTCGACTTCCTTGATTCACACGAATGCCAAACACAAAGAAATAGACCAATATGGCTGAAACTTGGTGTGCGTTCATTCAAGAGATGCTACTAACTAAACATGACCTCGATACGCGCCGTGGTGCCATCTCTCGGACTTTGCACGGACTTTTCAAACCAGCCTCGTATAAGGAGTGTGAATTAATTTTGAGGGATTTCTAAGATAGGGCGTAACTTGTATTATATCGCATCGGGACATACTGTTCCTACATTTATGGTGACGCACCATCATTAGACTTTAATTTTTAGTATATGTTATTTTACCGAAGTGTAAACAACATATTTTTTTTTTTTTGAGCATTAAATATGTCGAATTGCGTGCCAACAAAACATCATTTGCGGGAAGCGTTACTTTTCTTGTTTGATTCGAAGAAAAGCGCTGCCGAAAGTCATTGATTGCTTTCGGAAACCTATGGTGATTATATTCCATCGATAAAAAACATGTGAATACTGATTCTGACGCTTCAAAAGTGATGATTTGGACACGGAAGACAGAGAACGTCCAGGCCAGCCGAGAAAGTTTAAAGGTGAAGAATTCGAGGCATCACTAGATGAAGACCTGTGCCAAATGGAAAAGAACTTACAGAATCATTAGGAGTTGATCCTGCAACCATTTCCAAGCGTTTACGGGCACTAGGAATGATTCAAAAGCAAGGAAATTGGGTGCCATACGAATTGAAATCGAGAGACGTTGAGAGGCGATTTTTCCCCTGTGAACAATTGCTTCAACGGCACCATCGGTAAAGTTTTTTACATTGTATCGTAACTGGTGATGAAAAATGGATAGGTTATGATAATCTAAAGCGCAAAAAATTATGAATGAAGCTCGATGAATCATCAATATCCATACCAAAGCCGAATATTTATGGCTCCAAGCTTATGCTGTGTATCTGATGGGATCAATTGGGTGTAGTATATTGTGAGCTGCTTCTACCCAATGAAACTATTACTGAGGAGCCGAGCGTTAAAGGAAAAACGAGCGCAATATGTTAAAAGACACGATACAGTGATTTTTCATTATGAAAACGCTCAGCCACATGTTACAAAACTCGACAAGGAAATGCTAGAAGCGCTTAGATGGGAAGTCCTACCTCACCCGTCACCAGATATTACTCCTTCTGATTATCACTTATTACGATCGATGACGCACAGCCTGTCTGAACAGCGCTTCCATTCTTATGAGGATACCAAAAAATGGGTCGATTCGCGGATAGCCTTAAAAGATGAATCATTCTTTTAACGTGGTATTTATATGCTGTCACAAAGATGGGAGAAAGTACTGGCTAGCGATGGACCAAACTTTGAATAATCAATTTGTAATCATTTTTTTTAAATAAAGCCATATTTTTACCGAAAAATCCCTCAAAATTAATTTACGCACCCAACAGATATCTTATTAACCGCTACTGAACTTTCAAGTATCTTCATCAATTATCAGATTTACTTCCATATTCCACTTACTTACATCTTTAGAAAAAGTAACAATATTGATATGGGCTGCCTACCTGCATCTTACTTTTTATTTCGTATCGTCTTTTAAATGACTAGATATACAAAAAAATTCTTTATCTTTTAAGTGAGATACTAGTTTTCTTAAGTATTCTTTTGTGCTGACTCCAAAAAAAATCATAAAAAAAGATATCCACCGTGAGGTTTTTTTCAGAAAACATACTTAAAGTTGCCAGAAAACTATGAAATTGGAAAAAATACATTTTAATAAATAAAATGTAAGACTGTATAATCATTAAAATTATGGAATAAAACTATTATTTCGGACATCTTTAAATGTTCTGAATCTACATTTATCATAAAAACTTAAAAATATTAGGTTTTAGTGTTCATGTTTATCAAAAAAACACACAAAATTACTTTTTTATTTTGTATACCAGTGTTATTGTTACAATTAAAATAAAAATTGTGAACTCTGCGCGGCTTTTCTAAATCAACTTTTGGTATTTTCGAGAGCACCAATGTAATTTATCTAAAACTAAGTTTAGCTTCATGTAGAAACTGTAACAAATAAGGTTTTTTTTTTTATCTAGTGTCGACTTTTCGGCGAACCCAGTATTATTCTTGCAATCTATTAATTTAGATTTAAGGAACTTCTTCATAATCCTTTTAGCGCTCCTTCAAAACAACACCAAGCCTTTTAATAAACAAGAATAACGACTAGTTTATATTTTATGCAGCACCACCGCCACCGCCCGTCGACCGACGGTCGGTTACCTAATAATAATTTTTCTATTATACGTTCCATTAACTCTTGTTCTGCTTGGTTTTTCCTTAAAATTACGTTTTTAATTGGATAATTGAAACGCTTAAGCTGTGGTTTATTTTGTTCTCTTTATTTTTTCTTGCTCGATCTCTATAAATGATATTTCAGGTACACGCACTATAATTTTTTGTATGCAATAATTGCTTGGTGTTTCGATGTAGACTATTTATGTCATTTACCAGGTGTAAAAATGTATTATTTAAGATCGTGTCGAGGATTATATAGAACGGTTCAGCTTATTACGAAGCTGCGTACAATCGTTAAGCTGTCAAAACTGCCTATAACGTAATGTGCCAGGATGCACCAATATTTACGTTTATGGTAGTAAAACTTGCAGCTTTTATATTGTTTGCTTATTGAATATGGGAATTTAAATTATGCCCTTTTCTCTGTTGTTTCAAGCGTACAGTATATTTCGTAAATAAGAAAGAATATTTCTTTTTAAAAAATTTATGACTACCAACCAAAAATGTTAGTAATATTAAACACAAAAATACCTCTCTTGCAACTCACGTATGTAACAGCTTGTGACAGATAAATAGTATATTAACCTTCAAATGTCATTAGTCTAGTTGTAGCCTTTGTCGCGTAAACGTCTCTTTCAATCGGTCGTTTATAACGGCGGATTTTCTGGTTCGATCTTCTTGTGATGAAGGGAAGTGTTTGCTTGTAAAGATAAAATGAAATTGCAACAACCATTCATGGGAATATTTTGCTGAATAAAAATAAACTGAGCAGGGAAATTATAAGTTACTGTTCGTTCTGGAGTTAGTTTTCTGCACGTTAGGGTATATACCTTACCAACCGGTACCGAAAACCCCGTAAACATAAAAATGTGAATAATCTCCGACGGTTATTGGGGCTATGAGTAAGTACGAGTTGATCTAGTGTGTCAGATAGCGATAGGCCACTAAAAGACAGGAAGATGATATCATGTGGTTTGGGGAGGATTATAACCGGACGAATACACCACAGAGATCCGTGTTGCTAACTCAATTTAACGCCCGGATAATGTCAATTAGACAGAACCTATATAACCAGGTATCCGAGTAACATGGTAGATACATAGTACTCTCAGCTTGCTTTAAGATCTTTTTCTACACGTCTAGCTTACCACGAATCTTGACGGAGGCCAGCCAACTACCTCTGAAGGTCTACATGACAATGCAGGAAGTATATTTTTGTGGGTGGCGGCCGTCGATTCAGTCTCTTTTCATGGTCAGTCTGTCTTTTCTATTTCAAGCTGTCTTCCATCAACATAATATCGTCGTTTCCATCGGATTTGGCCCTCATTCCATTCAAATTCGACTTCAGATATGCGTCCTACCTCATAATAAAGCAAGAAGAATAATGTCTTCATCTTCATTCTTTTCTGGGACAAACGGTCTACCACCACAAAAATAATTTTACAGCAAATTCAGTTTTGAAAATTCGCCATTGTCTGCTGCGTTTTATCATGTGCCACAGCTAAATATATTTAAATAAATAAGTATAGGAGTAAATTTAGGAAATGGAACTCAAGACCTCGCGCTTAGTATGCCGAAATTATATCGCGAAGATAGGGTTGTCATAAGAAAGAGGAACAGACTTCAATTATCATCTATATGCTCACTTTCAGCTGACGATGTATACGATATAATAATATTTCAGTATTAACGTATTCGCATTGTTTTTTTTTGTACCATACAATTACTTTTTGTTTTACTGTAGGTAATGTATTTACTATAAGATTATTTATGTCATTTACCAGGACAGCTTGAAACTTTATTGTCTAAGGTCATGTAGGGGATTTTATAATATTTGCAATATTTATGAGTTGTGAAATATAATTATACTGGTAAAAAGACTAAATATAGAATATTACAATCGAAGTTGCAACTGCATTGTTCTTGTTTTCAATGTGACATATTATAATAATCGTAGAATATCTTTTATATTTTCTACCTAATATCGCTGCCTTTTGATAATTCTTCTTTTTGTCCATTCGTCTAAAATCATAATATTTTTTGAATCGTGGTTGGTCTCACAAATACGGAAAATATTTTCTTTCTACTGCATGTCATAAGATTAAAAAGATACAATGGCAAACAAGTACATTGTCAATATTTCGTATCCGTCATGTAATTTATTTGGTACATACAATCCATCATGTAATTTATTTGGTACATACAACAATGACCAAGAATAAGAGTAATTAATAACTACCAAAATTAAACATTTCGAAAATTATTTATTGTTACTGTTTTGTGCCCATGTGTCGATCCATCTCGGGAATACATTAGATTATCTTTTACACCTCGGGTGAAATCTTGCCGACGGTTCGCCAAGCTCTCACTTGACTTTTTAATGTTGACTTGTTGGAGTGAAGCGACGCACTGAGAGCTTACGTTGCTGCCGAGGTTGTAATATAGTCGATTGGTTGCAAATGGCTCCTCCCCCATAACCGTTCCTTCATTGACTTAAATTATTGTCATTTGTGTTCTGTCTATAAACCGATATAATTGTTTTTAAATTTGAGTTTACATTTGTTAAATAAGTTGAGTGCACCGGTCTTCTGGTTCAAGTGTTCTGGTATTTCGTTATCCTCTTGTATTGCTCTTGTTTTCTAGTTTTATACGTTGATTATCGGCTTGCAGCTCAAGGGTCCACTTGTTTATATCTAAACGCGATCTAACATTAATAGTGGACTCAAGAAAAGGCGACTTGAAACGATTTGGAGGAATATAAGTGTTTTCCGATTTGTAAAGATTTGTAACAGAATGCGCGCGATCATACAGTAACTTTTTTCTATAAGGTAAGGTTGGAAATCTGTCCAGTATTTTCCACTTTTCCTTACCGCACTCATTGGAGGCTAATATGAATCATTGATTTGGTGGGAGACAATGTTATAGAGGACGTACTTTCTGTATTATTTTTTTTTATGTTTGGATTACAGCTATTAAAATATATTTTGTAGCTGATCTGGAGTTAGTGATGGAAAGAGCAGATGGGGTTTGCTTATTTTTAATAGCTAATTTATGTTTTTGTAGTCGGGTCGATATTCTTATGTTAGTTTGCCCAACGTATAATTCTCTGTAAGTTCCAAATAACAGACTGTTAACACCCTGGTTTCCAAATTGGAATTTATCTTTGGATTTTTTTTAACAGATCTTATTGTCTACAGTGATTCATATACAGCTGATTTGTCACCATAGGTGTCCGTTCCTGGCAGTAGTCCCTCTAACGTTTGGTACACTGACTTTTGATCTTTTGTCTGAATCTTCATTAGATTTTCTTCGTGGCTTTTGTTGTTGTTTTATGGCCTTATTTATCGAGTGTTGTTTATATCGATTCCGTTTTAGGACTGTGGTGATATTTTTTAGCTTCTCTGCTTTCCTACTGAAACGTCTGCAATTTTCCAATCAAAACAATACTGACCACCGTACTTACCTATAAGGAAACACATATTTTGAATAAAATTCTGTATAGCAATCCTAATTGTTAACAGATAGTGACCAGGAAGATATATATATATATATATATATATATATATATATATATATATATATATATATATATATATATATACCAGGTATACAAGTATGAAATGCGGATTTCAGACAATAGATGCACCAATGCAGTTTGCGCTATAAAGATTTGACACTGCGCCATTTTGTTGTGTCATCAACAAGTGTCAGACGCGCACGAGTGATAAATTGGAAAAGTGCGCGCATAGTGTTGTGTTCAATATGTCGAAATTTATACCGAACAAAGAGCATTCGCGGACAACATTAATTTTTTATTTTCATTTGAAGAAAACTGCTGTTGAATCATACCGATTACTTCGAGAAGCTTATGGCGAACATGCTCCATCGCAAGATACGTGTGAACGATGGTTTCGGCGTTTCAAAAGTGGTGACTTCGATGTTGCAGACAAGAAACGTGGAAAACCGCCAAAAAAATACGAAGATGTGGAATTGCAAGCATTGTTGGACGAAGATGATTCGCAAACACAAAAACAACTTGCCGAGCAATTGGGCGTTAGTCAACAAGCTGTTTGCAATCGGCAACGGGAGATGGGAAAGATTCAAAAGACCGGTAGGTGGGTACCACATGAGTTGAACGACAGGCAAATGGAAAAGCGCAAAAACACGTGACATTTTGCTCGCTCGGTACAAAAGGAAGTCGTTTTTGGATCGTATAGTTATAGGGGATGAAAAGTGGATTTACTTTGAGAATCCCAAGCGCACCATCCACATCCACATCGACCGCAAGACCGAATTGCTTTGGCAGAAAGACGATGCTCTGTGTTTGATGAAACCAGAGGGACGTGGTCTATTATGAGCTGTTAAAACCTGGGGAAACGGTTAATACTAAACGTTACCAACAACAATTGGCCGATTTAAACCGTTCGCTGCTTGAAAAAAGGCCAAAATACCGAAAGAGGCAACACAAAGTCATTTTTCTTCATGACAATGCTCCATCACATACGGCAAAACCAGTTCGCGACATGTTGGAAGCCCTCAGCTGGGAAGTTCTACCTCATGCGGCTTACTCACCAGACTTGGCTCCTTCCGATTACCACTTGTTTGCATCGATGGGTCACGCACTTGCTGAGCAGCGCTTTGGTTCGTACGAAGATGTGAAAAAAATGGCTCGATGAATGGTTCGCAGCAAAAGGGGAAGATTTTTTACTGGCGTGGTATTCACAAATTGCCTGAAAGATGGGAAAAATATATAACAAGCGATTTAGCATACTTTGAATAAAGCACTTTTTATCATTCTTCCGAATTTAACATGTTTTTTTTAGAAAAAAAATCCGCATTTTATACTTGTACACCTGGTATATATATATATATGTTATATATATATATATATATATATATATATATATATATATATATATATATATGTATATATATATATATATATATATATATATACATATATATATATATATATATATATATATATATATATATATATATATATATATATATATATATATATATATATATATATATATATATATATATATATATATATATATATATATATACATATATATATATATATATATATATATATATATATATATATATATATATATATATATATATATATATATATAATATATGTATATGTATATATATATATATATATATATATATATATATATATATATATATATATATATATATATATATATATATCCTGGTCATTATCTGTTAACAATTGGGATTGTGGACTATTGGTAATCGGAGATTTTTAATTTGCACAGGTCTTTAGTAAAAAGAATGTGTATTTTTAATATGATATTAGTAAGAAATCCGACTTTTTGTACCGTAATATTTTTTTTATTTAACATAAGTACGATGATAAAGTAATGGTTTTGGCTATGTTCTTATTCCATCCTGGCTCGCCTGACCGGTCATTATACGACAAGACGCACGTCACGAGATGGCTCCTCAGGTAGAACAGCTACAAATAATTGCCAAAAAATGTTGACATGTCATATAGGGACAGTAATGTTGCAGTGGGACTCTTAAATCCTTAGGCATTGCGGAGCCGTTGCAAAGTATTGATCTGAACAAGAGCTGGTCTCCAAAAAGACGGTGCAGCATCAAGGGACACAATTAATTTATCGAAAATGAAATGCAGTGATTTGATTATATAAATATAACTGTTTTACGCTGACATACAAAAATTCATTTCAAAAAATTAGTAGGAGTTGAACAAGTGCAATTTCTCAAATCTTTGTACTTAACAATTGTCTATCAATATGAAGGTAACACTAACAGAAAGAAAATCTCTATGGTAGTAATAATCAGATAACTTTATACATTATTAACCCTTACAAGTGGGAGTTGTTTTAACACGACATTGAAAATAGAGTAGCCAATTTCCAACGGTAGGGAGGACAGATAAATCTAAACATCATTTTGATAATTTTATTATTTTACCCCGTACACATACATTATAAATGATCTAAAAAAAAATATCTACAGTTTTAGAGATTTTAGCTGGTCCAGTATTTCTTCAAACATAATGTTTTTTTTGTTTAATTGGCTTCAAAACAAAACATTCACTCATTTATGGTTAAAAAAAAAAACAAATACCTTTTCAAATTTCTGTATCTTATCTACAGCAGTAAATTAGCAGGATTACGAGGCTGGTTTGAAAAGTCCGTGCAAAAAATAAAAACTACTTCTTGCGAATCCCAAAAGACAGTCGCCATAACCTTTCCGGCCGAAGGAACGGTCTTCGCCTTTTTTGGTGCAGATTCCCCCTTGGTAACCCATTGTTTAGATTGTTGTTTGGTCTCAGGAGTATAGTAATGTATCCACGTTTCATCCACAGTGACGAAACGACGCTTAAAGTCCTCCGGATTCTTCTGGAACAGCTGCAAACCATCCTTGCAACACTTCACACGATTCCGTTTTTGGCCAAGCGTGAGCAATCGCGGCACCCATCTTGCGGATAGCTTTCTCATGTCCAAATGTTTATGCAAAATATTATGTACCCGTTCAGTCGAGATGCCCACAGCACTAGCAATCTCACGCACCTTAACTCTTCTGTCATCCATCACCATATCATGGATTTGATCAATGATTTCTGGAGTCGTAACCTCCACAGGCCGTCCAGAACGTTCAGCGTCACTTGTGCCTATATGGCCAGTCCGAAAATTTTGAAATCACTTATACACTGTTCTAATCGAAGGTGCAGGGTCACCATAATGTTTATCAAGCTTCTTTTTAGTCTCCTGAGGCGTTTTGCCTTTCATAAAGTAATGTTTAATCACCACACGAAATTCTTTTTCGTCCATTTCTTGAACATCACTCGACTTCCTTGATTCACACGAATGCCAAACACAAAGCAATAGACCAATATGGCTGAAACTTGGTGTGCGTTCATTCAAGAGATGCTACTAACTAAACATGACCTCGATACGCGCCGGTGGTGCCATCTCTCGGACTTTGCACGGACTTTTCAAACCAGCCTCGTATATCAAAGCAACATAACTACTAAAATTAAACAAATTCATATTTCAACCATTAATCACTGTATGCTAAAAGTAGTTACCACAGTACTAGAGCAAAGAATGAGTGACATACAACAATTTGCATTTTCGGCTGCTGTAAGCGATAGTACCGTGCTAAATACTTCTACAGCTATTAAAAGTAGTCTGATTAGTCGTGATACGACGAAACGTATTCCGAGATGATTCGATACATGCGAGAATGGTAACTGACCGCTGAAAAATGAACTGTGTTCAATTTTAGTAGTTGACATTAACTGTTATATGCAAGGATAGAACCCTACTAATCGTGCTACCTAGGGGAAATTTTTAGTAACTTATACAGTATCTTCACTAAACAATTTCTCTATTAATCTGTGGAGTTAAACAGGAATATCGTCAAAACTAATCTTACAGCAGCCAATCATGCATATTGTTGTATCTTACTGATGAATCAGTTTATGATATTGATTTGTTCCTTCCAAAGGACTTTGTTTACAGCTGCCAGGAATAGTCCCGTTGCTGTTGTTGTTGAGAACCATGTTCGCAGGTTTTTCAGCCACGAAACATATCTTCTGTTTGGTCCTCTTCTTCCGTCCACCTTGCCCTGCAGTATAAATTGAAGTAGATCATATCTTTCCCCGTTTCTCATGATGTTGCCCATATATTCAAGTTTTCTTCTTTTAATTGTATTAACAATATCAAGATCTTTGTTCAAGAGTTCTAGCACTCTCTTGTTGCTTAATACGAAAGTGATTATTAGTAAATTTACATAAAATCTATTCCCAGAAAAACATTCTAACGTAATCATATAGAACCGGGATACAATAAATTGGTTGACGATTTTTTAATTAACCTTAAAAACGGCGTGGTTTTGACTCCAAGAGACAGGGAGGATATATGCCCGCTAACCCCCTTAGCTACGTTACTGAATTTGAAAAACTCGAGCTAACAAAGTAAAGTATTAATATTAAAAGGATTCCTATCACTGCATTTCATTTTCGATAAATTAATTGTGTGCCTTGATGCTGCACCGTCTTTTTGGAGACCAACTCTTGTTCAGATCAATACTTTGCAACGGCTCCGCAATGCATCCCGTTGACTGTAAAATTCTCTCATTTTGAAAATAATAATTTCTAATTCAACATGTGGTTCGCTTCATAGTGTAATCTTTTTTTGACATATTGGGAGATCAAATGTGATTACTCCCAAATACTATAATTTTACTTGTTGACAGATTTATTCACCTCAAAATAAACTGTGTCTCTAAACAAAACTTTTTGATAAAAGTAAGGATTAATTTCCAGTTGCTTTAAAGCTCTATTAGCGAACTTACGATACAGTCGATGTTTTTGTGGCTGTAGTTGTTGAATCCATTGAATGTATAAATTTAAATCCAAAAAAAATATTCTGGAACTACCACTCGAACGAACTCTACATTTGAGACCCTTCTGAAGGGCCTTGATCGCCTATTTTTTAGTTAGTTGAATACTCGGGGTCTCAATGATACTGTATAAATCATATAGAACGCGATATATTAGCCACGCTACAGTCGTAAAAAATTTTTGTAAACCTCTCGCAAACAAAAGTAATGCTCCGTTTCTGTGAAACATTTCATAACTACTCAATTTTTAAGGACCAGGATTACGCTCTGTATTTTCACCTTGCTGTCCCGTTGTGTTCGTGCAGTAAGCCTAACAAATTTGCAATTATATGTATTAAAATGGGTATAAAGCTAGCCATTAATAATTCTATTTAATGAATATTGAAAAATATTATGTAATACATACCGGACTGGTAACTTCTTTAATAGATTTTAAAAACTGTAATTACACATTGCGCCCTACGTGAGTGACAATAAATCAGAAAAGAAATCTGTCACAGAAATTAAAATAAAAAATTAAAAATTCGATTTCATGATCGTAAAATAGTAATTTATGATCCATAACGAATTCGTCTGACCTCCTGGAGACTCATGATATGGTTTAAGATGGACTTTCACCTAAAATTCTGTTGTGCATTCTCGTATTTCGGTAGCCAAAGTTTTAATTGATTGGTTCAATCTGCAAAGGAAAAAAGTTATTATTTTGTTCCTTTTACTGTCTGTTTTGTGCCAAATATACGATTTTTAGGAACTTGGCATTATAAACAGTGACAAAAAAGATATAAAATAACCAAAACATATATCATGATTTTGTTAATTATCCTATTTTTGCACTTTGACAGGTTACAGCAGCCCAGTATTGCTTTTTACATATTTTATGTCAGTTTTACTTCGTTTACTTCTAAACAAGACATCTTAGAGCAAACGTACTTACGTAACTTTGTTTTACTCGTATTATTTACAGTTAGTTTTGGATAAATTGAAAATGCTGCTCTATAACAATAAATAATCATCCCAGTGCAAGTAGGACTTGCGCAACTAGTGTTCCGTACGCTTTTAAAATAAAAAAAAATTGTTATGGAGGTATAAAATGATCAGTGACTTCAAAAAAACACACACCAAATGAGTTTCCGATTTTTGTTGAAAACTGACGACCTTGAAGTTTTTTGTTTTTTTTATATACCAGGTAAATTAATGCAATCGTGATAATTTTCGTTCAGTCTACACCATGTGGCGAATATTCCAGAATTTATTCAAAATTTTGTGATCACTACTTTTTGGGATACGGAGGGGACAGCGCTTTTTTGCAATTTTTCAAAAATATACGAAGAAAAGTGCGGGCAAGTATGACATTATATATATTTTTGAACTCGTATTTTTACAAGCTTTCATTTGATACCCCGTTCGATGACCTGGTACTTTTTTTTTACTTCCGATTTTACCCCCTAAAACTAACCCATTAAGTTAAAATTTAATTTTTAAAACAACGCAGCTCTGATGAAGCCATCAATTCCCATTTTTGTGCCAAATTTCAACTTTCTATGCCAAATAGTTTCGGAGAAAATCGGGTATGACAGACAGACACACGGACAGACACCGAAGTGATCTTATAAGTGTTCCTTGCGGAACATGGAAATCCCTTAAATCATTTGATATACGATCTATTTTATTGATTACTTTTATTGACTACTAGCTAGTTTCTTCGCTATAACTATTATAAAATGATTTGATTAAAACATGATTTACAATTTGAATCTTGATAGGGACCTAACTAATTTAGTCTAGGTAAAGCGTTTATATAAAGGTATTGGGAGAACTTAAGATATTTACAGTTAAGATATTTCCACTTAAGATATTTCATGAGCAGAAAACTTAAAATTAAACTTAATATTAATTAACATTGACTTAAGGTAATCCGCTGGCAGGGAGTCGCTGAGTCTTGGCAGACGGCGGCGGACTTGGCGTGAGAGGGGACTTTAGGCGGTCCTGACTGTGGGATTGGAGTGGTGAATGACTTTGTCTAGGAGTTTGAGCTGGGCCCTGCTGATGAATTCTCAGATTATGGGCATCTGGAGGTCTCTGTGAAGTTGAGTATTGCGGACGAACCATGAGACTTTGGCGATGATGCGAAGGGCTATGTTTTGAATGGTCTGGAGGGTGGATCTGCGGGTACGTGACATTTGGCACCATGCTCGGCTGGAGTAGGTCATTCCGGCTCGGATGATCGTCTTATACCATTCATTAAAGGAGACAAGTTTTTTGGGAATCGAAGGCCAAGAACATGTTTAAAAGAGGAGCTCTCTTAGGAGTAACATAAACTACTTGTTTAAGAAATAACTAAAAAAAAAATCCAAATGTCCAATTTCTGGTTATTGTTCCATTTTCTCGTTTTTGCTCAAGATCAACACTAATTTATGATAATAATACTAATGACCTTCGCAGATAAAACAGCTTCTACCATTACAACTCACAAAGTCTGAACCTAGTCGAAAATAAGACGAACAAGTACGTATAGATGGATGCGTGTGCGTACGTACGGCCCGCAGCTGGTTCCAAAAAGACCCGTTATAGAAGTCGACTTGGCACCGTTAAAACAGCGCTTTTTAGCAGGAATGTCACGCAGTTTTAACGAGTTTTGGGCCCATGAAGGACACCCAAAATTTAAATCCGTACAGTGGCGGAGATCAAACTTTTTAAAAAAATTTCCATAACAGCCTAATGTTTTGGTAAATCCATCAATAAGAAAATTGTGAATACAAGCAATAGATAGAGCTCAAATCGGTTTGAATGACCTTTTAAATTGTATGCTCCAATTTGTAGAATTTAATTTTTATCATTATGTTTTAACTTATCAATTATATGACCTGAAAATCTTTTAATAAAAAGGCCAGGACAGATAACAAAAAAGGAAACAATATTTTTGACTCCGGCCGTTTTGAATGCAAATCTGCTAATGATTTTTTTTATGACACACGCGTGTTACAGGGAAATCTCTAAAGCTATACAAGAGCGTATGTAGAAACAGCTATTCACGTTGGTTTTGAATCGCTGTAATTTGTACTCGGTGAGAAACACAGTCCTGAGCAAATTATTCCAAAGGGATGAATATCTCCACATAAAAGATTTCTTAAAAAGTATCGTACGAGAAGTGACAAGCTGAACCTTATACAGTGAGATATATTAGCACGAGTATTAATAGCATACACCGTTAATTAAGCAGGATACATCCATAGAATACTTTCCATGAAAATTCTTGTAAAATAGACTCATGTCGCCCACTGTTCTTCGATGTTCCAAAGTATTATGGTTTCTGGTGAGCTCAGGGTCTCCAGTGAGGCGAACAGCTCTATTTTGAATCCAATCCAATAAATGCAGTGTATATTAGGGAGCAGAGCCCCAAATATGGAAGTAGTCTTCCATCGTTGGTCGGATTTGACCTTTTTACAGAACTGACAATTGTTATGGATTGTAAAGGTTTCTAGTTCGAAATAGTATTCCCAGTTTTTGAGAAGCGGCATGTTCATGCCAAGACATATTTGCTCCTAAGTTGACTCTCAGCAACTTGAGTGACGATGCTAGCGGAATGGGGTGTCCCGAGATAACTATGTTGCGCAACTTTAGCTTTTTCAGAAAAAACTGCCGCCTGGGTTTTCGTAGAGTTAAATTTTACTTGGTTACTATCTCCTTCCAGGTGCTTGTTAAGTTGAACGACTTCCTGCTGTCTGCGGATATTTGCACGAGTAGCCGATATTCGAACATTCAAAGTGAATAAAGAAATAAGCGTACTGTCATCTGCAAAGCTGTAGATTCGATTTTTAGTTCCTTTTCAGCAGATCAGCCTACTGTCATCTGTAAAGCTGTAGATTGGCTTTTTGGTCCTTTTCAACAGATGTAAAATGTAAATGAGAAAGAGAGTAGGAGACAATATGAAACCTTGAGGCACACCGGTGTTGATACTGATCCATTGACCTCCACTCGTAAAGAATGCTCTGTGAGGAAACCCGAGAACCCTAAATAAAACCTTTCAGACATACCATAAGAGCGTAACTTAGCCAACAATCCGTCATACCAAACACGGTAGAATGCCTTGAATGGGCAACCGCTCGAGATTCTCCAAAATGTTCAATTGCGTTATTCCAAAGATGTGTTATATGAGTTGGAAGATCCCCTGTTGATCTGTCCTTACGAGGGCCATATTGATAATCATTAATGATGTTACTTCTTGTTAGCTATTTTAAAAGATGCTGATTGATAGCTTTTTCCATAACTTTCGATATTATTGAAAGCAGTGCGTTTGGTTGGTAGGTTTTTGGTAAGTTCTTTATGCATTTTCTGGGTATCGGCTGAACTGTAGTGCATCTCCAGCAGGAAGGAAATATGCCCTCTCTGGAGGATAGGTGAAAAGTTTCCAGAAAATGAGAGTTAGTCTTGCGCATTTTTCGGGGACTATGGTAGATATTTCATCAGCCCCAGAAGATCAGCATATCATAAAAATACGTTTTATGATACACTGATATGCTGCCTAAAAACAATATTGGGCATCCTTGATTGTACTATGCGAATAGTGAGTGGTGGTTTCGTTAGTAGAATGTGAAGTACAGTTCAGCCCACAAGTTAGCTTTCTCAATAGGTGTTGTTTTAGTAGTATTATTTGGCCGTGTGTGTGGTGGTATAGTGGATTTGGTGAAATTTGGATTAATGGCCTTAGCGACTGACCAAATGGTCCTGGAATTGTTGAGGCAGGCAAGAAGTTTGTTTTTAAGTCGTTGGTTGTGTTCCGGATACGAACAAAGATGACGATTTATGCTGTTGGGATTCTCACGCCACTCTTGGTAGGCAAGATGTTTAGAAGCAACAGCTTTTTTGCATTTTCGGTCAAACTAAGGCTTGCCGTTGGAAAGGCATTTCTCCAAAAAGGAGGTGAGCTTCTATATTAGTCAAAATGACATCGGAAACCTCAGCGCAGTCAGATGGGTCATCTGTCCTAAAACAAACGTCTAACCGAGGAAAAGTTCTAAATTATTCCGTGAGTTCCTCAGATTTAGCCGATTTGTAGTACGGTGACAGTGTAAATCTTTCGATTGGTCGTTAAAAACAAATCAAGAAGACTGGCGAACTTTCCATCACGATCAGGGATCCGTATTGGTTCATCGATAACCGGAGTAAAACCACAACTGACTGAGAGTGATTCAGCTTTCCGCCGAACAAGGCGGTCCTATTTAAATACTTCAGCCAGCTGATGTTGTTGACATTAAAGTCGCCCGGAATGGCAATCATGGCACGTGGATAATTAATTTCTAAATGATCGATGGTGTCTGCAAGAGAAGACAAAAGTGTTCTAAAGTCAATATCACTGGGTGGTCGAGAAAGGCAGCAGATAAATTTTGTGATTTGTTGAGTCGTTATTTTTAACCACATAACATCTAAGTTTTGGGGCTCTAGAACCTCATCCCGTTGGAAAGAGAGATCTCTTCCAATAAAAAGTTACGTCTAAACCTGGAATAGAAGTTGTACCCAGGATAGAAAAACTTTACTGTGCTGTTCGATGAACTGACCTTGACTTCACATCGAGATTGCAGGTGCTAACACTGAATTTATGTTGGAGTTTAAATCTCGTATGTTACAAAAATCCATTTTAAAATTGCCTTCTCCGCATGATGATACGCCCGAATCAGCCTCCACCTGGAGATTCGAACAAGGGACTATTTTACCTCCGAAATTTTTTGATCCTGGAGCTTCATTATGTTATTTTTGCCACAGGGAATCCGGAGACATCGGCACAGCAACTAAAGGTTAAGCACCTTAAAGCAGTCTAAGCCGAAGAGATGGTATCACACCTGGCGATACCTGATGGAATCTGGGTATCTACCATCTAACTTGTTCTTTTAGTCGCCTTCTACAACAGGCAGAACGTACCGGGGGTGATATTCTATCCCGCACCCCGACGGGATTAATAGATGGACTTGCTTATGGTCAGAGGTTTACTGTAAGGAATGAAAACAATTTTCAACTAGTTTAGACCATTTTTAAAGGTATTGCATTGGTTTGTTTTTCGATAATAAAGAAAATATGTTAAAATAGTAAAAACCAGCATAAAATGGCATTTTTTAATGTTATTTTTATATGGTTGATTGATGATTAATGGTATGCCTGCGAAACATATTCAAGATAAAGCCGATTTGTACTCTTTCCTCTATATATATATATATATATATATATATATATATATATATATATATATATCAGCAATACATATATATATATATATAGTAACGGGCCAGCTTGACAGACCACGCGAGTGGCAACAAGGGAAGTATGTTATATAAAAAAGACACGAGGACGTTGTGCTTATTGAAACGGCCATTTTGTATTGCATGAATAAAAAAAATCTAGTTTGTATCAGTCTACACTGTGTCGTAGTAAAACTATAATAAAAGTTAAAAAATGTTTTAACGGAGTTTGTTCCGACGCTGTTTTTATTCTTCGTCGAACCACCGAAAGGAATTGCTTTCAGCAGAATGACAAGAATACCAGATTTTTATTGTCATTTGGAACAATTCGATTAACTTTAAAGCTCAATAACGGTATACTTTCACATAAAAATAAACTAAAAAGTTTTTTGTGTGCCAAGGGCTGCTAAAAATTTTGAGAGAAACTTCTATAAGATAGAGGTCAGATTATGCGAGAAAAGCACCATTTCCTAAAATTTTTTGCGTTTAGAGACAAAGTACTAAATTTTGTGAAGGCCTAAGTTTGTATTTACTGACAGTATCAAATGAATAGGCATGTTTTCGGTCACATTAAAATTGATCAGTTTTTTTTATTAAAAATATATTTTTAGTGTTCCGTACGGAACACTTCTTGGATCACTTCGGTGTCCGTTAATCTGTCCGTTCGTCTGCCTGTCTGTCACACCTGATTTCCTCCGAAACTATGTACCACAGAAGGTTGAAATTTGTCACGAAATCACGTTAAGATTTTTTTCTAATTTCGAAAAATAACTCAAAATTAGTGAATATTTTCATTCTTATGAAAGAAATACTGAAAACTGGTAAAGAATGTCTAAAACAATATATTTCTATGTATTTTGAGATGCTGAATCTGAATTTAACGTCGAAAAGTCGTCTACTACGTCACCATTTTTTCCTAACCTCAAAAAAAAGCACAAAATCAGAAAATATCTTTATTCTTATAACGGGCATACTGTGAAACTGATAAAAGATGTCTGAAATAATATATGTCTATGTATTTTAAGATGCTGAATCTGAATCTAACATCAGAATTCCCCTACAAGGTCACCATTTTTTATAACCTCAAAAAGCTCAAAATCAGTAAATATCTTCGTTTTTATCGCAAGAATACTTCCAAACGTAATCCTAAAAGCTTTACACCAAGAACTCCAAACCTAACATAATCTGATGAAAAACTTTACACCAAAAATTCCAAACTCCCGAAATAAAGTACCCCGATGGTGAGAGGTAGAAGGACTGAAATTAAGCACCACTATAGAGGTAAGGAGACTCACCGAAAAAATCATCAATTTATTCATTTTTTACCAGCAGCACTATATTTCCTCCAAAAAAATGAGATTTTCATTAATATGAGCAATTTTTAAAGTTAGAAGCAGAATGAAGGTATTCACTGACATAGAGCCATTTTTTATGGTTAGAAAAAAGGATGGTGACGTAGGTAACTTAGTTTCGGAGTTCTTGGTGTAAAGGTCTTCCATTAGGTTATGTTAGGTTCGGAGTTCTTGGTGTAAAGTTCTTCCATTAGGTTATGTTAGGTTTGGAGTTCTTGGTGTAAAGATTTTAGGATTAGATTATGTTAAGTTTGGAGTTCTTCCAGCTGAAATTCTGAAGTAACGGAGCAAAACAAACAACAACAGTATACAGAATACAGATTCATAGCATATTACTTCTCATGTATTTAACAAAAAAATGTGTTAGGTTAGGTTTTGTTGATTTTGTTAGAACTTAGGCAAGTTTTTAGTTTATACGGAATTTAATTTGTAAGCTCTAGTCTAGCATATTTCTTATCAATTAAGTTATCTTAGGTTTGAATTTTGATGATTTTACTTAAATAGTTTTGAGATTATATTTCTTTGATTTACACAAAAACTGGACGTGCTGAGTGGAAACGGATAATGTATTCATTTTCAGCGACCCAAAACACGTTTTGGACGCCTGTATTGTTTGAGTAAAAAAGAAATTGTGGTCCTGTCTAATTTATCTGGTATATAAAAAAACGAGTGGAGTGTCAAATGGAAGCTAAAAATTGCCAAAAATCGCGGTCCCCCAATAGTATTAATCAAGAAATTTGAAAAATTCTAGAACATTCTACATAAGGTTATAACGTCTCTTTTTTGCGGCTATTTTATAGTTTCACGTTTGCGGCGCTATCTTGTATAGCCTCAACTTCCTTTATTTTTAATAAATATTTCATTTATTAAATAAAGGCCGTTATTTGCCCCTTTATATGTTTTAATTTTTAAGAATGGATTGAGTGGATATTAATACTGAGAGATCAAAAATTAGATATATAAGCTAGCTCGTTTTGTTTGGACAGATTATAGATAAGAGATAATTTTTGTATGTCTTTTGAAAATAGTCTCTATATGTAGTTGTTTAAAGTTTGGTTGTAATGTTTATTTTTTTTTGGGCACCATTCATTTTAGAATAAAAGGAATCTAATTTCAGCTCAAAAAATGAAAAAATACTGAAGAGTAATTTTGTTGTTAAAATAAAATTTAATATGTTACAACCTGTGCGTCTTGAAAGAAAGAGCAGGTAGTTTAGTAAAAGGCTGCATTAACCCAGGGAAAAGTATATTAACAAAATAAAAATTCTTGCAGTTATTACACTCTTAAAATTACATTAACTAAATAAAAACCCCTTAGGCTATGAGAGGGTACACATTTAAACTAGAGTTCTATGAATTACTGATCCTAAGTGTAAAAAAAAACAAAAGACTTCAAAAAACACGATCTAAAAGTTTGTAATATTGACTTCCCGGATTACACGTGTTACATAGTTGCTGGAAACACACGTTGCAGACAGGAAGTGAGATATTTAAACTAGTGTGCTTATGACTTACTGCTTGGCCTCTCCTTGTGGATTTTCCATAAGCAGCTTGGCCTCTCCTGGTGAGATTCTCATCCAGATATTGTCTCACCTGCCACTCTCCTATTTTCATTTTGGTAGCTAATCACTTTTTGACCCGAAATGTCTTAGGATGGGCAGAATATTTTTAGAACGGTAAAAGGTCACTGCACTACGGCAAGATGGAAAACTAAGCCAACTACGGCCTGACGAAACACTACTCTCTCACTGAGAAAAAAAGCCGTTACTGCCCTACGGCATGGCGGAAGGATAAAGCCACTACGGTATGCTGAAGGAAAAAGCCGTTACTGCATTACGGAGGAAAAAGCCAATAAAAATTCCAAATGACCGTTTATATATCTTCTCCCTACTTCAAAGTGAAGTCTTTAAAATGGCTCACTTCCAGGACGCAAAATCAGACGCATTCAATGCAAACAAAATACGTCAGTCAGCAACACGTTATACACGGTTGACTTACGCTGTTCAAAAATTTAAATCACTGTTTTAAGTTACATTACTCAAAAATTGAAATCACTGCATAATCAAATAACAAAATGTTATAAAATATAAATTATAGAAAGAAAAACAGTGTTGTAACGTGATATTAAAATCTAGTAAAAAATGAATGTTACAATGTGAAGATTAGTACGAGTACATTACCTTTGATAATTTATCTGGTGTGTAAGAACAAAGATCGGAAATGAACGTTGTTGAAAATTCATTTGGGGTGTGTTTTGTGAAATCACTGATCATTTTATACCTCCGCAACAAAATTTTTTATTTTAAAAGCAATCCCCGTCCGAAACACTAATTGCACAAGTCCCACTTACACTTGGCCGGTTTTATTTTTTTATTGTCGAGAGTATCAATCTTCATTAGTGTTGTCAGCGGTTTCACGACATTTGCTCCATTTCAGATATATGCGTCCAGTTGTCTTTTTGAAGCGATCATTTAAACAAACAAGTTTTAACATTTTCTAAAATACCGATAAAATTGAGGTGCGAGCTGTTATCAAATATTTCGTTTTAAAACTTTTAACTTTTCCTTCGTTTTCGACGATTAAAAAGTGGGCTGCTGTCTTTAAACGTAGTTGTACATCCATTCAAGATGAAAACGCTCAGGACACCCAAAACTTCTACGATCAACCAGATTGTGACAAAAACTCACAATAGCGTTTTAAATGATCGCCAACTAAAGATACGAGCGCTCGCTGACATTGTAAACATCTCGATAGGCCGTGTCCATCACATTTTACACGATATTTTGGGTATGATAAAGCTTTCTCCTCGATGAGTGCCGCATCGACCAAAAATGCATTCGAATGAATATTTCTCAAGACTCTCTAACATAATTCATTTCTTTGATGTTTCATAATAGTATTATGTCAGAGACGAAGGAGCAGCGAAAACACTGGGTGGGAGAAGGTGAAAATGCATCCCAAAAAGTAAAAACGGTTCCATCTGTAGGACAAGTCAAAGTTTTTCTTGGACAAAGGTAGAACGATCACTGGGGAGTATTACGCTTCACTACTGGACCAATTAAAGGATGCTATTCAGGCGAAACGTCGATATCTCGCAAAAAAAGAAAGTGCTTTTTCATCACGAGAATGCGTCTTCACACATGTCTCGGATTGTTGCTACGAAGTGCTTCCGCATCTACCTTATTCGCCAGATTTGACTCACAGTGATGACTTCTTGTTACTAAACCTGAAAAAATGGCTGATTGGAAGAAGATTCACTTTGAATGATGAATTTAAAGCTAATGTGAACGCTTATTTTGCAAAGTTTGATAAATCTTCTTATAATTTGGAGTTGGAAAGTCGATAGAATAAACGTATTGATTTACAGGGTGACTACGTAGAAAAAAATCTCTTTAATCTTGCTTGTGCTTGGTGTGACCTGAAAGAAATTCTATCTTGGGGTGACAGTAACCAAGTGGAATTTAACGCTACAAAAACCCAAGCGGTAGTTTTTTCTAAAAAAGTTAAAAAAGTTAACGACATATTTATTATGTCGGGGCACTCCATTCCCCTAGCATCGTCGCTCAATTTGTTGGCGTTAGTTTGGGAGCAAATATGTCCTGGCATGAACATGTTGCAGGCATAGCAAGGAGAGCTTTCAAAAGTTAGGAATATTATCTCGAACCAGAAAGCTTACACTCCACAACAACTGTTAACTCTTTACAAAGCTCAAATTCGACCAACTATGGAATACTGCTCCCAAGTTTGGGGCTCCGCTCCCAAACATACACTGCATTTGTTGGATTCTGTTCAGAGAAGAGCTGTTCGTCTGATTGGAGACCCGGAACTGACCGGCGGCCTTGATTCGCTGGAACATCGAAGAACGGTTGGCGACTTGAGTCTGTTCTACAAATATTTTCATGGAAAGTGTTCAAAGGATGTAGCCTGCTTAATTCCTTCCAAAGCGGTGCATGTTAGAAATACACGTCGCGCTGGTGCTTCACATCCGTATGAGGTTCAGCTTGTTACTCCTCGTACAACGCTCTTCAAGCAGTCTTTTATATGGAGAACAACATCCCTTTGGAATGATTTGCCCAGCGCTGTGTTTCCCAGCGAGTAAAATTTACAGCGATTCAAGAACAACGTGAATCGCTTTTTCCGCACACATGCCGCTCCTGGAGCGCTTTACGGACTTCCCTGCAGCACGTGTGCTAGACCCATAAAAAAAAAAAATTGCCCGAAAACTTTTGGAACTATCCTCGTATATATACAATATTTTACTTATTATTTAAAACATTCATAAAATTTTTACATTGCGTGTGTACGAAATTTGATATAATAACGTAGATACGCTTTGCGTGCATAATATTATCAAATTAGTTAACAGAAAAATGGGTCAGTTTTCTCAGATTATGCTGACATTTTCTGTATGAAATAAACCAGTGTCAAAAACAAAAGCCAACTGGACAGCTATAAGTTTTAAATTCCATTACAGCGACACTGAGTTTTTAGTTTACAACTCTTTTAGCAAACTTGTTTGTGAGAATTCTAAAATTAAACATCAAAGGAATTAAAATAATTAATTCAAACTTAAGCATTACTTCATTATCAAATACGGAATTTTTGCAGGCAACCTTTAGAACATTTTCAGACCATTATCCCTCGTGTTTACACGGTACAAGCTGAATAAGGAAGCCCTAGTGGGAAGCATCTATATATATGTTTCCATTTCTGTGGGATATACGTATTATTTCATATGCGATACGAGCAAGAAATATAATGCAGGATGGCTTGTAATGTTCCCGAAACGCAACCTTGCAAAACACCTGCTCTTCCGATTAAACAAAAACGTGATGTGGAAATAAAAACCATAATAATGTCCTTGAGAATCTGAACACCATGTGTGTATCTAAAGGCCCTCTCAGACGGTCAAATAATAGTTAATACTATTTAATATAACATCAAATATCTGTCATATATTCGTTCATCAGACTTTCGTTCTTAAAGTATATTTGAAAAACCTCAGGTCTCCTGATTTTATTAGGTTAGGGGAAGTCCTGAGGTTTATTAAAATTAAAAAAATGTTTTATGTTGATCGTATCATCCCGTTGTTAATAAAATTATGAAAATCCTTTGAGTTCCGGTCATTTTCCATTGTCTTCCTATTTGTGCCTCCAAAGCCTCGTACGTCGCAATCTCATGATTGTATTTTTCCCTTACATTGTTATTATTTGGTCTGACGGCGTCGATCAACGTTGTGTACTTTGGGTGATCTGGTGATTCAAAAGTTCAATCTTAGTATAGCTTGCAGTTGTTGCTTTTAAGAAGTAAATCTGGCCCATATTTGTAATAAGACAACTTGTACTCTTACAAAAATGAAATGAAATGGAGTTGGGTGGGACATATTGAAAGGGATAATGGTAATAAATGGACATCAAGAATAACCTTTTGGCGGTCTAAGTAAACAACACGGGGAAGACCGCCAACGAGATGGGTAGATGACGTGCGCAGAAAGGGTGGAAAATATTAGTGAGCTCAGAATAGGGGCGAATGGAGGAGCCTGGAAGAGGTCTATGTCCAGGAGTGGACGAGAAGTAGGTAATGTTGATGATGACTTTTGTAACAACTTCAGTTAAAGTGAAGTATTTATGCAACAGTGTCTTATCTGTGCTTATACTCTGATTTGGTAAATGCCTGACTACCGCTCGTCAGATGTTTTAATGTGCCGGTGTGTGACGTCAACGTCAAAAATGATTTTGAAATGTTCTTCATAGTGCGTTTTTGGTCTGGAGTCAACAGACGCGGCTCCCATCGCGCACAGAGTCCCCATCAACGTTCTATAGTTCAGTTTCTAGCTGGGCCGCAGTCCAGTTTTTTAAATAAAAATATTTTATTACTCCACGATGCTCGGCTTTATCCATTTCTACGAAACATATAACATCGATCATTTACAATACCGGGCAGCATTGGTATAACAACTAAAAATGAAACGAAAAGAATCGTACTTTCAGAAGTTACCAAAAGTGTTCTTCGTATTTGCTGAACCATCCCAAGACGCGTTTCGCCGTATCATGGCTCATTAGCCTTATTTACAATACCTGTCAACGTTGAATTACGCGTTGCATCTGTTTGAAACTTTGAACACAACCGTTACAAGAATCACGCGTACCAACAATCATGTCGCTTGACAAAATTTTCCGCCATTTCGTAGAAATTTACCAGACTTATCAATCCTTCCTCGTACATTAATCATTCTGCACAAAAAGACAGTGAACTATGTATTTCCGATTGTTTTTGGTTGGAACGACCTAGTTGTGAATAACTAGTAAGAAACTTTTTGCCATAGAAAATATGAATGTGGAATAAGATGCTGCTGCAAAGGTATAAATTGTGCCTTGTCGAGTGTCTGTGTTTCCGTCATATAACATAGCCTATACCTAAAATAAAATATTACATGTTTAAGACTGAAATGGGTGGTAGTATCTAAAGGATGTTCTCCCTATTTTAAGTCGTATCCTCGACACTCTTACCAAATGTAGAAATGTCAATATTCGAATATCAAACAGGATAGAGAACAGACATTTTTTTAAACCAAAAGTTGTGTGCAAATGTACGGTGATTTTTCAACCTACAAAAAGTGTCTCAATCAAATTTCATCGTCTCAGAACCACTTTAGTCATGTACCACTATCGCAACAGTACCATCTTTACCAAAACATAAACAAAACTAACCTAAAGTAACGCGGTACTTACTCTTTTATTTACTTATTTTGTGTAGGTACACTGTTTAAATAAGGTACTTTCTATGCTGGCATAAAACTTGGCGATTTAGACAAAATATCTGTAGTATGGGTTGGGCTTACCTAACCAGTTATAGTTTATGTAGTTTTGATTATAGAATTTTAACTTTATAAACTGGATATACTGAAACTAAGAATCCCAAAAATATTTATGAGTTTTTTTTAATGTAAAAATTACAAAATTCTCTACGAGCAGACAACATGATATGACATCATCAATAGAGGCTGAATTAAGGTATCGGAAAATTCCCCGCACACGTCTGTGAATAACCTCTTTTTAAAACCTTGGATTAAGTTCTCTGAAAATGACTTCGCTGGATGTAAAATAAAACAAAATATTCTATATTGTTGTACATATTTGTAGATATAGTTAAATCGTACAATTTCTATTTTTGCCGAAAAGCAAAAATACGCTCTCCATTGTTTCTATGTTTCTATAAAGGACACCGTATTTCGGTTTATTGATATGCTGCTGAAATATGCGCCGATGTGTTGAAACCATAACTTACATTTTAATACTATAGGCTCTATATGTATAATAGTTTCTACATTTTGTTAGCGTTGACCTTACCTTTCGTGAGTTACAAAATTGATGCCAACTTTGTACAGGATGATCATTTTTAGACTCCCGTCCACGATTTATGACAAATTGTTGAATATTTATCTTTTTTTAAATGTAGAATGGTATAGTGCATGTCAAGGAGTATACTGACTTATTTAACATTTGATAGTGAAAACGACCCTGGGCGCCGCGACACCAAACAACTTATTTTTTCCATTGACATACCTTTCGTAAAACGGCATTGGAAAGCCCTATTTTTTTTTTAATGTTTTTCCTTTAAACTATTTTTTTCTAATTTGTTTTTCGAAAAAATTGGGCAGCGATAACCCTCCAAAATATTACTTTTTGGTCATCGAGGTTGCCATGGATCGTATGCCACGACGACAGCTCTTGCTTGTACACCTATTCACTTCAATAGAGTTAAACTAAGTATATAGTGTGTTAATAGGTTCTAGTTGACGTAGTTTCCCACGGTGAAAAAGTAGATACGATTCTTATTTATGTAGAAGCAAGAATAAATTCTCGGGAAGCCGTTAGATTGTATCGAGAACGTTCCCCGATAGGTATATCCCGGATCACACTATGTTTTGTCGATTAGAACGAAATTTGAGGAGCAATATGGATGTATTTTCTGGCCAGAAAGGTATTTCTAAAGAAAAAATTGTTTTAACAGATGAAAAATAGCCGAAATTATGCAATATGCAGAATCGAGGCCATTATGGCGTTAATATATGGTGAGAGATAATTGGGAGACACTTGGTTGGACCATACTTTTTTGAGAGAACATTAACTGGAACTTAATTTCTTGGTTAATACTCTACAAGTATTCTTAGAAAATGTTCCTCATATTTTAAGAAGACATGTGTGGTATCAACACGACGAAGCACTACCTTATACAACGTCTGCTATTAGAGAGTATTTGAATAAACGGTTTCAACGAAGATCCATAGGGCTTCGCAGCCCAGTTATTCAATGGACACCTAAGTCACCAGACCTCGTTAGATTTTTTCTTGTGGAGAACTCCTAAAGATATTGTATACAAAACTGCGACAAAATATATTGAGCACTTAGAGGCAAAAATATCAGATGTGTACAATATATCTTTAGAGAAAGTATTTACCAAGCTGCTGGGCGTTAATTTGGCTTCTGAAAAGCTAATAATATTATTTCGAAGTAGAAAATTTTACTCACTACAGAAATTGTTAATTCTGTACATAACTCAGATTCGGCCAACGATAGAATACACTGCTTGATTAGAGTTTAGCAGCAACCTTGATATCTTGGAACATCGAAGAGCGGTTGGCGACTAAAGCCTATTCTACAAGTATTTTCATGGAAAGTATTCGATGGATTCCTACCAGAGCGGTGCATGCTAGGAATACAAGTCGCGATGTTACTTCTCATCCGTATGAGGTTCGGCTTGTCACATCTCGTACAATCCTTTTCAAGCAATCTTTTATTTGGAATGATTTGCCAGGGACTGTGTTTCCCACCAATTACAATTTACAGCGGTCCAGAACCAATGTGAATTGCTTTTTCCGCACATACGTCCCTCCTGTAGTGCTTTAGAGATTCTCCTGCAGCATACTCATAAAAAATTGCATTCCAAGGCTATTTGATCGTGAAGTCTAATCAAATTTAGAGGACCGAAACGTACTAGATAGTAGAGTGAATTCATGATTTTGTGAAGATGCATTTGTAATCAAGGCCCTCCAGTACTCCAGAAGAATAGAGAAGAACCAGAACGGCGATTATGTTGCAAAGTTTAGCTATTACGAGGCGTATTTGAAAAGTAAGGGCCGTCCGGTAATAAAATGAGAATGATTAACAAATCTAAAACTTTATTAGTTGTTTCAAATGCATACATTGAAACGTTACTTTTTTTTATATATTTACTCTTCGGCTTCAAACACTTTTAATATCATGTTGTCGAGAGGTGTGGAGTTTTTGTCTGCTTTCGCTGTTGCTGTGTGGAGGCTGGTTTGCTTGGTGTGAAAGAAGTTCCTAAGTGCTTGTATTTGTTCTGTATGTAGTGATCTGATGTCTATGATTCCTTTTCCTCCTGCCTTCCTCTCCTCTTTCTTTGCATGTGTTTGGGGTATAATTTCCTGTATTTAGTGAATTAGAGAACGAATAAGGATGTGAATGTTTTCTATGTCTGTGTGTGACCATTTGATGATACCAAATGAATATATGAGTATAGGTATAGCGAACGTATCGATAGCTTTAGTGAGAGTTGAGATTTGTTTGTAAAAGTTTCGTGAGTCTGTTGGATCCGGTTCTGATCTCTGTTTTGATGTGAGTGTGGTTGAGTTTGGTGCCTTGTAGGAAGTCTAGATATTTGTATGTTTCTTTGCCGAGCATGTTATCGAGTGTTTCGTTGTTAATGGTTTCTGTCTCATGGTGGCCTTTCCATTGACCTTTGTTGATGTGGAGCACTTTACACTTTATACCAAATTCCATATTGATATTTAAGGTGAATGTGAGGAGTTCTTTCAGCTGTGTTTTTGTGGCAGCGTAGAGTTTTATGTCATCCATATATAGGAGGGGGTTTATTTTATGTTGGTCCACTTTTTGGTATCTAATGTTGAAGCCATGGTCTGTTTAGTTATTACGAGGCGTACTTGAAAAGTAAGGGCCGTCCGGTAATAAAATCAGAATGATTAACAAATCTAAAACTTTATTAGTTGTTTCAAATACATACATTGAAACGTTACTTTTTTTTATATATTTACTCTTCGGCTTCAAACACTTTTAATATCATGAAATCATCAAAAGTATTTGTATTATTATTATAATTACTGATATTATTTTTTTATTATTGATGATTTAGCCATAGAGTTTTTTGCACTCTCTTTACAGGTAACATTGACTCATCCCAAATATGCTTAAAAATAATAAGAATGAAGCTTTGAGGCAATCCTTTGAAATCGTTGTTAGTAGCTCTCTTCTTTATTGCATTACACAAATGTTCATTATGGTTCAGATGCTTGTATGAGACCCTTTAGTATAACATCCTTTTTCACAGGATTATGAGAATCATTTCGATGTTCTTCATTTTCTATTATTTTCCTATTTATATTTCCAAATTCTTCTTTTTGACGTTGTATTTCCCCTGCAGGTTGTTATTATTTTGGAACTCAATGCCGATCAACGTCGCCTTTGTGCACGAGTGTTTGAACTGTTAACACACCCCGAAACCTGAACTAGTAGTTCTTGTTTTCAACCTGTGACTCTGGAATGCATTTACAATAAGGCAACTTGCCCCTTTGCAACTTTACTTTTTCTATTAGTATTTGGTGGAGTATCTTATCAACTATTCGTGTCTTCTCTTGTACTCCATTATTATTATTTAACTGGTGACATCTGGCGTGCATGACTTGCCTCACGTATTTTAGTACAAAATTTTTTATTGCACATGTTTTGTTTCTTAATTATGAAAGTTTTACTAGTTTTTTAAGCGGAAAATTCCCATAGAGATTAATATTTTTGGTTAGTTAAATTTTACGCACGAAACTTATATTTCGACATGCGTTGCTTTCAAACGCACTGCGTGTACGCAATGCGTGAAAACATTTCGTGGCCGCGTCCTAATTGCTCGGTTGGCAACCTACAATTTTGTATTAATTAATATTCCTTGGGCCCTTATAAAGTATATTTTATGGTTTTACGTTTCTTCTAGATGATCTTGACGTGTGATTTGTTAAATTGTTGAAGTAATATTAATTAGTTCAACAAAAAAAAATGTGAAAACGTGGAAAACGATTGACTTAGCTGTTCATTTTTTGGCATACTTACTGTTAAGGCTGTTCTTAGCACCACAGCCCAGAGGCAATTTCTCAATGTTTTTAAATTGATTATTTCAAAATTTTCTTTTTCGATGGATAGAGTTTTTCTACACGATTCTAATGATATAATGTCTAATATGGAAAATTTGAAAGTTATAAATTATATAAGAGTTTACTTATTGAGACCTGTAAGTACATTTGTACTAACTATTTGGGTTTCTTGAGCCAATATTAGTTATAAGACAAGTCAGGAATTCGTGCCTAGTGCTACCATTGCTTATGACATCATATTTGGATCTCCACTTTTTAATCCATTTCTAAACGATCTGTTCTTATATTCGTACATACTAAAAGTATATTACCTTCTGCATGCAGGAAATGTAAAGTTTTTTTGAGATTAAAGTCCTAAGTGACGGTAGAACAGTTTTGACTGTAGCAATGAATGGTGTACCAAAAATGTATTACTTTTAAATATATCCAAATATAATATTGCCACTTTTATGAAAATCTATAGCCCATTACATGTGATTATTTTGTTAGCGGCCAGGGTTTCTAGCAATAAAAATCAGTGTGTAAATTTGGTGCTGTGCTATAACCTACACTAGGGTGGTCACAAAAAATCCGTGTCTGACACTGACCATAATCATTTCAGTGCCCGAACATCATATAGTAAAAAATAACCTCATAAAGTTTAAATTTTAATAACTTTTTTCAAATTTTTTTGAAAAACTTTCTCATCATTTTCGTAATTTTCTACATTACCTGGACTGTAAAATTTAGTCCACATTAAATATTGTGTTATCTCTTGGGTTAAGAGTTTCTAAGAATAAACAGAGTCTGATAATTTTATCAAATTACAGGCCAAGAACCCTCGTCTGTCGGTATAAACAAAAACTGTGTCATAAAGAGCTAGAATTCTAGAACCTAGAATCTTTTATTGACAATTAGAGGGATTCGACCTACAACTTTCCTATAATGTGAACACAAGTCAGTATCCTAAATAACCTAGCCTAGGTAATCGATTTTATATAAATGTGGTGAGAAAGAACTTAAGATATTTCATGACTTATAAACTTAAAATTAAACCTAAAATTAACTTGAGATTAACTTAAAGCTAATACTGTGGTAGGGGGAGTTGAGACAGGATTATTTGAGAAGTACGAAAAAACTTTTAGTTTTTACCCATCAAATTTGTCACTAATATGCTAATCTTAAATTGTATAGTGATTAATAAAATTTTTCTGTACACTGTACATCGGTAAAAGTTTATTAAAGTTTGTTATTGGATTCTGGATTTGTTAGTGTGTGTGAAATTCAAAATGTTACTATCGTGGAAAAAATCAGTTTTTCAATAGATATTTTGCGCAAGAACTTCCAATTTTCTTGAAAACACAAAAGAAAAATCTCATTTTCCTGCAAGCTTTTAACGTAAATTAAAAAGCGAAGAAATTTAGTTAAAAGTTCTTATTTACTTACATATTTTCTAAACGCACTGAATTGACGAACCAGAGATAAAATCAGTTGCAGGTGATATAGAATATGAGAAAAGGTTTCATTTTAATCCGTTGGGTTTTTCTCGGTTTTATTTTATAATTCGTTTGTCACCAGGTCATGTAAAATTGTGATGCCAAATTGTCCAATAGTTCCGATTCCTTTTAATTGGCCATAGATAAAAGCTAATTACTAACATCACAGTGGGCAACTACAAAGTTTTTCAGAAAAATGTTGAAACTTATCTCAAGTATTTTTATATTATTCCTATAAAGTGTTGAAATGACATATTTAGTCCGTTTTTTTTTCTTAACAGAGGTATAGATAATTTTTGAGTTGATATTAATAAGCTTGAGTACGTCAAGTAGTATAAAAAAATCGAGTTAAACAGTGAATTTTGAAAACAGTCTAAGGCCGAAATCATCGTATACGAGGGTTTTATAATAAGTACCTAGCCTGGACACGAAAAAACATTTTTATGTGCAAAATTTATTGTATTTTTCAATATAGTCTCCTTTTATCTCGATAAACTTAGTCCATCCTTTCTCTATCTTTTGTATCCCATCTAAAAAATACGATTTCTCCAATCCTTAAAAATATTCGTTTATTTCAGTAATCACCTCTTCGTTTGAGCTAAATTTTTTCCTGCTGATATTTAATAAGCTTTGAAAATTTACTTCACACAGAAACAGATAGATCTTATAAAATTAATGCAAGGTAATAAATTTATCTCTTTTGTTCAAGCATTCTTGTACAAAACCTATCCTTTTTTATTGCCAAAGGTACAAAGAAAATGGTTACCGGTTAGGGAATCCTATAAGTTGAGTTCATATTTTATAGTTTTAGATTACAATTTATTAAAAGTTTTAATTGTTCTGCATATTTCTTCTTTAAATAAATCAGGGTTTTATCACAATATCCATTATTCTTGTAGGATTTAATCCACTGAACTAAAGGAAAATCTCTTGTTTATTTCCCCTGATAAATGGAAGTATTGTATTAGTGAAAAAGTTATCGTTCCAGATTTTTATATTGAAAAATACGATTTCTCTTTTTCCATCGGTTCGTCTGTATGTTGATCTGATGGAAACAAAGTTAGATATCGACCTAAAATTTGATACGCACATAACATGTAAGATAGGAGGCTATAATCTTTGAGCGATGTCACTTTAGAGGAAGGAGGAATGGGGTGGAAGAAGATAAATATTACGATAGTACTTCAGTAGTATTATGACAACTTTTTCTGGGGTTTGGTTGCAATAATAAAGAAATTCTATTTAAAATTACCTATAGTGAAACCTACGAGGGGTGAAAGGGAGTGTTGGAAGGTGTTATGGCCAACGAATGCGACAGATTGATTGTGAGCCATCAATCATTAAAATCAGATCAGGTTAAGTCGTTTATGATGTAGATGGTATCAATTGGAAAATAACGTTAGTGGCCGGGTATTATAGGATAATAGTATATCTGAATTGATATGGGATCGTTTTAGAAGAGGGGATAGGGGTAGTTAAATTTGGTGCAGTTTCAACAGTATTATGAAAATTGTTACTGGTTTTTGGTTGGATAATTGTACAATTTTAGACGTATTTATCTATAGTGGTCCAAAAAAATTAGACATTCAACTACGGAAAAATTAGATGCAAGTTCCCCAACGATCCGAGTGTCGCGCGATTAATTACGCGGGGACAAAGGTCGCGAAATATGATTTTTCGCGAATATCTCGAGAACGGTAGACTTTTCGACAATAAGGGTTTAGTAATAAATTGTAGCTAAATCAATTCTCTACAAAAAGAATCCGAAAGTACTTTTCCGTAGGAGTGATTATTCGTGAAATAATGCGCTCTAAAAGATCGCGAGCTGTGCTAGTAATTGTATGTACTCTCTTCTGCATCACCACGGAGCTGTCCTAGCAATTTATAGAGCACCAAAGACACTAGATCCAAAATAGATTTTTTTTTTATGGGTCTAGCACACGTGCTGCAGGAAGGTCCCTAAAGCGCTAACAGGAGCGACACGTGTGCGGAAAAAACGATTCACGTTGTTGTTGAATCGCTGTAAATTGTACTCGGTGGGGAACACAGTCCTGGGCGAATTATTCCAGAGGGATGATGTTCTCATATAAAAGACTGTTTGAAAAGCGTTGTACGAGGAGTAACGCTGCTAAGATATTCAGGTTTTGCGAAATCTACGCGACTCAATAAACCTGCACAACTAGTTTCTCTTCTTTCAGTATTTGCTGCTGCTCAACAATACTTTTATCGAGTATATTATCAAATCCAAACATGGCTTGGGAATAATACAATTGATACTGAACACTGGAGATGGACATTGTACAATAAGATTTTATATTATTGTTTATATACTACTAAAAACGATTTTTTGTAATTGGAGTCGCGGCTTAGGTTCTAAATGTGGATGTCGTAAAGCAGGATTAAATTTCTCGATAGTTTGTAGCCATGATAGTGGCTGGTCAAGCATGCTTAAATACTGCTTAAAAACGATAATGAAGAAGAAATGAACGATGATGTGGATCCATCATCCGTTCTAGAATAAATTTTAGAGACTGAAGAATCAGATGTGGAAGATGATGTAGTTCCATCGTCCTTATTAGAACAATGTTTAAGGACTGTGGAATCGGATTTATAAGATGAAGATGAGAGTTCAGGACCATCAAACTAAATATCAACATCAGTAACAGTGGATTAGGCCTACTTGGGATACCACGTGGTTAAAAAAACGCATCTGGTACTCAACCTCTTAGGTGATGCCAAAGAGAACACATACACTGAGTAGCGCAATACTCGCGATCCTTTGAGCGCTCTATCACACGAATAATTACTCTTACGGACAAGTACTTCAGGAACTTTCTTATAGAGAGAGAATTGACTTAACTACAATTTATTACTTAACTTTAATTGTCGAAAAGATTATAGTTCTCGAGATATTCTCAAAAAACCGTATTTTGCAACCTTTGAGCCCGCGTAATTAATCGCGCCACACTCTGATCGATGGGAAACTTTCACACACACTGAAACTAAGCTGCCTTTAAATTTTTAACCTGTATCTAATTTTTCCAACTTTGAAGAAATTTATGTCTAATGTTCCTGGACTATGGTGAAACACATATGGGGTTGCTAAAGCGTTTGAAGGACTACGAGTGGCTGTTTCGGGTATTATACATCCTTTTTAGTGTTTTTGAAATAGAGGAATCTGAAAATTATGTTATTTTTTAATTATTTTTAGTTTTAATAGAAACGGTGTAGAGGGAAATGTCAGGTTTCCCGCCCAACTTTACTTAACGTTGTAATGCTTAGATCAGGTTATTCTTTAGTGTGAGAAAGTCATATTCAGTATTCTGTTTACAACTTTGTGTTTGCGAGCGAAGTCTTTAGTAAATAGCTTTATCAATTTTCGAAGAAACATACGGTAAGATTTATTATTTGTTTTTCCAATATTAAAAATTTGACTTGCCAAATAAGGCTAACTATATAGTAAAGTTAATAATTTCTACCTTTCTAGCTAAATATTTATGCTACTTAAGAAAAATATTTCCTTTTTTTGAGTATCTTAAAAAGACAATTTGAGAAAGAGTTTGCACTTATACGAGCACTACCTTTTGAGTTTTTACAAAAACAACGAAAGAAAAACATTTTTTGGTACAAGCCGTTTTATTGTTTCTCAAAGTATTCGCCTTTAAGAGGTATATACTTTTGCATACGTTCGAACCAATCCTCGAAACATTTTTTCCACTCTGAAGATCTCAAGTATCTCAAAAACATGGTTTTGAGAGGATTCAACCGTTTTTTGAGGTGATGAAAAACGCTGTCTATGCATTCGGAAACAAAAAGAAGTCGTTGAATGAATACCGGCCATAAGACATTAATTCCATGTTTTTTTTATGTCAAATAATCAATTGTTTGACGCGTTGTGTGAGAGCTGGAATTGTCATGATGAAGAATAATGCGACGTTTTCGGTTGTTTTTCCTGATTTCATCGATGACTCCTGGCAAACAAATTATTGTATATCATTCAGCAACAACTGTGCTTCGATCTTCTAAAGCAATGGTTGCAACATGTCCAATATAACCAAAGCAACAAGCGATCATTTTCTTGAAATTGCTTCACGAACGAACCACTTTTGTTGGATTCGTGTCATTTTGGACCACCCAAACAGTTGATTGTTGCTTAGTTTCCAGCACGTACGAACATATTCAAGTTTCTTCTTCTGGTACGATGTTATATCCGGCTTCTGGATGTCCTTGATCGAATTTTCTGAGCATTTCCTTACACCAACTGACACGAGCCTATTTTTGAGTTTCGGTCAAATTATGTGGAATCCATCAGGAACAGATTTCTTTCACCGCAAAATCGAATGTACTTCGATATGCCTAAGGATGCCTCTATCTAACGGTAAGTTACAAGCCGATCCTTTTCAATCCTGTTGCGCACAGCATCGATGTTTTTGGGAACAACAACCGATATTGGTAGACCTTCATGAAATTCATTGTTAACGGAAGCACGACCATGACGAAATTCTGCAGACCTATTGTAAACATTCTTTTCTGATGGTGACTCATTACTAAAAGTTGAACGAGACGATTCGGGACATTGTTGTTGAGTTAAGCCTTTTAATCGTAAGAAATCGTCCAACGAAAACCTTCCCGGGAAATTTCCATTTGTTCACAAAACTGTTTTTTAAACAAACTACTAGGCTAATTTTTGAACCGTTACTGTTTTAACAATAACAAATGTCAAATTTCACAACAATGGTAATGTCACATCTCAATAGCGCCATCTAGTGGTCGTTTATAACAACTTAAAAGGCGGTCCTCGTACATCTCAATTAATTCTAGAACACACAAAATATAATTTTGTACAAGTACATATCGCGACTCCTCAAGAAATGTAACCAAATATATAACTTATTTCTTTTTGCGAAGAATTGCACGCTGCAAAAACTTAAGTCAGGTTCAACGACCGAATCATTGATCAATAACCAATAAACTATTAAATAAAACTAAACCACAATAAACTATTGCAAGATTGCCAATTTTTCTCATGTCAAAAGTCAAGGCGTAATTGCCATTGCCACGTGCCCGAGTTTATTCAACTCTAAATGAGCAAAAAAAGACCGGTAAAAATTTATTTACGTTATAGGTGGGTCCATGTAGAAAGCTGTATGCAACGTACCGAAACCGATTTTGCAATATGTTGGTTACTGATTCTTTTTTACGAGTGACTTGTTACAACGTTGATATATAGGCGTTAAATATGTTCAATTTGATTTTAATGTTAATACATTTGTTGTATTATATGCCATGTTTTCCGAGTTTCTTCACATATATCATAATTTTCATATAAAACCAATCTTTAATGTATCTCCAATTAAGAATATTGCTCCTACTGTTTATTTATATTTATGGTTAGCATCAAATAAATTTACTGCAGACTTTAGTAATATTAAGGAATTATTGGGTGTGTGAATTAATTTTAAAAGATTTTTCGATGGTTACAAGTTGATTATTCAAAGTATTTTCCATCTCTAGCTACTACTTTTTCCCATCTTTGTGGCAGCATATGAATACTACATTGCAAAAACGATTCATCTTTTGAGACTATCCACGAATCGACCCATTTTTTGGTATTCTCATAAGAATGGAAGCGCTATTCAGATAGGCTGTGCGACATCGATCGGAACAAGTGATATTTAGAAGGAGTAATGTCTGGTGAATACGGCTGGTGAGGTAGGACGTTCCATTCAAGCGCTTCTAGCGTTTTCTTAACGGGTTTTGCAACATATGGCCGAGGATTGTCATGTTGAAAAATCACTTTGTCGTATTTTTTGACATATTGCGGTCACACTCGGCCCAATTGCACCAATTGTTGTCGGTAACGTTCCCCAGTAATAGTTTTGTTGGGTTGGAACAGCTCATAATGCACGACATCCAGCTGATTCCACCAGATACACAGTATAGGCTAGGAGTCTTGAATATTTGGCTTTGGCGAGGATGTTGATCGTTCACCGGGGTTCATCCATGATGTTTTGCGCTTTGGATTATCGTAGTGTATCTAATTTTTATCACCAGGTACGATACGATGCAAAAAACCCTTTCGATTATGCCGTTGAAGCAATTTCGATTTGTACGCTACCCAATTTCCTTGCTTTTGAATAATTCCCAGTGCACGTAAGTGCTTGGAAATGGTTGTCCGATCAATTCCGAATGATTCTGCAGGTTTTTTTTTCTATTTAGCACGGGTCTTCATCGAGTAATGCCTCCAATTCTTCATCTTTAAACCTTTTCGGCTGGCCTGGACGTTATTTGTCTTCCATGTCGCAATCACCACTTTTAAAGCGTCGAAACATGGTTTTATCGATGGAATATAATCACCATAGGTTTCTGACAGCAATCAATGACTTTCAGCAGCATTTTTATTCGAATTAAACAAGAAAATGATGTTTTGTTGGCATGTAATTCGACATATTTAATGCTCAAAGAAAATATGTTGTTTACACTTCGGCAAAATAAAATATATTAAGTTGGGAGTGTGGAATCTTTGGCACAATGACACTACTCAGTATATATCACCACTACACCAAACACTTTATTTTTGCACCTAACCATGTTAGCTTTGTCAGGAGCGACAAATGATTTAATCATTATACTGAGTAGTAAAATAAAATATACTAAAAATTAAAGTCTAATGTTGGTGCTTCACTATGAATATAACAACAGTATGCCCCTATGCGATATAATACAAGTTACGCCGTCTCTTAGAAATCCCTCAAAATTAATTCACACTCCATATAATTTGAAAGACAAAAGAAAATATCAGCTCAAACAGCAGCGATACAAAACACAAGACAGAAAAATTTAAATACTCGTATATTCCGTTAACAAAACTTATGTAAAAACTTCAAGTCCAAACTCCACCATTGTTTAAATATTTAATTGAGAACGTTCTAATTAATCTCAGTATTATTTAAATCTATACCATTCTTGTTACCTTACCTATCTTATTTAATAAAACAAATTGTTACTTCTATAGCAGTCATGAAACATCTCCGTCCAAAATATTTGCATTTCTTCACGTTTCAAGGTCATTACGTCACAAAATACAGTTTCAGTTTATATCGGTCTATCCCTGCCTCTCTGTGTATTGCCACGATAACCTCGCAGGACATGCAGTACCGTTTTAAAACTTGGTATACATATAACATTTGAGGTTGTTTTTTAAGAACTATGGCTATAAGGAAAAAAAAATTCTATTCAGTTCCCAAGATATAATAAGAAAAAATAATAAAATAATTTATTACATTCGAAAACATTGTATTCTGGATAAAAAATACTTATTCACGAAATTTAATCATAACTAATTAAACCTACATAAACTCTATAACCAAATTATTATAATTATTGGCAAACTTATGAAACGTTAATATTTTGAATTCGTTATTGACTATGAATTAATGAATCTAATATATATTTTTTGGTTTTGTATTTGACTTTTTTTATCCTATTTTCCTTCTAATATCCGCAAGCTCAAAGACAATCGTTGGTCGACAGTAAACTAGTAGGTAGTTTATCGTCGACCAGCGACCAGTAAGCATTAATAATACCAAATGGCATGTTGGCGAAACGTCTGCGACTTACCGGTCAGAATAGCACTAACCGATGTCCAGTGACTTTGTAAATTTTTAATTAATTATTTATTAAAAATAAGAAAAAATTTTCATAACACCCCATATATATATATATATATATATATATATATATATATATATATATATATATATATATATAAAGCTGTGCCCGCGGCCCTGCTCGCGTGAACTACAGAATTACTGTTTATGTTTTTTTGCAAGAGAGCGCGCTGGCGGCAAACTCTTTTCCGACTTGATTCACTATTATCGTCACTGCTTATTCCTTGTCTTACCTAACGTAACAAAATATATACTAAAACGTGGGCAGAAACGTAAATCGGATAAGTGGTTCTCGAGTGGTAAGCGCACTAACGGACAAACAGAGAGACTTTGCATTTATATATATATTATAGATATGGTTATGTATGAATGTACAAAAAATTATATGTCAAACCAATAATAATATAGAAGGGCTTATAAGTTTAAGTTAGCTTTTTATACGTCCTGCAAAATACCACTTTTCGAATACATATATATTAACATATATAATTTTTAGGTTAATTTACGTTACAAAAACTAAATAAATACTTTAGTACAGAATACTAATTAGTCTCAATTGTTTTCAAGGTTACCTAAAAAGCAGATATTTAATCGACCTTGTGAAAATACACATATGTATTATAAAACAATAGAAAAAAAATTCTAGAGAGGTTATTGCTATTAGAAGTTTTGTCTACCTATGTAATTTGATACTGGTCGCCAATTAATTTGACCCTGTAGTAAATTAGACACATTAAAATTGGCAAAACGAAATATGCTGAACAGTCTATCATTTATCTTCATCAGCGTGTTGAAAATATTATTCGTGAAAACATTAAATCTACTAAAATCTACTGTACTCTGCTTCTAGTTTTTTTTTTTTTGATACATTTGACATCAATGTTGAAGGCTTGAAGTATGTATCTATCTACGTGATAGTGTAATTGTTTTTGTTTAAGAGACTATAGTTGTTAGCACTAAAAAAATGAAATATTAGCTGATAACCATGGCATCATCCGCCATATTGTATGCCTTGTATAGGGCCTACAGTCTGTCAACTAAGAACGTATTCTGGAAAAAATGTGGTTCGACATTTTTTGCGATCAATGTATTCTTTGGTGTGCTAACAATGGTGCAATTACCTTAGTAAGTTCGCCTAGTATCTTTGAGGCATGCTGTCGACGATTTTCTACATACTCGGCAATTTTTTCGAATCTCACGAGACAATTGAGTCAAAGTCCTCAGAGTCTTTTTTCTAAGATTTCTCTTTACAACGGACTAAATGTTTTTAATAGAGTTGGCGTCCAGCGATTGTAAGAGCCACTCTAGCATCTTATCGTGTACCTAAGCGAGCCGGTTCGCGACGTGATTTTCACCCAGCATAGTTTTCTTCAACGTGCTTCAGAATTTGACATTATGAGCACGAAGATGTTATCGAATGATGTTATGGAACATATTCACACCAGGTTTTGTTAATTTTGCTTCACCTTGACGTAGCATCAATCTCGGGTCCCGTAAAATCAAAGATACGATTCGTTTTTCGACGTTCGGAGTGATTTTGCCCGCCGAGCCACGTCATAGCAAGTTGTCGACATTTTTCGCCTCGTTAAAATGATTTACCTACTTCCTCACAAATGATACGGACTTTTACATATATTTAGTGGCCGCGGAATGTGTTATTTTAGGCCATTTTAGATGAGAATAAAGAAAGATTGCCGTGAACAGACGCATAAACAAGTGATTTTTTGTTTTACGACATTTCGACGAAAGTTCGGAATCAACTGATATTTTTGCTAAAATGCGTCGTAGACGAAAGTTCTCTCTACCGATTTTTTGTTGGATCGCTAGAATCTAGAATCTATCAAAAATAAATTATCGCGGACACGTTCTTACTTGACCTACAGTACTTCTCGTTTTATTTCGACTACTATGAACAAAGATGGGGGTTAACGTTGTTGTTAAATACACTACATTTTTTGTCAGATCGGTTAAATTTTAGTACGGTTAGTTTAGTATTTCCAGTGGCAGATAGTATTTACAGAAAAATTTCTCTTCATATGGATATAGTTGAATGCTAAAAGTTTTACATATAATTTAACTTACATAGACAGATACACTCGTTAGCTTGAAGCTTTTCCGGTGACTGACATTAGATTTTTTACAGTAACTTGTATATTAGTGGTCGGATTTCTATATTTGATATATAGCAATGTCACTGTTAATAAAAGAGCTGAGTTGGGATTAAGTTAAACAGACACATTTAAGTTTCCTCATCCTGACAGATATTGTATTAGTGTGCAGCCGGTTAATAAATAAAAGAAAATTTTGGTATAGCCTCTCAGAATATTCGCTTGCGTAACGAATACCTAGAGTAAATATCCGACTGAACATCGAATATTATATATACTAAAAAATAAGAACAAAATATTATCAAGAATGAAAAGGAGGGGAAGTCTAGTTATTATATTATTATTTTTTACACAACAGCTAATCATGATCTTTGAAGTAGTGGTGGTAACTCTGTGTAGTATATATGGGTCAACATATTTATATATCGGAAAACGTTAGAGATAATTGAATTAATTCTTCTGATATATCAGAGAACGTGAAACATTCAGCGGCTTCAGTTGATTTCTATAATAAGAAATTAATTCAACATGCGGCGACTCTGCCATTCGAAAAATGCATTATTTCTCCGACGGGTCAGAGTCCCAATATAAAAAAGTTCAATTTTTCTTTCTGCTCTTGCAATGAATCTATAGTATTAGTACAGAGTGGCTTTTATTCTCCACTTTCTATGGAAAAGGGGCTTGCGATGGGATTGGTAGATGCGTTAAAAGTGCGACGAGAACTGCAAGCCTTCAGAGAAATAGTGAAAATCAAATAACATCTCCCAAACTCTTGTTTGATTGGGCAGTTAATTATTATAAAAATGTGAGCTTCGATTTTTGTACAAATAAAGAATGTCAGGCTCACGAAAACGTTTTTCAATAGAAGCATCGAACTTTTAAAGCTATATCTAAGAGTCGCCAGTTCCATGCGTTTATACCGAAAGAAAATAACCAATTAATGTGCAAAGTATTTTCTAGTTCTGAAAAAGCAGTAACAGTTAATGTTTAAAATAATTTAAAATGTATTGTATAATTTTTACTATTATGATTCCTTCGTTAAAAATGAATGAGTTTTTCGAGAGCGTCAGCGTCAGCAGCTCGCGCGTTACAGTCCACGAGCGCGTTAGAGGCCGCGCGTCATCATCATTATCTTCTTTAATGTGGTACTTCATATTTGTAATTGGGGTATAAAAGCAATTTTTTTTTAATGCGGTTATAAAATAACCGGCTTAATTTTTTAAAATATTTGCCAATTATGATGTAGAAGTATTTGAAATTACTCACTCAATTCTTCAACAACATCTTATATGAAATAGTTGAAAATTTGTACCTTTCAGGAAAAATACTAACAAAAATGTATTTATTTTCAAATATTTAATGAAACATACAATGAGAGAGATTAATTGTATAAAAGGGTTTACTAGAGGGAAAATGAAATCTATCTAATTACATAGACAATTTTTTTTAACATGAATTGCCTCGAGACCAAAAAGAAAACAATGTAGATGTAACCTTTTTCCCACTGGCTCGACGAATACCTGTATAAACAGCAAGAATATTACTGCAAAAGGTTTAATGTCCTGTTTTTTTGTGTGAGGTCTACACCCTCTCAGTTCTGATTTTTGTTTTCTCTGTTTTAAAAATAAATGTAAATTAGGGGTTTATTTTAATTATTAATTTTCATTTTATTGTTTCAGGTAAGCAATAGTCAATTGAAACAACACTCAATAGTTGGTAAGTAATTGTACTGAATTTTTCAACTGTAAATAATACAAAAAATATTAAAATAGGCATTATAAAGTTCAAAAAATTAGCATTTTTAGTGTTCCGTATAAGATCACTTCAGTGTCTGTCTGTCCGTCTTTCCGTCTGTCCGTCCGCCCATCATATTCGATTTTTTTTTCGAAACTATTTGGCATAGAAAGTTGAAATTTGGCATTAATATAGGAATTAATGGCCTCATCAGAGCTGTGTAGTTTTGAAAGGTAAATTTTGAGTTAAGGGGTTAGTTTTAGGGGGTAAAATCGGGAATGAAAAAAACATACCAGCTTGTAAGCTTGTAAAAACGCGAGTTTAAAAAAATATATAATGCAATACTTGCACACACTTTTCTTTGTATTATTTTTTTAAAAAATGGGAAAAATCGCTGTCCCTTATCTCGAAAAATACCGATCAAAAAATTTTGAAAAAATTCGGTAATATTCTCCACAGGGTGTAGATTGAAGGAAAATTATCATGATTTAATAATTTTTCTGGTATATAAAAAAAAACAAAAATTTCAAGGCCATCAGTTTTCAGTAAAGATCAGAAAAAAACTTTGTTGAAAACTCATTTGGGGTGTATTTTGTGAGGTCATTGACCACTTTATACCTCCGTAACAAAAATTTTTATTTCAAAACAATCAACAATTGCGAAAGTCCGACTTGCACTTGGCCGGTTTTTATAAATATTTATGAACCTTTTAATTCTCCGACCTATCACAGAGTTGTATGCTCCTTAGGGATATTAAGGCATTTAATATATTTATCAGAAATAAAATTACATTTAATAAATTTTGAAATTATTTAATTTAAAGAAATCTTTATTCGTATTTAACCTGCTAGAAATATTAATTAACTTGATATAACCTATGAAGAAATTGAATTAAATTGGTGGTATTTAATGAATGTTTTTACGTGAGGATCTTTCATTAATTGAATGATACCAGGTCAGTATTTTTCCACTAGTTTCAAAAAATGTTACGTGCACTCGTTGTTAAGAAAGTAACCACTTTTAGGTGTCAAAGGTTACGAGCCTGTTTTATTTAATATTCTTCGCCTGTCTGTCGGCTTACGTGTGAAAATTTGACAGTGATGCAATGGTTTTGTTATAATTTCAGTTAGTTGCAACTTCAGATAATGTAAACTTTCCAAACAGAACATCAAAACATGTCAAAAGGAACACAAGCTTGGGTTATCTGCACCAATATTTCATTTATGAATTGTTGATTGAATTGTTTTGATAGAAGATATTTCCGAGAGATTGTTTTTATTTCTTAGAAATAATAAATCATTGCGTTGGATTAATTTAAGAAGAAATAGTGTTTTAGAGTAGTCCTGTCTATTGTAGAGCAGATGCAATAGATAAAATCATGTTACTATTCTATTCACTTTATAGTACATATATATATATATATATATATATATATATATATATATATATATATATATATATATATATATATATATATATATATATATATATATATTATATATTTATATGGCACTCATTTTACTCTCTTATTTACATTAACGATCTGCTAGAAAGGACCAGGAATCTAACTTATAGCTTTTCGGATGACAGTACGCATTAACGAAAATCTGGAAAAAACTCTATCTTGGAGTGATAGTAGCCAAGTGGAATTCTATGCTATAAAAACTCATGCAGCAGTTTTTTCTCAAAAAGTTAACGTTGCTGAATCCGACCTAGTCATATCACACTCCATTCCTCTAGCATCGTCAATTTGCTGGGCGGTAATTTGAGAGCACATATGTCTTGGTACGAACATATTGTATGCATAACAAAGAGAGCTGTTCAAAAGTTGAGAACATTATTTCGAGTTAGAAAGCTCTACAATCCACAGCACATTTCCATTCTGTACCAAGCTCAAATTCGACCAACGATAGAATACTGCTCCTATATTTGGGATTACCAAACGACACTAAATTTATTGAATTATATTTAGAAGAGAGCTGCTCGCCTTATTAGTCCCCCAAAACTCACCAGCAACCTTAATTCCTTGGAACATCGAAGAATGGTTAGCGATTTCAGTCGATTCTACAAGCATTTTCATGTGTTCGATGGGTGTAGTCCGCGTCATTCTTCCCAGAGCGGTACATGCTAGAAATTCATATCCGTATGAGGTTCAGCTTGTTACTCTTCATTTACACCTTTTTATGTAGTCTTTTATATGGAGGACCTCATTTTTTTGGAATGATTTGTCCAATACTGTATTTCCTATCGAGTACAATTTACAGCGATTCAGGACCATCGTAAATCGCTTTTTTCGAACATATGTCGCTCCTGTAGTGTTTTAAGAAGTTCCCTGCAGCAAGTCTTTTGTCCATTTATATATATATATATATATATATATATATATATATATATATATATATATATATATATATATATATATATATATATATATGTATGTATAATGGCACCCTTCGTGATTTATCCTTATATATGTATTTGTACGTATTTTTAAAATTAATATTTCCATAAAAGTGTCCAGGCTGCTATTTTAGGTAGATACTGTGCCTAGCAGGTTGTAGTACCTGAACCCCTTAAAATAAATGACATTTATAAATTTTCAGTTGACCCAAAAAATACTCTTTTTGAAAATTCCACCCAAAAATTGTACTTCGTCCCTCATCAGACAACCTGTTTCAATATTCTTCTTATTATCCGCAGTTAGCATCTATAGTAAACATTGCGATGTCTGTTATATAGACATAATTATTCTTGAGGAAAGAATTATGAATAAAGTTTTAAAAAGGATGAAAGATAAATCCCATATATACGAGGCGTATTCGAAAAGTAAGGGCTGTTTGCTTATATTGAAATATTGGCGGGTCTGAACAAATGTGTATACATGCAGCGATGATTATTTCCGAAGCCACTGAAGTCATTGTTTTGATTCAGTAGTTGTTTGTCTGTCCGTAAATGAAGACGACAATGCCCGCGAAAATCGTTGCTGCAGCCAGTTGTGAAGTGCGTGCTGCAATTCGATTTTTGTGTGCAAAAGGATCATCAGCTGCCCAAGGAAAGGTTAGATAATGGTGTCGAGACTTCAAAAGTGGCAGCACAAATGTGTATAATGAAGAGCGGAATGGCAGGCTCAGTATCCAGACCGATGAAATGAACCAAACGGTGAGATCGGCTCGACGATTGTACCTAAAACAGTGGCTTGGTGGACAACGGTTTAAAGACGACAAGGAACTCAAGACCGCCGTTGTCAACTGGTTCAATTCCCAGGCGGAGAATTTCTATGCAGAGGGATTAAAGAAGCTGGTGCAGCATTACGAAAAGTGTTTAGAAGTGAACGGCGATTATGTGGAAAAGTTAAGTAGGTTTATAGGAAATTAAAACCGTCAATAAACACTTTTTCTAACGGATATATATTTTTTTATGACCTCTTACTTTTCGAATATGCCTCGTGTGTGTATATTATATATATATATATATATATATATATATATATATATATATATATATATATATATATATATATATATATATATATATATATATATATATATATATATATATATATATATATATATATGCGTGTTTAGATGTGTTTAGGAGGTATATTCCGGCATAGGTGGAGTGGCGGGAAGTAATATTTTATTTTGTGGTTTTCTTTCTACCATAGAAATCTATTCTTAAAGACGACGGTACAAGGTTATTAATTATAGGACTTACCTTTTCATTCGCCTATTTAAGGGCATAGACCTAGTTATGGAGCCAAGCGTTTTTAGAGAAACTATTCATTATATACGTTAGGTTTTTATCGTGTATAATAATACATAGCTCAAAATACAATTTGTGAAATTTTAATTAAAAAAATAATGGCGGCGCTGTACCTGTTCCTCTTCGACCTCTTTTTTAAGGAGCATTGCTGTGTGCAGGATTACTGGGAGCTGGATCATCTGAAATCAAAATTACCAAAGAAATTAGTTTACTAGAGGATCAATTTTGTCTTTGAACAAAGGCTGTGGGCTTCTCAAGAGAACGTATTTGTCATATAGTTAATGATTTGGGTATGAAAAAGCTAACCGCGCTCATATAGGACCAAAAACACGTTCGCATGAACATTTTCAACGCCCTGTTAAAGGAGTTTAAGCTAAATAAGTCGGATTTTTGGCGTCAATTAATAATTGTGGACGAAACTTGGATACACCATTACACTCCTAAAACCAAGGCACAGTTGAAACAGTGGACTGCGATGGGTGAATCGGCTCCGAAAAAGACGAAGACTGTCCCATCAGCCGGGAAAGTGATGGCAACTCCTGGTGAATATATAGTAGTTACACATAATCTAAACGTAATTTCTTAGCTTTGTCTAAGAATATTAATATGCTTAATAAATAAAGGATATAGAGTATTGCAAACAGTCTGCAGTTGATAACTGATCTAACTATCTAATTTACTTATGTTATAAAACACTAATAAATTTCGTTAACATATAGAAAAAAAACTACTATTAGAACTAAACAAAATGTGTCGACTCTCACCTCTTTCAGAACTTTCTTAAGGTGATATTGCTCGCAAGCTATCTCAAGTAATGTTTTTGTGTGCTAAACTTGCAATCGATATCCCATTTCATTTGAGAGTTGCTGTGCCAATAGAGAGATAGATAGACCGATAGATCTACAGACCGACGGGAATAGGAAACCATGTTATGTTTCTCGTGATCTAAGGACCGCAAAACTTGAAGAAATAAAAAAATCTCTGATTATGATTTTTTCCCGTGGATACAATATTTTCCTTTAGCGAGGAAACTAATAAGCCTTAATTTAGTAAACATTCTGTATTATTTTTTTTTTAAACATCAAATTGACGTTTATGGTATTACAATCTGGTTATCTTGACCAATGAGCAATTTTAATCTAACCTAAATTATTAACATGGATATAGCTTAAACTAAGGTATACATACTCAACAGCGTCCTTACTGTTCTAATATTCTTGCACACTATGTTTAACGCGTGCACTTCCGCACTGTGCTCTGCTTTTTTATCACTGCACTAGCTCAAAAGGTTTAAGTCTCTTCACTCTTCTTTCCAGACCAGTGGTGTCGAGTAACTGGATGGCCTCAACATTTTCATGATGATGTAGTCGTATTTCGTGGCTTCTGGCATAGTTCCTGATTATCTCGTCAACAGTCTCCATACTCAGGTCTCGATGGAGGTCGCTGTTTCTAACATACCAAGGAGCGTTTGTAATGCTTCTTAGTATTTTGTTTTGAAAACGTTGGATCATTATTTTGTTGCTCCTTTTGGTGAACCCCCATATCTGCACACCATACGTCCATACTGGTCTAAGCACTTGTTTATACAACAAGATTTTATTTTGGAGAGACAGAGTGGAGTTTCTGCCAATCAACCAATACATTTTCTTACTTTTTATTTTTAGTTCTTCTTTTTTCATTTTTACATGAGGTTTTCAACATAGTTTCGCATCTAACGTCATACCGAAATACTTGGCTTTGTTTGCATAAGGAATATTTTGCCCGTGGAAGTTTACAGGAATTTGTACTACTTTCTTATTGGTAAAGTCGACTTGCACCGATTTTGCTTCGTTTAATTTGATTCTCCATTTTCTTGTCCATGTTTCTATTTTAGTGATTGCTTCTTGTAGTTTTACAGTTGATTCTATATTATTGTTCCCAACAGACAAGATGGCAGTATCATCCGCAAATGTGGCAATAATGTCATTTTCTGGTTGTGGGATATCACAAGTGTATAACACGTACAGAGTCGGACCCAGTATACTACCCTGTGACACCCCTGCTTCAATTTCTTTCAGTTCAGAGTAGGCTTCTTCTTGTTTTACACTAAAGTATCTGTCTGTTATGTATGAATGGAGTATTTCAGTAAGTTGTTTTGGTAGGTATTTTTTAAGTTTCTGCATTAATCCTTCATGCCAAACCTTGTCAAAGGCCTGGACGACATCAAGGAAAACTGCAGAGAGACAAATAGACCGACGGGAATAGGAAACCATGTTATGTTTCTCGTGATCTGAGGATCGCAAAACATGAAGAAATAAAAAAATCTCTGACTATGATTTTTCCCGTGGATACAATATTTCCCTTTAGGGAGGAAACTAATAAGCCTTAATTTAGTGAACATTCTGTATAAATCTACTTTTGAACGATTCTTACTCCTAGTATCGTAATATCTTAAAAGGAGAAATCTGTTTACATTTTATACTTGGAAGCGTTCTATAAAAACGATTAAAATAAACCGCCTTGACTTTTGACACGAAAAAAAAATTACTAATAGCGTAACATAAGTTATTGTCGGTTCTGGTTAAATAACTGCTTGATTTTTAAATTTTTATTGGCAAGGGTAATGAACTTATTTAAGTCACAAATGACAAATTTTGTCATGGTTTAATTGCACTTTATGATTAAAATAAAACAGTTTATCTGCTCCAATAAATTTTACGTCAATGTTACTAGCACACGAAATGAAGGCGGGTGAAGGAAAACTTTAAATAAAGGAGTTTTGGGAAATAGTTAACATTGAACATTCTATGAGAATACAGTCGTACAGTTTTCCTTTTGGAGTGTTGAATATTTCTGATTTAGGACTGTCGTTTAAATTCCCACATACTGCCCAAGACATTTTAATTAATGCAGAAATTTCCTGTCATGTGGTGAACTATTTTCTTAGCAACCACTGCGTTGTCTGTTTTTTTTTCTCTAAAAGTATTTTCGTTTTTCAAGTTCACATATTGCTGATATTTACTGGCTATAACTATGGAATTTGCAACTATGTATGCCATTAGTTTATATTATTATATTTGTGTATACTATAGGACTATGCCAAATATCTCCCGAACCAGTTAGTCGCATTGCTTTGGGTAATATTGAAGCTTATGGAAAAAATTATTATTCAACTTCTTTTAATATATCTAGAAGCACTTTAGTATGGCTTTTGTAAGCAAGGATAGTAGTAATAAGTATGTTTTGCTTGTGGCTCTTGAATTTTTTTCTGAAACCTTTCTTTGTAAGTAAAAGTTGAAGAATTTATATCTCATATCATCATTATAAACGTTGGGTACTGTCTCCTATTCTTCTTTATATTAAATATCTATTAAAAAATGCCTATATTCATTTAATTTAGACGTTATACCAGGGGTACAAGTATGAAATGCGTTTTTTTTTTCTAAAAAAACATGTTAAATTCGGAAGCATGATAAAAAGTGCTTTATTCAAAGTATGCTCCATCGCTTGTTATACATCGAAGTCACGACTTTTGAAACGCTGTAACCATTGTTCACACGTATCTTGCGATGGAGCATGTTCACCATGAGCTTCTCGAAGTAATCGGTATGATTCAACAGCAGTTTTCTTCAAATGAAAACAAAAAATTAATGCTGTCCGCGAATGCTCTTTGTTCGGTATAAATTTCGACATATTGAACACAACAACACAACACTATGCACACACTTTTTCCAATTTATCACTCGTGCGCGTCTGACACTTGTTGATGACACAACAAAATGGCGCAGTGTCAAATCTTTATAGCACAAACTGCATTGGTGCACCATCTGTTGTCTGAAATCCGCATTTCATACTTGTACACCTGTAATACTAGCCTGCTACATGTCGATTCTTGGGCCCACTGAAAAACAGTTGGTGATTTGAGTCTAAGTAGATATATTCCATAATAGATATATTCCATAAATACTTTCACAAATAGTACTCTTTTTTTGAACTGGCGACTTATTGATCTCTTCCATTTTTTTGTGTCTTGCTGCTTAAGATAATCATATATTAATTGACATTCGCGATAGCAGGTGTTACTGCTCACAATTAGAAAAACCTATCAACGTTCGTTTGTCAATGCGTATCTCTTCGAAGTAGAAAATATGAATGGATGGGATATGCTAAGTTGCGGTCTAATACGGACGATCATATATAACTACTGTGATCGTAGAATCACTCTGATGTCTTTCTAGGGCAAGCTCACAACCAATAAAGCACTACAAAATCTTGATGGTCAACTTAGGAGTTAAAAACAACCTGCTTCTTGTTTAAGTACTTGGATCTCCTTGGAATGTTATACAAAGTGTGTAGTTTGACGATCAGAAAACGGCTTAACAGTAAGTTTTCCGGAGACTGGAACGAGGTATCAAAACTTAGAGAATAGTGTACCAAATCTATATACTGGGTCTTGACTAAAACTAAATAGAGAGTGTTTGAAGTGTCAGAAATCCTTAAAATATGTTGCCACATCAATAAGAATCTTCGTCGTCTCCGTACTAAAGATGACCTCGAGTGCAGATGAAGTGTGGAGAAAGGAAAATCAGCTTTTCATTGAATTATGTACGCATGGAAGCTAAATAAACTTACTAAAGACCTCTAATTAATTTAGATCAGGATTATAATAGGGGAATTCAATCAAAAGAGATATTGACTAATGATATATAATATTATATAATAACTATATTCCATCTCGTTGAGGGTTTTCATTAAATAGAGAATATTCTGTTTAGTAATAAACTATTTCCTGTATGATACTGGTATTGCTTGACAATGAGATAAAAATCTAGTAAAAAATGTCACTGTGAATTTTTACCTATTGACTTAACGACCGTACATACCTGTAAACTGTCATAATCATTTGAATCTGAGATCTCTTGGGGCTTAATCTATGATGGTATTTATTCGATTGGAGAAAGGCAAAATAATTTTGTGTTTTAAAGTTTATTGGTCTTAAAATATTTATAACTAATATTTAGCCTACTAAAATCTTACCAACAACATTGTTTTATTGCAAATTTGCACAGGTCATAAGTCAAATAGCAACAAATACATTTTGCTTGATTAACTTGTTTGTCAAAACAAAATTAGAGCAATAACAATTTGAACAGCTGCTAAGGATTATTGCCAAAATTTAGATACGGTGTAATGATAGATACAACTAAATTAATGTATATATATATATATATATATATATATATATATATATATATATATATATATATATATATATATTTTTATATATATTTTGTTGCGTGTAAGGTTCTTTGATCTTGGTGTATGTATTATTCTTTATAATTTACGTGTTCATAGAATTAGAACATTAAAACTATTCTTGGATTTCTTATATATTTATTGACGTTTCGACCTTCCAAAATTTGCTCTCAAAATTTGCTCTAAAAGATGACATTAGAAGAATTAAATATAGATAAGTAATTAATTAGTTTGTCGTGTATTTCGATGTAAAAACATTTGTAGCTTTTCGTAGTTTTTAATTTAAGACACTTAACTTTATAAATTAATGAGGGCCTTACCTTAAAAAGTAGTTCATTGACACCCCAATACCACAACAAATAACTGCTCGTTGCATGACATTATGACCACAACAAGAATCACGCCTACCAACAGTTATGCCGCTTAACAATGTTTCCTGCTATTTTGTAGAAATTTGCCAGACTTACCAATCCACCTTCGTACATAAGTACAAACCAGTAAAAATTTAAAGGGGCTTAGCTAGGGCGTAGATGACAATAAAATATGTAAATGTTAGAGTAAGCAAATTCATTTTGTGCAAATTTAAAAACATACACTAAAATACAAAAATTACTATATATCTTACAATCTAATCAACACAATAAACAAATAATTATTAATTAATTTCAATATGTGATAATAAAAACTAGTTAATTTCTGACGTGCGGAAAATCAGCAATCGCGTAATGTTTTGTTACGATTTCGGTGACTTAATTAGTTGTGTTGATCAGGACCAATGAACTTTTGAAACAGGAGAGCGCATTATTAAAATGTGTTTTTGTTTTCACCCCACATGTATGCGTGTTGAACATTGATATGTGTGTGTGAATTATCTGCACCAAAGTTGAAATTCTGATAATAAAAAAGTATTATTACTACTTACTATTTACTACATTATACAGTCTATATTTTGCGGATGAACATGTTGTCGTGGCTGAAGATCAAGAGGATTTAGGATAGATGATTAGAAAACTCCAAGAAGAATACGAAAGAGCGGGGCTAAAGATGAACATGAGTAATTGCGAATACCTAGAAGTTGGTAATAATGAATGCAATAACCTACCATTAGAAACCGAAGAAATATAAGGTGTAGAAAAATGCATTACCCTAAACAAGCAAGGAAATAGCAGGGATAAGATAAAAGAGAGAATAATCAAAGGTAGGTAGAAGAGTGACTGGAGAACTCAATTCACTCCTTTGGGAGAAAGATATTAAAAAGGAGACTAAGAAACGAATATATAAGAGCTTAGTGGAAAGTGTGATGCCCTACGGATGTGAAGCGTGGGATGTTAGTAAACAGAACAGACAGAAGTTGCTGGCGCCCGAGATGGACTTTTTACGAAGCAGCTGCGGCAAATCTAGAATGGAAAAAGTTCGAAATTCGCAGATAAGGGAGATCATAGGCAAGGAACAGACAGTCGCAGATCAAATCGAAAGAAGACAATTGGTATGGTATGGACATACCAAGAGAATGGATCAAAACAGATGGCCCAGAAGAATACTCGAGTGGACACCACCTGAAAGGAGAAAGAGAAGATGACCGAGGGGAAGTTGGCGAGAGGATGTGGAGGAGGCCATGAAGGCTAGAAACTTGGAGGCAGAGATGTGTTTTGACAGAAGAAATTGGAAACTGGGGACGGAGAGGCGGCGTCAGCTGTAAATAATCCGTATATTTATTTACTATTATCTACTCTATTGAAGGAGAGATTAGGGAGTCGGAATTTATTATAGACTGACAAATCTGATCCTGTTTAATAAACAGGTTCTTTTTTTTGTGAGTAAAGTTCATAGTAATCTTATATACTACCATTTTACTGAACAGTATAGGAAACTATAGCTGAAAGTCTACGAACCCAGCAAGCATTTTCAGCTTGTAAGAATAATAAAGTCACTCCTAGAAAATAGGCAATTTTATGTCACCCTAAAAGGCAAGAAAAGTCGCTGGACCCAAAAGAACGGCTTGGCCTAGGGAAGTGTCTTGGCGCCAGTTTTGTTCAATGTATACACAAACGACCATCCAACACCCCGATCCACAAAGCACTTCCTCTATGTAGATGACCTGGCGGTAACAGCATACCCGAAATCCTTCGAGGAACTAGAGGAAGAACTAAACAAGGCCTTGATTACAATGTCTAAGTACTACCAGCAAAACTTTCTCAAACCTAACTCTTCTAAGAACCAGGTCAGTGCATTCCACCTCTACACACGCATGGTGAATCGGAAGCTTAATGTTGTTTGGAATGGCACCACCCTTGTGCACATCAACAAACTTACGTAAATAACATCCTAAAGAAACTCACAAACAGTAAATGGGGCGCCAAACCAACGGTGCTCCGGACCGCCGCCCAAGCACTTTGTTTCTCCACAGCCGAATACGCATGCCCGGTGTCGTCTCGATCGGCACACGTTAAGAAGGCCGATATAAGCCATAATGGAACGAGTCGATTGGCCACAGGATGTATGAAGACCACGCTACTGGAAAAACTTTAGAGCGCGGCTGGTTTTAATAGCCCAGAATCACGGAGAGCAGGACATGAGTTCGGCGAAAAATTTAAGCAAACCTTCGATGAGTGCTATCACCTCTGGTTGGACAAGTCTGGAGCATTGGACCTGGCGTATTACGGGGCTGAGAAACTATAGAACAACGGAGACGAAAAAGCAAAAGTAAGTAGTGAACAGTAAAGAGTTTAATTACCGATGACGAATTTATGACATTTTTAGTCGAAATGTCAACGTTCTATAAAAAGTTTTGATAGAATTGCGTTCTAGTTAAACTTTTGTTTACTCAGTGTTCCATCATCCGTAAAGTAAACAACATGTCGGCAAATTTTGGAGATCGAAATCGACTAAATAAAAGATTTTGCGAAGAATTTTTCAAGTTAGCTAAGGTAATAGGTGCATGGCATGAAAGAAACTATTGAAAAAATACAAAAGACAGAATCAACTTCGCTAAATCCAGATCTATACTCTGAATCTATTAATGTTTAAGCTGAGGTGTTACAGCGGCAAAATAATGGCGATTTTGATATCAAAATAAAAGTTTGAATATTTATTTCGTTTTTTATTTTCATGAAACAATAACCTTTAACAAAAATATTTTAATAATTAAAAACCGTCACCAAGTGCATAAACCGCGTGGTTTATGCACTTGGTTATTGCTGAAAAGGCTTCGAATACATTCATTTTGTTACATGTTAACTGTCGTCTTTGGCTGGTTCGCGATCTAGCAAGTTAGAGCGCGTAATGGGTAGTTTCGCCTATTAACCGTAACATTGGGCTTAAAAAATAAAATATTTTATAAGCATACAACACTTAATGACAAACGATTTATTTTATTTAATGGAATTTGAGCCAAAATAGTTTTACTTACCTCCAAACCACATTGTTTCTTAAAAATATTTAGCCCCACTGAAAAGGAAGAAGAGAAAGTTTTTTTGTTTTAGGGCTGTGGACTGGTATAGTTGGTAAAGAATGCGAAATTAGACAGAGTTGTATTAAGGTTTATTTCTTTAATGCGCAATATTTATTGTATTAAATTATAATAAATCTGACTGAAATTGCTAATATCCTGTTTGTTATCGACAATGTGCTGTTCTCTTTCTAGGGTAACTACTTTAGTATTTAGAAATTCCTGGTTTTCATTTGCTTCGTTCTTACTTAAGGCTATACATGCATTTTTTGTTTATTTATGTTCAGTTAATCTTTTATGTAAGTATTGTGTTGTCATTCCAATATATTTTTTAGGGCAATTTAGACAGGATATAGAATATAATTTAATTTTTTTGGTTGGAACTTTACTTTTTAGCGAAGTGAATAGTGAAGATAAAAGATTTTGTGTCGTTTGGCAGGCAATGATGTGGTTATTTGGAATATATTTGATTTTTTCTTTTAGGGCTCGAATATTGCTATATGTATATTGTTTTAGGTTAATTGGGTTTAGCTTTGGTTTTTGAGCTGTTTTGTTATAAAGTTTACAAATTCTCTGTTTGCTAATTTTGTTTACTAGTTTATCTTTGAAATTATTATTTTTATACCTTCAGGTATAAATTCGGGTGAAGTTAAAGTTAGAGCTCTGTCCGTCAATCTTAGTTAGTTCGGCTGGATATTTTTAAGAAACAACATGGTTTTGGGATGTGTAAAACTATTTTTGTTCAAATTTTATTAAATAAACTAGATTGTTTATTATTAAATGTTGTGTCCTCCTAAAATATTTTTTATATTTCACAAAATATTCAAGATGTTTTAATTTCTAGGTAAAACAAATATAAAAATAAAATTTTACAGAACCAGTACAAAGAACGAAATGTCATTAACATCTGTGTTTTTATAACACAAAAATAATATATATATCAATATATATATATATATATATATATATATATATAAATATATAAATATATATATATATATATATATATATATATATATATATATATATATATATATATATATATATATATATATATATATTATATATAATATATATAAATATATATAAATATATATATAATATATATATATATATATATATATATATATATATATATATATATGTATATATATATATATATATATATATATATATATATATATATACATATATATATATATATAAATATATATATATATATATATATATATATATATATATATATATATATATATATATAAATATAAATATATATATATATATATATATATATATATATATATATATAAATAAATAATATATATATATATATATATATATATATATATATATATATATATAAATAAATAAATATATATATATATATATATATATATATATATATATATATATATATATATACATATATATATATATATATATATATATATATATATATATATATATATATATATATATATATATATATATATATGAATACATACATATATCATGGAAACGAGCTTAGAATATACCAAGAACTTTTATAGATTATAACAAGGCCTTTGATTCGATAGGCAATATAAGTGTTTTACAAAATTGCCGTGTAGATTCAAGATATATCGAAATAATCAAAAACATATATAAAGGAGCTATCAGTATAGTGAAACTACATTTAAAGACAGATAAAATTAAAATTCAAAGAGGAGTAATGCAAAGGCGTTTTGGATGTAGTTATACATTTTGTTTTTGCTGATGATATTGCAGTTTCGATTTTTGTCCTGTTTGGTAAAATTAGCAAAGTAAAGCAATCAGAAAGAGATAAATAGGATGTTCATCAAGCCTCAAGTATTGTTTAGTTTCCATTTTTCTAATACTACTAAATATTTTATATTTTATAATGTATCTCAAAAAGCTATGTATGTACATGCTCAAATGATTTGATTGATTTAGTTTTAGAAATTAAACAAAAACCATACCATGAGATAAATGTACAACATACTTACAGTACAATAACTAACGAAATGTAAACAAGAAACCTATAATCATTGTAACTGTATTTAAAATTTTTATCAATGGTAGGGAAAATACACATTAACCGCTTAAAAAATTAAGTTGACTTATATGAACGCTTATTTAGAGAACGTACCAAAACGGAAGTTGTCAAAAACATAATACTAAAGGCAAAAGGGAGTTGAATAGGATATGGAGCAAGAATGAAAATAAATTGAGGATGGTCCATACTGATAGTAATGTAGTATGATGGCATTAGGAAAATGACGGAAAAGGGATGCACGAACGTAACACAGGATAAAAATAGATAGAGTGAAATGGAATACGCTTATGTTCTCACATGAATAAAGAACGCTGGATAGAGAGAGAAATATCAAGGCTGTTTAATTTAAAATATTTTTCAAATCGAGAGTATTGTTTAAAAAAGTCAATCGATTTCATCTAAAAATGCTTCCACAATATCTGACTTTATTTACATATTTTTAAAGTGCAAAAATGAAGTTAATATACCTAATTAATTTATACCCTCTAAAAAACGATTTCGTTAACTTGTATTTAGAAGTTCTTGCGAAAATGCACACTCACAAAATAATAAATGTCAAAATTATTACTATCATTTTCCATTACAATAACATTATAAATACTTCTACAATTAGATTGATCAGGACAGGAGTTCCATAGGGTCCGCCTCTAGCTCCGGTCCTGTTCAACATTTACACTTCCGATATTCCTAAATCCAATTTAACGAACTTATATCTTTTTTTTAACAGCAAAATCTAAACAACCTAGAATTTGAATTTGACATCTTCAAAGGGTTATTAACCAACTAGAAAGGTGGCTGAAAAACTGGAAGATTCAGTTAACTTATAATTTCTCTTTCAGAAATAAAAGTAAGGGTTTGTAATAAACAAATTTACTGTTCTAATGACGTCTTGGCATGAATTTTTAACCTAAATAAGATGAAATTTCGTTTTTGTTTTGACAACTGACTGACTTTTTTTTTTTTTTTATATACCAGATAAATTACTAAAGGTAATGCACTCAATAATTTTCGTTCAATTTACACCCTCTGGAGAATATTCCAGAATTTTTTTTTAAATTTTTTGATCAGTACTTTTCGAGAAGGGGGGAGCAGTGATTTTTCTCAATTTTTTAAAAATAATACGAAGAATAGTGTGCATAAGTATTACATTATATATATTTTTGAACTCGTGTTTTTACAAGCTTTCATTTGACACCCCACTCGATGATCTTGTAAAACAATTTTTTTTTCACTTTCGATTTCACCCCCCAAATTAACCTCTTAGTTTCGGAGAAAATAGAATCTGAGAGACGGACAGACAGACAGAGAGACACCGGAGTGCTCTTATAAGTGTTCCGTACGGAACATTAATTATAAATACCGGAAATAAATTTGTTTATATAAGCAACAAAGCTGTTTTATGTGCTGGAATTCTTACGATAAGCTAAAATGCTGGTTTTAAGTCCTACTGGTTTATTTCGTGAGTGTGTAGCCTCTAAAATCTCTTTAATTAATACGCGTGTTGCATATAATTGATTTTTAAAACTTTTAAAAATTTTTTCTCCTCTGGATTTTTTGTTTCCAGTTAAGGTGTTTAACGCAACAGAAATTCCGATAATGCAAAGTCTAAATACGAGTACCATAACATATATAACGAGCTGTGTATATTGTCCTCTTGTAGAGATTTCTATACAACTTTCTAGTTTATCTTTTTTTTTTATTAAACCCAAGTTGTTCTCTTATTATAAACATATTTTTTGGGTCTTCTTTAACTGCCTTTAATACTGACGGCTTACTTGTCATTTTAAATCTCGAATTGTTAAACTAGAACAGTTTTAAAGATAAATACTTTTAAAGAATAAAGCTAGAATTGACTTTCTAAGAAAAGCTCACAAAGTTTTTTTTTAATTTTGTTTGACTGAAGCAATAAATTTCTAAAAAACCTTGTATAAATGTATCAGTAGTGGTAAATGCGGAAGACGACGATTTTACGACATTGTAAACAAACGAATGCAGAGATGATTTTTTATAGAAACCAGAATTTGGTGAAATCAATCGTCTGTTTTAATTGCCACTGTTAATCCCACCAAATGCTTGTTGCCCTGCACCCTTATTTTGAAGTGTTGTAAACTAGTATGTGTAAAATTACAAGCGTTAATATATTTATGTAATATTTTTCGAAAAATTTTTTAGACAAGTCAGGTGATTCTTATTTTAAACATACGTTAAAATAATGTAATTGAAACAATATTCTTAAGACTGATGTTTTAAATTAAAAAATCTCATGATTTTGACACAGAAATTAGAATTTTCTATTGAGCCAGAAACACTATTTTGCATTTTAGTGACCTGATTGGTGCAGTTTTAACCAATTATCGAATGTTGTGGGTTCAAATCGTTAAACTTTCAAGTGAATGAACTTTTTATTGATTCGAAGAAACCTAAAATATTGCAACAACTTAACTGAATTTAAGTAATTGGCCATATGAACTTTTTTAATAAGAGAAATGATGGCATTGTTAGTTTCGGATGTGTAGAAGTAGTTAAGCTTTTAGCGCACTTAAGTCTCTTGAGTCATCTCTCTAGAGAAATTTATCTGCCCAAAATTAAATTTCAGTTCAATAACTCCTAAGTTTACTACGTTGGCGAAATTGAAGTGTTTTAATTGCAATGAGCTGCACGTACTGGTCTTTAATTAAAACTGTTAAAAGTTGGATGAAAGTTTAAATTATATCTATTATTTCAAAGCGAGAAAAGCTGGACATAATAATAAAATTATTTTGAGTTTTAACCTTTTGACTTCCAAGATTTTTATGTGCCTTATGAAAGATTTTTAGTAATATACTGGAATATCCGACTTGATTTTATTATCAAGCTTTTTAGGAACTGTGGTTTTTGTACATAAGTTTCTTTTTGTTCAATAATATATTTACCACAATTTTTTATGACGTTTTGTCGTCTCTCCATGAAATTTATTATGCTCTGTTTGTTAAAACTCTGAGCTTTTTCTAACCAAACCAATCGAGTTGTGTTTCCTCATCTACAATGGTTTTCTCGCTCACAGAGTTTGGCAACAAGCAGTATAATATTGAGCTTTCCAACTAACTTTTACAGCGACTGAAATGGATCATTATCAATAACGGACACAATAACATCTGATTCGATAACATTTGATCGACCGAATCTAGAACCGAATTTGATAAGCCATTTCTGATATGATTCATGTTCTACTATGCTGTCGTTTTCCTAGACACGACTTGTGAGATTAGCTCCATCCTTGATCCAGATTCAATCTAATATCAATCTAAACTACCCATACATGGTAAGTTTGAAGGTTTTAGTTATACCTTGCTCTCCTTCTTATAGAACGTGTAGTGTTACAATTTCGACAACCAGGGAACGGGTGAATACAATACAAATTACTTCACAACTCCTAGAATAAGAAAGTATTTTTCAATTATAATTAACAATTCAGAGAGAGTATTAATTTTATTAAATTCAAACTGTAACCTTATATGTGCATACCTATTGTGTTTTTGCATCGATATTCATTATCATCTACACAAAAAATATTAATAAATTTAATAAATTGATAAACAAAGAAATTTTTTCAAGAATTTTTGTTTTACTTTTATAAATTGAGCGTATAAATAAGAGTAAGTACCAGTAAAATTATTTAAGAAACCATTTTTGTAAAATTTGGGCCCATTAAGTTGGCTGGCTGGATCTTTTACTGCTTTTAAGTCAGGATTTAAAGCTATGCACTTGTTTTTGTTTGTAGACAGTAAAAGTTCACTTTGTAGATATTTTGACGTCAAAGGCGGGTCAATGACAAGTTTTTGTTATTTAATTTACTGTAGAAAATTTATAATGCTGTTCTTGTTACTATAAAATTAAAAGTTCATATTTATAAAATCTACCGGTGAATTTATATGAGTAGTAGTTATTAACATGTCTGTGGAGTTGTCCGCTCCTTGAAAGTAATTACCAATAATTTTGTTTAAATATTCAAAAATTGTCACCATTTGTAGATCTCTGTGTATGTTCCTATTCTGAGCATATCTAGATTATCTTTGGAATTCTATTTGGAACTATTTGTAATCTTTTAAGTTCAATTTTGGTCATGAAGCATCATGAAGGGACCCAGAAGTCAAAACCCAGCCGAAAGACCTTATATGTACAGGGTGGTCCAAATTGGACACTTTTAAAGGTAAACCCCTTTATCTAAAGGAGAGAGACGAAAACTGATGTCAGTGTCTGGGGCTCAATTTTTATGATAAACTCAATGGTGAAAACCGCATATCGATATCTAGTACCGTTTCAGATATACAGGGTGTTTTTCAAAAATCTACATTTTGGAAAAATTCTTGTAATTCTTTTCCTATTGAAAATTTTTGATTTCTGTAAAAACATTCTCAAAGCACTTTTTCACGTGGATTTCAACAGTGTAATATTTTAATAGTTATTAACGCAAAAATATATTTTTTAAATGGGATACCCTGTATATTTTTCCTTATCCGAATAGAGCTTTAAATTACCATTCTAAAAATATAGCACAATTTATATTTTGCTTAGATCTACTTCAAAATATAATGGTTTTCAATTTTTACGCGAGTTTTAAATGCACATTTTGTGAAGTAGGTTTTGGACGGAGCGGCCATATGGTTTAATTCAATTGTCAAATAAATAGCATTGAAGTTTAAAAATTACGAAAAATGGGATATGATAGTGTGTTTCATACAAACCGGAGAAAATTCGGAAGCGGCAAGTAATTTGTACCACTAACGGTATCCAGAGAGGCGTCAACCCTTCAAGGTTATATTCGCTCGATTGCGACATATTCTAGTTAATAGTGGCCAGTTTGAAAAAAAACGACCCAAAAATTATGCATCAAACAGAGATAAGGAGTTAGAAGAAACAGTAGTTTTAGGAACTGTCGGAAATTATCCCAACACTTCAACACGACAGTTAAAAGAATCCACTGGACTACCAACTAACGTAAGTCGTACTTTGAAGAAGCACAAGTTCAGGCCATATAGGGCAAGAAAAATTCATCACCTTAGAGACGGAGATTTTTAACCGCGTATGGATTTTTGCTAATGGTTTCTGGAGAACTATAACCATGTTCCGAATTTTTCATTAAATTTCATTTGGACAGACGAAGCTTATGTAAGCAATGCAGGTATTTTTAAACGTTACAATTCTTATACGTGGGCACAAGAAATCAAGGCCGATTTAATGTGTGGGCATGAATTTTTAGAGGCGGGGTTTTAGGTCCATTTATTTACGAAGGAACACTCACCTCTCAGAGATATTTAGAAATTTTAAGGCAGCAAATAGAACCTCTTGTTGATGAACTGCCGTTAATGGACCTTAGAAATATATTTTTTTCAACACGACGGGGCACCCCCTCATAATGCTGCAGTTATCAGTAATTTTTTATCGGCTAATTTCGACAATAAATGGATAGCCAACCAAGGTCAGAACCGTTGGCCGGCAAGGTCATCGGATTTAACACCCATGGACTTCTATCTCTGGGGAAGATTGAAAGACCTAATTTTTAAATTGCCGACAAACACCAGACAAGAGTTAGAAGTCGCAGTGATACAAAGTTTTGCAGGTCTCACTTCTCTTGAACTAATCTACTCGGTAAGAAGTATCCAGAAAAGGTGCTGCCTATGTGTAAATGAAACTGGTTGACATTTCGAACATCTCTTATAGAAAATTGTTTTGTTTTAGTTTGCTCTACTCGGAATAAACTGTTTTATTGTTGTTTTGTTGTATTTTCTACATAGTTTAAAGTACTATAGCATTTAGTAAATTTCATTGTAGTTATGACTCTTAGAGTTACATCTGGGAATTTTTTTTACGATTTGACTGCTATCGGTAAACAATTGATATTGCCGCTCCGTCCAAAGCCTACTTCACAAAATGTGCATTTAAAACTCGCGTAAAAACTGAAAACCTTTGTATTTTGAAGTAGATTTAAGCAAAATATAAAGTGTGCTATATTCTTAGAGTGGTAATTTAAAGCTCTGTTCGGATAAGAAAAAATACAGGGTATCCCATTTAAAAAATATATTTTTGCGTTAATAACTATTAAAATATTAGTTGTAAAAAAAGTAACTTACACTGTTGAAATCCACGTGAAAAAGGGCTTTGTTTTTACAGAAATAAAAAATTTTCAATAGGAAAAGAATTACAAAAATTTTTCCAAAATGTATATCTGAAACGATACTAGATATCGATATGCGGTTTTAACCATTGAGTTTATCACAAAAATTGAACCTCAGACACCGACCTCAGTTTTCGTCTATCTCCTTTAGATAAAGGGGTTTACTTTTAAAAGTGCTCAATTTGGACCACCCTGTGGTGCATTTAAATGTTTGATAGATTTATTACACAGGTCTGCGAAATAAATTTTTTTAAAAGTTTTTTTACCGAAGTGTTAATATTCGTAGTAGTAGTCCTGAACATAATATAAAACGATATTCGAAGTTATGCACTAAATCACATTAGCAGATTCAGATGACATGGTGAATGAAAATAGGTGAAAACTACAGATTAAGTAAAATAATACTATCTAATATCTAAAGTTTTAATCGTTCAAATAAAATTAAAATAAAACAAACAAATACAAAATATGAAGGATTAATGATATCGCTGTTTTTTTTTTGAGAAAAAGCTTCGTTTCGTTGGTTTTCGTTTATAAACTTTATCTTGATCTCTATGGATCATCCACCAATAGTCCGCCATTATACTGACGTCCCAACGGCCTTGATATCTCCTTTCCATCTCTTTTATATCTTGATGGATCCGTTCGCCTTAGTCTCTCGCCACTCTAGTCTCCTAGATTTTTTGAGAGTTTTTGTAGTTGTTTAACATTTCTTGGATAATATTTTTATAACTAGGATCTTTTTTGTTGCCTACAAATTTGGAAACAACATTTTTAAAGGTCTTTTTTTCTAAGTTTGTCATGACCTTCCCAAAGTCTGTATCTTTGATTAGTTTCCTGATGTCAGGTCTTGTGAATATGCCCCCCTTTAACTTTGCATCAAATAAACTAGAAAAACATGAACAGAGATACTTGAAAGTATTTTCATCTTTTGGTAATGCCTTTACAAACTGTTCGATCAAACCATGTTAGAAGTGACGTCGTGAAAGCAATACTTTCTCGGGTTCTATTAAGTTCAAATTAATGACATTCTTTATTCCAACTTCCAATTTTTTTCCAATCAGTCAATCTGATCTTTCTCAATATAAATTCTTTGCCCCACTATCCCACTCACAAATATGACATGGGAATTTCGTACAGTCTTGTTTTTTACTAAGAAGCATGCATTTGATTTTTAAGTCACCACAAATTTTATTATATTTTATTTTCTCCAAAATATTTTTTTAGTTAGCATAAGTTTCTTGAAGATAAACTGAATGTGTTATAAGTGGCAAATTTATTGCCAATGTGCAAAGGAACAGCTTTCAACCTTATTTTTGAAGAATCTATAAAAAGTCGCCATTCTTGGGCATTATATTCGAAGTTAAATTTACGTACTAAAACGCCAATGTCGCAGCAAGAAACCAATTTTTCCTCTTTCTTGAAATACCGTACGAATTCTTGTTTTCTGCTTCGACACCAATAAAATTTTTTATCAGGATCTAAAAAATGTTTTCCTTTAGAGAAATTTGCTGCATCTTTAGGTAATCCAAGATCCCTTATTAAGTCATTCAGTTCTTTCTGTTAAAGGTCGGGGCTCATTTGTGGGGTTGAAAGTTTCACCACTACTTGAATGATCGCTGTTTTCTGACGTTTGTGATAAAGGCATATCGGTGCTCTCATTTTTAATAGAAGGACCAACGGTATATAGATGAGTAACATTCATCGGAATGATTTGTTTGTTCTCGCCACAACATAGGTTCACTGTCTTAATACTTCAACACAAAACCGGCATTCTTTATGTGGAACGCACTGTTTATTTTGGTGACCTAACCTAATTACGAAGTAAGAAAAATATGAATTTTTCGTAAAATCTGTTATATTTTGCCTTTTTTTCACTGTTGTATATTGTCCACAAATGTAACAAAATACATCTGAACTACTTTTGCAAAACTAAGAGGTAATAATTATTGATAAGAAAAAAACACAACCTTAATCTCACACATGTACGCCTGTCATTCTTAACGGCGCGCGCAGACTACTTGAGAAGTTTTACAGTAACTGTTTTGACTTAGAGAGAGGTGGATATACTATGCGTATGTGTAGTGGAGATATCATAGATCATAGATTAAACTATAATATCAAAGTTAACAAAAACTGACTGCTTTAAAACTGATAAAAATATTTAATAATCTTAATAGACTTATTGTAAAAATATCTACATGTATATATGAATAAAAAAATCATGACATACTTAAAAACGGAGCTTATATTTGGAATGAGCAGGTCAAAATCTATATGTTTCATGTGAAAGTATTTGAAAAACTTTTTCATCGCAGATCTGTGTTACTAGCTTTATTTTTATCGAACTCCTAAAATGGAATTCTAAATATTTAATTTCTATTTCTTGATTATAAACTTTAACTTCAGTTAAAGAAAGTCTGTGTATAGCCTCTCTCAATAAATAGTTTTGTCTGGGTTAAATTTAATCTTCCCTTTCCTCATCCAGAATTCTAGTTTCTAAAACAATGTATTCTAACTAGCCCTAAGCCATCTAGCGGTAATTTTTGAAGTATCTCCTCATATATTTTGCAGTATACATGACTTAATTAATTGCCTGATTTGATTAATTAGCTTAGACATCCAGTGCCTATATAAGTTTGTTTTTTTTTACTATATGGATTATTTGTGATTAGCTATATTCGGAAATTTCTTTGGTCATTTTAAAATATATGTATATTAAACCTTGAAAGACTACCAGACCAAAAGGAAACCTCCATAACCACTGATTAGGCATGACAGTAACTGTATTTTGTGCTATCTTGGTTTTAATCGTATACATTTAAACTTTTTTCTTGGTTTAGTAGTATAATTATAATAAAACCATGTTTAATGTAGTGCAAGTTTCTTTAATAAAATAAAACATATAATTTAATGTACTGAGTAATTTGCCAGTAATTTAGTTTTCCTTTAATTTTATGTAAAATACGTAGTGTAGGAAAAAGAACAGAAAATATTGAAATTACATGTGGGAAAATCACAATTTTTTTTTTTTCGCCTTAAACGAGTTTTAAAAATTAAATTATGGAATGGGCTGAATGGGATCAATAGGGCTCTGGTCAAATTATATTAGCATCATGCCTGGTGAAAATAAATATAGTAAACAAAAACATACAGTAAAGCTATACAATAGAGAAATTTTGCAACGCTTATTTTTCACATACCTTTGTCCTTATCGTTATGTTAAGCATGCGCACTATTAACGCGAAGGAATTGTAAGGTTAGGTTAGTATTCATCTTTTCATTACTTTCATGCATAAGCACACTGGTTATTAGTATTTGATGGGTCAGCACAAGTTTCTAAATTAAACTTGTGTCTAGCAGGTTTGCATCACTTCCTTCAATATTTCCAAGGTAATACGAATGTGCGATAAATAAAATTTCATTTGAAATTAGCACTACACACACTGCAGTGCCATTGTGCCAAAAAATTGCAAAATCTCAACATAATCTGAACATTAATTCAATGTTGTTTTTATTTGCAATAGAAGATTGTTATTTCAATTTTACTGTATTTTCTTAGTGGTTTGTATACCTAAGCAGGAAAAAAAAACAGGCCCTAGTCCTAGGTCCTGAGTCCTTATATTTAATTTCTTCTCTTTAGTACTGCGCAAGCTCCACACGGTGGGCGCATGCTTCAAATAAAGATATTGACAATGGTCTACCAAAATAAGTGTTGCAAAATCTTTCTGTTATGATAAAAACAATCTCTTAAACTGTTCCTTTTATCTACTTGGTGTCGCTGTAGTAACTATTGTTATTCTTTCCTTTAATCCTGTAAATAGTAGTTTTCTGCTTTATTGGCGAATTTCACTGATAGTCAGCCTTATACTGACGAAAACCAATACATTGAAAACAACCTGCTGATGGTTTAGTAGTTTCTTATAATGTGGAGGACCTATCACTCTCTATTCCACTAGCTTTATACTTTTTTATAGTTCAAAATATAGTTAACCCATGGTTGGTTTATACCGTATTGTGTAGATTTTTGGCACGAAGGAGTTGCTGGGTTTTTGGTTGCTTTAGACTGACATATGCCTCATTATACCTTCTTGAGCACGTTGTGATAAGGCTACAGAGATGACGCTATGTGTTGGTTGGTTGGTGGTTATGCGATTGTGCCTATTTGTGCACTACAGCCTCTGGGTTTATTGGGCTTCCCTCTCTGAGCGTCGTCCCTTTGGGATGGACTTCTGTTCAGGCCCTTCATGTGATAACTTATCGTCATGTTGTATATCTCCGAACAGTTTATGTCTGTTGCGATTTAAAGATGCACATTCACATACGATGTGCATAAATGTTTCTTCCTCTTCATCACATAGTCTATACAGTTGTGGGATCATTGTGGATATCTAAGTTCTGAAAATATTTCCTTAGATGACAGAGCCCGATGATCAGTCCCATCAGCAGCTTGGTGTGAGCCCTTGTTAAACTTGTTAGTTTCTTTGAGGGTCCGCCAATTACGTCCCTTACATGCCTTTGTCTAGATTAGACATACTAGAAGATTAGCCAAAGATCTAGATATTGCTGATATAACCATCTATTTATTGTTGTTTGTACCACCTGTCTTGGTACCTAACGTTGGTTTTGGATCTCTGTATAGTTTTGTAGCTCGAAATCTCGTTAATTTGTTCGCTTTGTCTTTACGTTTTATTCTTGAATGTCCTGGAATATACAATAGTTCAACCCTGTTATTCTTGGAGGATCGTTCTAACAGGTCATATTTACACTCCATTGGGATATTGAAGTTGACCTGACAGGCATCTAAAGCCTTTAGAGCGGCCGAACTGTTTAAGAGAATATATATTTCTTGGTTGCAGTAGTCCCTCTACAATGTTCGTGAATACATGCTTCAATGGTCTGAATTTCTACCTAGAATATTGTAACATTTGTCTGTAGTAGAATGTTAAAGCTACACTTGGATTTTTCTGCATATATACCAGCACCTACTCCGGTCGAAATTTTTTATCCGTTTATGTAATAGACCAGGCCTGTTGCCTTTGTTGAAGTCCCCACCTCCATCCATATACTTGGATCGCACTCAACTCTATATAGTGTTTCGAAATAACATTACGTTGTAGTATCGTCAGATTACACATCCAAGATTTTGTCGTTGAGTACATCCATACCTCTTGTAGACCTAAATTGTACAGGTTGTTGTTTTCATTCACCATTTGTTCTCATTTGATAGGAGCTATTGATAGCCTCGCTTGTTATCTACCTATCTATTAGTGGTAAAATTTTATTATGATAGGGTTTTTTTTGGAAATCTCTCTTTCCCTAGTCAGTAATTTTAGAACGTGGTAAATTTTTATGGTAAAAGATGGCAAAATTTTAGTATAAAAAGGTTTTTTTTTTTATAAAGAAGATTCTTGTTTATGCTGGAGGCTTTTTTTTTTAAGCGAGGTATTTTTTGGAAAAAGCTCTTCTTCCGGCTATTGCTTCCAAAGTTTTTGAAGAGAAGTTTTTGAATTAAACCCCTCAGAACTTCTCTCCACTGTCTGCAGGTCACCCAATGGTGCCTTGGTGTGGAAATAATATGGTTCAAAATACAACACTTCGGAGTATATTGTGCTGCTGCACTGCCTATAGTAGGAAGAAAAACTAAATCTTCGTAGGAACGTGCATTAAGAAAAATTAGATTTTTTTATAAAAGCGTAGTATTAATAATAATAAACTACAAAGTATATTGACCCTCTAAAAATTTATTTTGGTTTCACTATTTCCAACTATTTTCAAAAGATATTTATTTAAAACGAAAAATCTCATGATGTAATAATAAAATTAACATCGTGTCCGTTATCAGCCACTTCCCGAATAACAAATAAATTGCAATTTCGCTAAAACGAAATTTCCATTTCGAGTTCATTGCTCTTTAAAAATCCTAAATAATAGCAAACCAACCAAAACATTCATTATATTATTGCAAATTTTCCGCGATAAGTATGTGGAGGAGGCGTGTTGTCGATTCGTTTAACATCTCGGTCGATGATGTTGCCGGCTTTAATCAAACTGTGATTACAATATAATTAGTTAAGTAATTTATAGGTTGCCAATATGTGTATTTACGGTTTTTTTTTTAAGATATAGTGTTACAAAATAGCTTAATATATTTTTATATTTTTGCAAATGATCAGAGTGTCAAGTTAAAATCATAAAAACTCTTGGTATTATGAAATACTAATAGTCGTATCGTATCATACTTCATAAGCTGCGTCACAATTTTTTCGTCAATAAATAATGACGTAAAATTGATTTTGTCTTTCTTTAGTACCACGGAGCCCAATGGATGGCAGTAAAATTAGTTTTCATAAAATATTTGTCCTAGATTCGAGACCGACGAAGATTTTCTTGAGAAATTTAGACTTTCTATGGCTTAAATAGTATCGAGTTACAGAATTTTGTAAACTTAAGAATAAATGTTAAACGTTGCAATACTTATTTCGTGTAAAAAGTGTTTTTTGTTCTCTGTTTAGATTAGAGGTTCCCAAATTTTTTTTTCTCGTAGACCACTTTCAAAATTTTACTGGTTTCGGTGGACCCCCTGCTGCTACATTTCTACCATATTCCCAAAACTCGTCAAAAAATGTGAAGATTAGATCTAACGATGGAAATTTGCGTCGTGGCTGAGTCCCAACCTTAAATTCGGAGTGGTAAAAATAAAAAGAAAAATAATATATTTTCTTGTGTTCTATTTATTAAAATAATATGATTACAGACTTAATAGAATTAAAATTAAACATTAATAACGTACCGTAACTTCAACAATGCAAATTGACAATTAAAAAAAAATAGTCATAATTTTAATGGGAGGGATGTACTTGATGGATTGACAGGAAATTAACAATATATGGCTTTAGTTTTGTAAGGAATAACCGCAAATCTCCCCGTTCTGTGATGTTCAATCTGCTCCTTTTTTTTGTTAATAGGTTTGTAACGACACTAAAACTTTTTTCGACAAGGTATGACGAGGGAAACGCTATCAAAAGTTTTCTCGCAATTTCCCACAGCCCAGGATATTTTTCGGGTATTTTTGCCTGCAGCCAAAATGTTTGATAGCCTTTTTTAAATTTCACCTTCAGCTCCTCATTGGTGCTAAGCTCGAGTAGCTCCTCTTGTAATACCACATTCGCCACTTCCGTTTCATCAAATGGATTTATGATCCATGGTGGTATTTCCATCGTCAGAATATCTTTAAATCTATTTTTGAAGTCATCATGCAGGGCATTTAAATGTTGAAGGTATGTCTGAATATCGTCATCAAGACATTCTGCCTGTGACAAGTTTGGAAACTGGGAGAATTCGCACCGACTAATGTTTTGCTTCATAAATTTCAATTTTCCAAGAAAAGCCGAAATTACACCCTTTGTTTTTATTAAATTTAGGCCGTCCCCTTGTAACTGCAAGTTAATGTCATTAAATTTTGTGAACAAATCTGTCAAATACGCGTTGTCTGCTTTCAATTTGATCAGGTTTTTTTTTTTAAATTTGGATCTTTACTTTCCAGAACCTCTAAAACTGATTCAAAAAGTGATTAAAATCTTGTTAGACATGCCCTTTTCGACAACCAGCGTACTTTAGTATGTAAGAGCAATCGTTGGAAGTCTTCATCATTTTCGTCGCACAATTGTGCAAATAAACGGGTATTCAACGCATTGCTTCTTATTTTGTTAACTGCTTTAATCACAAATTGAAGCGATTGGTGCAATCTACCACTCAAATTTTTCGCTACCAGCTGTTGTCGGTGGATGACACAGTGAATTGCAGTTACTCCTGGTATAATTCTTTTAAGATTGCTTATAAACCCACGATATCGCCCGAAGATGGCAGGAGCTGGAATCGATTTTTCCTTAAAAAAATCACTCAGGACATTAAATATTGATTTGCCTTTAGTGTCCGTCTCCAAAATTTTCGCGAACAGCAGCTCTTCATGGATTTCTTCGGCCATAATAAACCGAACATATGCCAATAATAATGCTTCATTACCAGGTAAAGTTGACTCGTCCAGTTGAATAGAAAAATGAGTTGTTTTGCAGATAATTACACAAGAAGCTTCCAATATTAGAGGTCATTTCATCAATACGTCTTTGTACAGTGTTGTTACTCAAAGGAATTCTTTTGAGTACGTCAAATGGAGGTTTGTGCAGAACAGTTTTTAAAACCTCTTCAACAGCGGGTAAAATTAACTGTTCTCCGGTTTTCCAGGTTTCGCTATAAGCAATGAGATATTGTAAGATGCCCACAAGACATCATCGTTACTTTGAGACGTTGAAGCGAACATACTGTGCACGGTGGGTCTCTTTTCATATTTTTTCCTTCAATGTTTGAAAATATTTTAAATCTTTACCTATTTTATCAGGATGACACCTTCTTAGATGATCTTCGAGCTTCGATGGTTTCATGGAGTCATTGCTCAAAACTTTGTTGCATAAAAGGCATATGGGCAATCGTTTCTTTGGCCTTTGATGGAAGAAAACCAAATTTCAAATAATCAACACTGTACTGTCGACATTTCTTCTTAGATTCAGCCATGTTTCGTATCAGTTACCTACCTGTAAAGAAAAAAATGCTTGTTTTAGTAATCATAAGGCGACTTTAACAGGATATGGCTATTTTAATAGAATAAAATAGGATTAATTAATTATTGCAATGAAAAAACCAAAATGCCGGCGGCAAAACTGATTTTAATTATTAAAAGCAATAAACTGCTAAGACCCATATAGAGGTTTTCACAAAACGGCTGAACCTATTTTAATGTATATAAAATATTTTTTGATTAATTATATTTTGATACATTTCTGTAAATTCGAGAGAAAATACTTTTAAAGAATATTTTAAACATCAAAACTCCGCGATTTTAATGATTTATATATTACTTTGATGTACGTTACGAGTGGTACATAAAGACACGTACAATTTATGAAAATATTTTTAGTCATTTAGCATTAGCAACTACGAGGGCACTGAAATATGTCCAAACATGCAGGTCAATCATATATCTCTCCTTTAGTGAATCACCACAGTCGGGTAAATAAATAATTTTAAAATAAAAAGTACTAAAAGTTCAATCTCTCTCGGCTTTCTGTTTCTTTTATAAAAGTATCGAATAATGGCCCTGTTCAGTATTTAATTTTTATTACGTACCTACTACACGCAAACATAACAAATATAATATTATTACAATATAAAATAAAAGTATGAATAACAAATAGGCAAGTACTTACTTTTTGCGGCACTGGCAAACACTGACATCGATTCACTCACACTTTTCTTTTCAAAATTCCGGAAACAAATGAGTAACGTTTGTCCTTGGCATTTGTATTTATATTGGTGAAGAATCAAACAAGTTCACGCAAGATTGCAAGCACAGCGCAAGTCGTATTTTGTCCCTTTGCACGTCTGAACGGGTTGCGTTGCGGGCGGGCGGCGCTTTGCAAGTCTCGACGCGCGTTGTACTGAATATCGAATATGCAAGTTTTTACAAGTAACAGTCGCTGACCTTCTTAAAATACACTACTCAAAAAAATTAAGGGAGGTTTTAAAACAAGGAAATTAATGCTAAATAAACAGGCTATCTGATCCATATGCCGGCCTAACTGAAAAAAATTTTTTCAAGCCCGTGGATCAAAAAAAAAGCAAAATATTTGCAATATTATTTTTTCGCGCTATCTGTTAGGATTGCATGAGAACCGTAGCTCCTAAAAAATTTTAGCCAAAAAATCTGAAAATTGGAATCTTAAAGCTTCAAAATGCTTTTTTTTAAAGTCTCAATACGACCATTTTTCACCGAAATACAGCCTGTCAAAAATCACCGAAAAATTTGGAATTTTTTTTTGCTCCCTTAATTTTTTTGAGTAGTCTATTATCTCCCTACATTGATACGTAAAGCCAAGCCAACATTTTTGTTCTTTACTATCGAAACCAGATAAATTTTCGTGGACCCCCACTTACAACTTTTGAACCCCCATTTTTTTTTCACGCCAACGTAGACCCCCGTCGAGTCTCCCGTGGACCCCTGGGGGTCCACCTGAACCACTTTGGGAATCACTGGTTTAGATCATGTTTGATTCAGATAAAGTTTTTCCTCCATTTTAGCAGTTATGTTGTGCTCTTATACCAATATTGAAACTATTAAAGGTTAAACAGTTTATTTAACGAAAGTGTAGAGACTCTTGTGTTTAAATATATAAAAATTAGTAGATATTTTTGAAATATTGAATTTCCAAGATAGTCTTTTTGGCGGGTAAATTTCTTTTAATTTTTTATAATATGAAATTGAAAATTTTTGATTTTACAGCATATCAAGACTGCGATAATCTAGGTCGTTATCAAAATCCGTTTTTCACGTATCTATTTGCTAGAGCCGTTAAGGGTACATCTTAAAAAACAATAAAATTTCAGAGTTAATTTACTCACTGACAGAGAGGAGCTCCTCCATTTATATTTATTTCTTTTGTAATTGCCCTTCTGCAAAAATTTACCGGTTTTCATAGCACTGGATATATATATATATATATATATATATATATATATATATATATATATATATATTTATATATATCATCATTATTAGCTTATTCCATCCATAGTCGGATGTAAGCATCCTAAAGTTGTCCCCAATCAGCTTTGTTGTTTGCTTTTTGCATCCAATCGTGTCCCGCTAATCTTTTTATGTCCTCCGTCTGTCTTGTCTGCGGTCTACCTCTACATCTTTTGTGTTCTCTAGGCCTCTATTCAACTATACGGCGTGTCCATTTGTTATCATTTATCCTTGCGATATGCCCCGCCTAATTCCACCTTAATATACATATTCGTTGTAACATATTACATCTGTCACTTTTGATCTTCTTCGTATCTCGACGTTAGGAATACGATCTTGGAGTCTAAATTTAGCATTTTCCTCTTCATTGCTCTTTGGGTTACCTGGATTTTATTTATTATACTTTTATGTAAAATTCACGTTTTAGTGCCATATGTTAATACCGGCAGTAGTGATCGAATACGCTGGCTTTTATTGGATTTGGGATGTCTAATTTAAATGTAGATTGTAACCTTCCGAACGCAGACCAAGCTAACGAGACTCTTCTATCCAAGTCAGCGTTTAAATTATTTTTCGATATTTCGATTTTTTGTTCTAAATATGTGAATGTTTGTACCTTTCCTATTCTTTCACCTTCTATTAATAATTGCTGGCTGTTATCTTCACTTTCGTTGTTCAAATATTTGGTTTTGGTGAAGTTTATTTTTAGACCTAATTTTCGAGACTTGTTATTTAATTCCATCAGCATTTCTTGTAATTTTTCTTTTGTGTGGTGATAAGAGTGGTATCATCTGCGAACCTTAGGTGATTTAATCGTTCACCGTCCATAGTATTGAACATGTCTTCTGGAGTTAACGTGAACAGCTTTGGGCATATGGAGTCGCCTTGTCTAATTCCTCTTTTAATTATGTATATGTATATATATATATATATATATATATATATATATATATATATATATATATATATATATATATATATACAGTAATACCCCGCTTTACGCGAGGGATACGTTCCGAAAAAAATCGCGTTAACTGAAATTCGCGTATATCGAGGTTTATGATTAAACATAGTCAAAATTTAATACAAAAAAAATACAAATCATTTTAATCAATCACTTTAATTCTAAGAACACTTTATGCAATACATACTCTTATTTTTTACGGAAAAATACATCTATTGTCTTTTGGGTAACGTTTTGTTTACGTTCTTGTAAAATACGTTCATAACACCCAACACTGTTTTTAATTGTTTGACACACGGTCAAGACACGGTCATCATTATTGTCTATACTCTGCAATATGTCCAAACCTGAATAAATTTTTGAAAGTGCATTTTGTATTTCCCCTGAAGATAAAAACTTTCTCTTCTACTTGTTCTTCCTCATCGTAGATAGGATTATTCTGTAACTCGATCAGATCTTCATTGCTAATAGGATCGTCGTGCGTTGCTACAAGTTCTACGAGATCTTCTACCGTGACATCTTCAAGTTCAGACCCCTCAATCATTGCAGCAATGTCTTCAAGCACTTGTCTCTGCATCTGGACAATTCTTCTAGGTGCTTCCACTACATCTGGCCAAAGATTACGCCACACCCCATTCATACAACTCATTTTAACTTCCTTCCAAGCCTCTTCTATGTTGTGAATAGACTTCATAATGTTTGTATGACTTCCACCACTCTCGCATAGACTGTCTTCCTTCCCCGTCAGTTTCATGAATTAGTTGGCTAAAAGTGCGGCGATGGTAATAAGCTTTGAAGTTTGCTATTGCTCCCTGGTCCATAGGTTGTAATATTGACGTAGTGTTTGGTGGAAGGAACTTTACGTACACTTTTAAGTCTCTGGGCGTATCAAGTGAGGATGGATGTCCTGGGGCATTGTCTAAGAGTAATATAACTTTAGGTTCAAGCCCATTTCTGTCACAGTATGATTTGACTGATGGGCAAAAAACTATTAGAATACCATTCTTGAAAAATTTCCCGTGTAACCCACGCCTTTCTGTTTGATCGCCACACAACTGGTAGACTTGTCTTGTCTGTGCCTCGCATTGCACGGGGTGTTTCTGAATGGTACACTAGTAAAGGTTTCAGTTTGAAATCACCAGTGGCATTACCACCCAGCAGAAGTGTTAGTCGATCTTTCGCAGCTTTGAAACCACTGGCTTGACGTTCTTCCTTAGAAATGAATGTTCGAGATGGCATTTTTTTCCAGTAAAGTGCGGTCTCATCAACATTGAAGATGAGACAAGCAGGAATTTTCTCTCGTCTAACGAAGTCTTGAAACTTGTCTGGAAACTCAGCTGCAGCTTGAATGTCCGCGCTGGCCGCCTCGCCTGTTATGTGGATATTGTGAAGATTAGAACGCTGCTTGAACCGATGGAACCAGCCTCTGCTGGCAGCAAAAGTCGGAGTGGCACTCCCTTCTCCTTCTTTTGTTTTCAGCATCTCATACAAAGATTTTGCTTTTGTGCATATGAGATCTTGACTTAGTGGTGTGTTCTTCTTATTCAAATCTTCGATCCAGACTGACAGTAATTTCTCCATTCTTTCTAAGATAGATGATCTCGAACGAGAAAGTTTTGTTGCACTTATAGGTGTTGAACCTTCGCTGGAGATTTTAATTTTTTCCCGATTTTTATAAATCGTTCTCACAGTCGATTCTGAGAGTCCAAAATCTCTCCCAACAATTGTTGCTTTGCCTCCATTTTCCATTCTTCTTAACACTTTCATCTTCAATTCCAAAGTGACGCTTTTACGCTCTTTTTTCTTTACAGGCGGCATTTTTAACGTAGGGTTAAATTATGTATGTATGTATCTCCAATAAATATTAAAACAAAACTGCCAGCCGACCGAACTAACATTACGGAACAAATGAACACACGAAACGAACGAGGAAATCCCCATAGAACAAAGTCGAAGGACAGGGAATTCCCAATTCTTCAAAGAGAATATTCAGAGAAAGCGGGGATCCCCCCGCGACCATAGAGAAGTTAATGACTACATGAGCGCGAAATTTGAAATTCGCGTTATAGTGAAACCGCGCGTAACGGGGTCGCGCTAAGCGGGGTATTACTGTATATATATATATATATATATATATATATATATATATATATATATATATATATATATATATATATATATTCGTCTAGATGGAAGAAAACGGATTCGTACTACTCCGGGCGCAGACGTCACACCATGGTAACAGTATGCTTGCCGGTTAGCGCCCCTCTTTGCTTTAGTCTGAGCTGAGTGTTATTGTTATGCGATTCCGTTCGTGTCACTGGCATTTTTTCTAAATGACGGCCGCAATAGAAAATTCCGCGAAATGTGAAATCTGCATCGCTATTCGATTTTTAAATGCCGAAAATGTTCGGCCTACAGAAATGTATAGTCAAATCAAATAAGTGTATGGTGAAAATGCAATGAGTGAGTCTTCTGTTAAAAAAGGGTGTATCATGTTCAACGAAGGAAGAACAAACATCTACGATGAAGATCGCAGCGGCCGATCATCACTCGTTAGGAACGACTTGAAAGAAAAAGTTGAACAAAAAATTCAAGAGAACAGGCACTTTACCTTGGACTCATTACACGAAGCTTTCCCAGAAATTATGTAAAAAAATTTTATTTTTCGGGGGAACACACTTCCAAAGTGATGAAGCATTTAAAGAAGCAGTAACTTCATGACTTCAGTCATTGGCGGCAGATGAATATAACATCGGCATTAAAACACTTGTGTCTCGTTATGAAAAGTGCCTAAATAACAATGGCGATTATATAGAAAAGAAGTGTTAGATTTAGTATTGTTGTAAATAATTTGTTTTGATGTCTTTTGTTTTTGTTCAGATATACCCAATCGTTCTTTACTTTTGGAGGATCCTCGTATATTTACTTCATTTTCTTTTGTATGTATATATAACTATAAATGTATGTATGTACATTTTAGTACAATGCTTATTTTTTCACCTTTATATATAATTCTATACAATTTGAACATTCATTTATTATCACATTGTTTTATTATCAGTTGTATTTGTCTATTTTATCTTTTCTTTCAATTCGGTTCGCTTTTGTTCGATATAACTGTATCACAACAATAGCCATGATATAGAGTTATATAAAGTGCATTTATCGTGTATATTGAATTGCATTTATCTTACCATCGAGAAAATATTATAGATGGAGGAGAAATTTCGGACTTTAATGAGAAAAATTGCTGACAAGATTAAAGGTTATTTCATTTTTATGTTCAAATCAAATGTTTTCGAAACAACAAAATAATTCAGAAATTTTTAAACTTTGTTGCTTTTCATGTTTTAAAATCTATTAAAAAATACTATTGCCAACCCAAATGCTTAGCTGCAACTAGAGGATACCCAGTACCACCACCAGCCGTAGATAAATTACAAAGAGTTGCTGCAACTGTATATATTGGGTTGTTGTAATGGTCGAAGATCTTTAGTGGTAGATATATATTTTGAAATTGGTTTGTTTAGTCTTCAATAGACAGAAGAAGTATTATTCTATTTCTAACCATGCTTTCAAGTTGCTTGTTACAGATTTTATAGTATATAAATTAAAAAATAACCGGTCAAGTGCAAGTTGAACTTGCACAATTAGTGTTCCGTACGTTGATTGCTTTTAAAATAAAAAATTTTGTTACGGTGGTTTAAAATGATCAGTGATTTCACAAAACACACCCCAAATGAGTTTTCAACAAAGCTTGTTTCCTATCTTTACTGAAAACTGATGACCTCGAAATTTTTCTTTTTTTTATATCCCAGATAAATTATTAAAGGTAATGCTCTCGTGATAATTTTCGTTCAATCTACACCCCGTGGAGAATATTCCAGAATTTTTTCAAAAATTTTTTGATCAGTACTTTTCGAGATAAGGGGGGGACAGCGATTTTTGGCGATTTTTTAAAAATAATACAAAGAAAAGTGAGCGCAAGTATTACATTATATATTTATTTTTTACTCGTGTTTTCACAAGCTTTCATTTGACACCACACCCGATGACCTAGTAAAAAAAATTTTTTTTCACTTCCGGTTTAACCCCCAAAACTAACCCCTTAAGTCAAAATTTAACTTTCAAAACTACACGGCTCTGATGAGGCCATCAATTCCTATATTATTACCAAATTTTAACTTTCTATGATAAATAGTTTCGGAGAAAATTGGGTGTGACAGACAGACAGACAGACGGACAGACAGACAGACAGACACCGAAGTAATCTTATAAGTGTTCCGTACGGAACACTAAAAACTGTTTAATTATTTACCTATTAGCTTTAAAAATCCTACTAAGTAGTCCTGTTAACAAATAAAATATGTCTTAATTCAAAAAGTCGTTGATCTTCGAAAGGATAATACCATTAAGGGGGATTTGTTTATTTTTTTTGGGGATTGCTTGTGTAAAGATGGAAGACTGTGAAAGATGAAAAGTACTATAAAACGACAATATGAAACTGCGAGGTTGTGCTTAGAGGCTAATAGTTTAAAAGTTCTTGAGTTTATCTAGATTCAATCTAGCGTCTTAATTTATAATTTGTCATGCTCTCCTGAGAGCAAAGTTTATTTTTATTTGATTGATTTTATAATGCTAAAATAATTAAAAGGTTTAATCTAGTGTATATCTCTAAATATATAGGAACAGTACTTGTTGTTACGTAGCTTGATTTTCAACAATATCAATGGCGAGTTTCCAAACGTACACTTTCTTCTCATCACTTAAATATTTGACGACCTTTGGATTCATCATTTGCCTTCACGCGCGAAATTTTAGGTAAATCAGAGAAAAAAAATCAGAATATAAAATCAGTTTTACATAAATCTGTGGTTTATTTGTACCTGTTGTAGGTGCAACGATGATTCAGAATATATGAACAAAAATATGAAAAATAACAGAAAAATGATAGAATATGCCACGCATTTTGCTAAATACAGATGTGTGAATAATTCGTCACAGTGTAGAAATATTACAAATATCATAGATTAAAATATTGTATCCCAAAATTGAGAATATTATTTGTATTCATAACAATAATGTAATAATAATAGTGCCAATAATGATAAGACATAAATGGATTGGATCGGAAGAATGTTTAATTATTAATCACAATCCCAATCACCTGTGTCGAATAGTATGCTATTTCTAAAAAAAATAATATATTTTTTATGGGTCTAGCACACGTGCTGCAGGGAAATCCCTAAAGCGTTACAGGAGCGACACATGTGCGGAAAAAGCGATTCACATTGGTCTTGAATCGCTGTAAATTGTAGTCGGTGGGAAACACAGTTCTGGGCATATTATTCCAAAGGGATGAGGTTCTCCATATAAAACACTGCTTGAAATCAGTTGTGCGAGGAGTAACAAGCTGAACCCCCTACAGATGTGAAGTATAGCGCGACGTGTATTTTTAGCCCTGGGATGAATTAAGCTGGACGAACACTTTCCATGGAAATACTTGTAGAATAGACTCAAGTAGCCAACCGTTCTTCGGAGTCCCAACGAATCAAGGCCGCCCGCCTGCCAGTTCCGGCTCTCCAATCAGGCGAACAGCTCTTCTCTGAGTAGAATCCCACAAATGTAGTGTATGTTTGGGAGCAGAGCCCCAAACATGGGAGCAGTATTCCATAGTTGGTCGAATTTGAACTTTGTACAGAATTAACAGTTGTTGTTGAGAGTAAAGCTTCCTGGTCCGGACGAATATTCTCAGCTTTCGAGAAGCTCTTTTTGCTATGCTTGCAACATATTCATGCCAAGACAAATTTGCTCCCAACTTAACGCCCAACAAATTGAATGATGATGCTAGAGGAATGGAGTACCCCGACATAACTATGTCGGGTATTCAGCAACCTTAACTTTTTTAGAAAAAAACTGCCGCCTGGGTTTTTGTAGCGTTAAATTCCACTTGTCACCGCAAGATAGAATTTCTTTATTAAGTTGAACGACTTCCTGCTGTCTGCGGATATTCGTCTGAGTAGCCGATGTCCGAGCGTTCAAAGTGAATGAAGAGATAAGCGTACTGTCATCTACAAAGCTATAGATTAGCTTCTTGGTCTTTCCCAGCAGATCGTTTATGTAAATGAGAAATAGTAGGAAACAGTATGGAGTCCTGGGGCACACTGGCGTTGGTAGTGAAGGTGTTATTATTATTATTATTAACAATTGAGATATTACATGTAAGGAACAAAAATATGACAGTAGCATACTGGTCATCACAAGTAAGTGGGATTTTGATTAATTGTTCTTCCTGTCTGACCCCTCGGAGATAATTATAATAGTTATCTTTGGAAGTCCTAAGTTTAAATTTTTGTATTAAGTGGTATAGTGTTATGATTTATTGTACAAGGGCATTTAAAAGAAGATTTACATTTCTCAGCAGAAGAATTTTGATTTTTTGATTATGAATGTTATTTTTAAATTAATTCTATTAACTAAGTGGTCATGCTTCTGCGTTAAAATTACCTTGTGTATAAACAAGTAAGGTGGATTTCGCTTCTTAGTTTTTTCAACTTATGTTGGTTGAATATCTCGTGTATTCACAATAATAATAGTTAATACTTATCATATACGTAGTATCTTGAATAAGACGTTAGGTGACATTTATGTACTAATGGGAGTACCGATAACGAGGATGACCCTAATATCGTCGGATTTTAATTAGGCGATTTTGAATAAAATTAAATTGATATATATGATTGTTTATTTAAGACTCAATATTTCTTAAATTCCTGTAACATACATATATTGTATTAGATCTCGTTAATTTCAGTCTCCCGGGTACTTCAAGAATACGATTTTATAGAAATTTTTGCAGTCTCTTTCATTACTGTTTCTTCGTTTTCTATTTCTTATAATATTAATGTATTTTTTTCATTATTTGTTACGATGTTGTGTACATACAAGTTACGTTAAGTAGACTTTAAACAAATATAATGTAATCTTCCATATTTAAATGTCCAACAATAATAAGGGGTCGTTGAACTCGAAAAACAATAAGCCATTGATTGTTTATATACAGGGTATTGATGATGTCTGGAATAATGAAAACATTTCAAGAACAGTCAGTTCCTTAGATTAAAGAAAAACCATATCATAAAATAAACGTGTAAGAGGGAGATGATTCACGAAATGAATGAAATTAATTCATGCCCATAACACACAACTATTGTTTAATTTCAATATATTTTACATTGAAAAATTCTATTGATTCAATGTTAAATACACAGGACACTATTTATTAAGATTTATTGTTAAAAGTTTGGTTGCCGATCAACATAAGGTTTCTCCATTGCCAACATATGGACATTTTAAAATTTGTTTACTCTATTTCTGGTAAATTTTATCTAGTCTGTAACTAAAATTCATCTGGTGAAATTTTCGATTATATTATTTTACTGTAAAATTCACTCTTAAACTCTGACTGTAACATAGCACTAAAACAAACTATTTTCTCAAATATACGCAAAAGGTCTTGTTCTGATGTTAGAATAAACCCTGCACTGGCATTAATTGAAAATATAAATTCCTTTATCGGCTATCGGCCAAAAATATGTCGATAAATGGCATTGTAAAATACCAGTAAATAAGACTGCTAGCTGATGAAATGATGACGACATTGCGTACGATCAGCAATATAATTTCAAAAGGTTACATTTTTTTTATTGTTTAATTTTGGACTTTGTTAGTGAAGTGACTTATTTTGTACCCGGATAGAAAAAAGCTGACTTAAAAAACACCTTGTATATTCGCATTCTATCTTTGTCTTCGATCTGTTTTGTCTAATAAAAAACTCTAATAATATAATAAAGAAAAATCGATTTCTCCGTTTTATACATATTTAATCTCGTTTGGTAAAGGCAGGCCCTTTGTAACAGTTTTGCCTGTAGAAAAAAGAAATTCCTTTTTTCCCTTTGGTCTAATTTTAATATTTCCTTTTTTCCCTTTTCCATATTATATTATCCTTTAGGCCTTAATTTTGAGTTCAAAGAGAAAAATATAATTAACCGGCTCCTTTTATCATTTAAAAGCAGATAAATTATAATACAAATTTACAGACATAAAAAACAAACTTACTCAACATTAAGAAAATGGTAAAGTTACTTACCCTTATCTTCTCTTTACGTTATAAATTTAGCTAAAATTTCTAGATCAAATGTTGTCTTACCTATAATTGATTAATAAAATTGAAAATAATAAAAAATTGACATCATCTAGTAGTTTTATTCTTGAAAGTGACAGACAACATGACATAATTGACCTCAACCCTTGAGCTTAAAACTATAGATTTCTTCTTTAATATGCAAAAAACAGTTATGTCTTTTTTTTACTGTTCCGTACTGAACACTTATAAGATTACATTTGTGTCTGTCTGTCCGTCTATCTGTACGTGTGTCACATCGGATTTCTCCGAAATTATTTGTACCTAGAATGTTGAAACGTGGCACTAATATAGGAATTAATGACCTCATCAGAGTCGTGTAGTTTTGAAAGTTAAAGTTGGACTTAAGGGGTTAGTTTTGGGGGTGAAATCGGGTATAAAAAAAATTTACCAGGTCATCGAGTGGGGTGTCAAATCAAAGCTTGTAAAAATACGAGTTCAAAAATATATATATTGTAATATTTGCTCACACTTTCCCCCCCCCCCTTATTTCGAAAATTATTGATCGAAAAATTTTGAAAAAATTCTGGAATTTTCTACATAGGGTGCAGTTTGAATAAAAATTATCATGAGTGCTACCCTGGTATATAAAAAGAAAAAACAAAACATCAGTTTTCAACAAAGATCGTAAACAAACTTTATTGAAAACTCATTTGGGGTGTGTTTTGTGAAGTCACTGATCATTTTGTACCTCCGTAACAAAAAACTTTTATTTTAGAAGCAATTAACGTATGGAACACTAATTGCGCAAGTCCGACTTGCACTTGGCCTGTTTTTTCGCAAATAACCGTAAAAACAAATAAACTTAGCTCTAGATGGACGGAAATGTGTTTTTGTTTTAGTGTAGTGAAAACTAAAAGGTGGGAAATCTTCCGAATTTTGCTCAATTGGATATCGTATTTTTTGATTTTGTGAAACTGGAATTACTTTGCGATGTTATGTCTACAATTATACAATGTATATCAAGATTCTTTATTTATTTTCTGATTGCGTTCGGAAAGGTAGAAACCAGTTAATATTTCAAACTTAAGTTAATTATCGAGTGTTATAATAATAGGTTTCTAACTGCTACGCTATAACAAACATTATGGCCATATTTAGATAGGCTAAAAAAGAGCACCTAACTCTCGTGTGGGGACGATTGGAAAAGATAAGTACCACCTGAAGAAAAAAAAGAAAGAATTCTTTGGCATACAGTCTGTCAAGTAAGAACGTATCCGCGATAATTTATTTTTGGTAGATGCAATTTTAGCGCTTCAACAAAAAATCGGTAGAGGGAACCTATTTCTATGACGCATTTTAGTAAAAGTATCAGTCGATTCCGAACTTTCCAAAATTCCCATCCAAAAGGGCCTAAAATATCATATTCCGCGGCCACTAATTATATTAAAAAGTCCGTATGAAGAAGTGGGTAAATCAATTCAACGAGACGGAAAATGTCGACGACTTGCCAAAACGTGGCTCGGTAGGCAAAGTCACTCCGAAAGTCGAAAAACGAATCGTCTCTTTGTTTCAACGGGACTCGAAATTGAGTGGGGGAGTGGAAAAATTATGAAAATCGGGTTTATATGTGTCCCATGAGACTATTTGCCAACATCTTCGTGCTCATGACGTCAAATTCCGAAGCATGTTGAAAAAACCATTGCTGGACGAAAATCACGCCGCAAAGCGGCTCGCTTGGGCCCACGATAAGATACTAGAGTGGTCCACACAATAGCCGGACGCTATTGAAATATTTGGTCCCTGTAAAGAGAAAGCTCAGAGGGAAGACTCTGAGAACTTTGGCTCAGTTGTCAATTTGCAGAGTATGCCGCAAATCTTGTCAAGAGTATGCCTTAGAGATGCCAGGCGATTATTGATGCAGGAGGCGATTGAACAATTTACGAAGATAATTGCACCGTTGTTAACACATCAAAGAATACATTGATGGCAAAAAATATTCTCGAAACACATTTTTTCAAGAATACGACGGTTAGGTTCTTACTTGACAGACAGTAGTAGTGAAATATCGATTATCTCTTAGAGAGTATGTTAATTGACCTATTTTTGAAGCAATTAAAGAAAGCAGCTTTGACAATACATTGCTTCTGAAATGGAAGAAATAACTGTTTCTTTCTGATACCTTCAATATGGATCAGCAAGTTATATTTTAGCATGACACTTGTCATTTGAAGTAAGTAGATAAAACTTGCTCCTTGTTAAATCATTGTTTTAAGCAAATCGCACTAAATTAACTTAATAGTTTACTACATGCAATAAAATATATAAGTAAATATTTTGTCTTGGACAATTTGCAAGTTGCAATATAACTAAGCAAGAAACTTTACTAAAACATTATAATTAAAATTTAAGGCGGCATTAAACGCATTATGGGACATTTGAAATATAAACGGGCATCTAAATTCGACGGTATTACAGCAAGCAATAAACAACAAAAGTTGACATACGTATTTATAATTTTGAAAACGTACAATTTTATTTTTAATACTGAATGCATTTTGTTTTCATGCACTCGTTTATGGCATGTTAGTAACAGTTGCTAATCATTTTTATTGAGAACACTTGAACGTACCCTATCTCTATTTTTAATAGGAGGTAATAAAATTTAATTATTTAGTGCCTTAATTTCTATCGAATATTGTATGGAACCGCTCAAGTTAGAGTTTTTTTAGCATGATCGTAATACCTGGATGTTGAATATAAGTTGTGTCCAAATATATTTTCTATCTGTAATCAACGTCATCTATCTTCTTCTTTTGATGCCATCTCCTCATGAAGGTTGGCGCTCCATGTAGCTAAACGAACATTCCGAGGGATTCTTGTGGCAGATTTTTCTTTGTTATTACCATCCGCTTGGTTTTTCTTATATTCATAGTTAATCCAAATCTTTCGCTGGCTGTCACGATTCGATTATCAGTTGCTGAAGATCGTTGATATTATTTGCTGATAGAACAATATCATTAACATACCGTATGTTGTTCAGTGTACTTCTATTAACTGTTATTCCTTCAATGGATTCATAGATGGCCTCATTAAACACAGCATCAGAATAAAGATTGAACAAAAGTGGTGAGAGAATGTAACCCTGTCTTACACCTAGGGATATTTTTATGCTTTCGGACTTTTCTAGCCCAGTCTTAATTCCCACTGATTGATCCCAGTATATGTTTTTAATAATATTTAGATCTCTTTTGTATATAATTGTTGTTTCGAGATCTTTTATTAGTTTTTTGTGCATCACACAGTCGAAGCTATATACATCTATATTCATATCTTTACAACGTTGAACCAGTTCATTTAATGATAATATAGCTTCTCGTGTATCCATGCCTTTTCGGAATCCAAATTGTGTGTTATCTACTTCTACTTGACATTTTCTATATATTTTGGTATGGATGATTCTCAGGAATATTTTTTGAATGTTGAATTAAACTTATCAAGCGATAATCGTCACATTTTATTGATTTTGACTTTTTAGGGATTGGGATAAAAGTCGACTTTAGCTAAGCAAGAGGGATTTGTCCAGTTTCATAGATCTCGTTAAATAATATTATAAGTGGATTAATAAATGGAATTTCATCCGAAGATATTTTGAGGATTTCTCCCTTTATCTCATCTAAACCAATTGCGTTTCCATCCTTCTGTAGTTGCATAGCATGAATAACTTTTCTTCTTGTTATTTCTGGCCCTATCTCATTATCTCTGTTTAGCTGTATGTTTTTTGTTCTATGTCCATTGAAAGGTTGTTTTATGTATTGCTCCCATGTCGTTATTTTGTCCTTAGTACCCAGTATAATTTCATTGCTTCTATTTCTCAGAATTGTTCCTTGTTTTTTTTTCCTCCCAATTCTTTCAACTTCTTATGTAAGCTGAATGTGTCATGCTTTTAGTATTTTTTCTGCCATCCATTCCTGGTTTTCCTATTGTCCGCTTGACCCATTTCTTTTTCTTGTACCGCTATTAATTCATTCTTCATCTTAACCCGCTGAGATTCGAGACTTTCGTTTTCCATTCTTATTTGCTTCTTAAATTTCTCATCCATTCGGTTTGACATTTGTTTTCTAATTTCATGGTTCTTCAGTTTATTCGTATCTATGAGGTTTATTGTTTGTTTTTTGTTAGTCCTTTTAAACCTATGCATTCGAAACTTCATGAGTGATTGTGGTTCGAACTTGCGTCTGCTCCAGGGTAGGTTTTTAGAGATTTTACAAATTTCTTCATGTTTTGTTTAACGAGAATAAAATCTATCCGTTTCCTAGCCAGGTGATTTCCAAGTGTACAATCACCTGGGGTGGAGGGAGTAGGAGTGTCATCTATCATACTCTTTAAATCTTTTGAAAGCGATTTTAATTCAAATCTTTTGATTTATAACACGTCTTCTTCTCCAAGTGCTGTATCCTGTACTACGAATGTTTTATTGCTCAAAATTGGCTTGTGTCTTCAGCCAGCCGAAAGAAGTCTCCTCGTTAATTCTTATCCAGTCGCATACGTTTCTTAGCCAGGACATTGGTTTTTTGCTTAGTTCTTGTCTCTAAACTATCTTGCCTTTCATAATTAGTTGGAGAAAGTAGTGTTTTTCTACATGTAACGCTAAGTAACCATTTTTTTCTTCATTTTATAATTTTTATTAGCTCAGTGTTTGTACGCCTTAGGTTTTCAATATTAATGACCCGAGTTGTCTAAGATCTCCTATGAATATAAAGAATGATCCAAATTTCAAAACCTCTTAGTAAAAACTAACTTTAATAGTTCACGCCTACATTTCACACCGTAGAACCAATTAAATGTGACATTCTTCGTAGTATCTTCCGATTTAAGACCTCATCACAAAAAATCAAGCTACTTAAAGATACTTTAGCATCTTCTACAAGGTATTTGATCTTTTATCACATAATCTAGATTTTTCAAAATTACATATGCCAAATAACTGAGTTGATACGTTCGTTTAGTAGGTAGTTCAATATGATAACATTTATATTCTCATTTATTTGTGAGCTAAAGACTATCAGTTTGATCTTCGTCACATTTATATTTAACTCTATTTTTTGATTGGCTATGGAGATTTCGTCTAAAAGTCGTTGAGGACCGTTGACACAATCACAGAAAATTAGCCTATACTTTGCATATTAACTGTATATTTTCCATTGCTACCTTAAAAATTTGATCAGAATATAGGTTGACTAAGAGCAGTAATAAAATAATTAGTAAACACTTCCGACTACATGGATAAATATATAGTAGATAGAAGGTGTCACGATTACAATTAATTATAATATTTTAAACGTAATATTCTTTAGAGTTTGCCTTTAATCTTTCGCAGAACTTTTCATTATGATTTCAACTAAGACTAGTTTTAATGATTTGTCCTAAATTTAACAAAAGCCAAAACCTTAAAAAGACAACATGGAGGCAGGAAACTCATGTCGAGAATCCGCTATTTTTTTCTGCCTGAGGTAGGTGTGGTAAGTTGATTACAATTATAACTTAACGGTAAACTATGGGATAGAAAATGTGCGTCATAGATCCTAAATTTTTGAACTTTCAAAATTTCGCTTTCCAGTTTTGATTAAATTTTTTGAAAATATTCCAAAAATTGTTTTCATCCCCTATTGAGAAGGATACACTTCAAGTAGACAACAGTACAGAAGTTAATAAATAACGTAACCAAGTAAAAAATTTACAACAAAACTTATAAACTGAATAAGAAAACTTAGTAAAATCATGTAATATAATCCACATCGGTAAACATTCGAGAAGATCAAACGAAATAATTATTCTTAACTTCAGTTATAAGCAAAAAACTAAAACTCGAAGTACTACTGTAAGCAATCACTCATACAAGAATATTGAAAATATTCATATATATACAGGGTTACAGGGAAAATCGTCCTAGATAATTAAGGACGTTATAGTTTAGGTCGTTTCTGACCGATTTGATTCTATGACATGATGTCCTAAACTTAACCGTTTTCGAGATATTGAAGTTTTAAGATTTTCTAAAAAAAAACATGTTTTTTTTTGCTTTTATATCGATTTTTTTTTATTAGAGGTTCTCGAGTGCGACTTTTTGGTTATTTTTAGTTAGTCTGTATGTCAAGTATCAAAAATCATCAAAAAACTTTGAACTAGTTACTAACAGTTTCAAATGGCCGCTTGTTAATGTTTCTAAATTACGAATTTTTGCCAAGTGTTTCCTACTTTAAATCAATAAAGAGAAAAAAAATGTATGGAAGTTATTCTGCAAATTATTTTCAAAACTTTTACGTTTTTTAGCTATCAAAAAAGGTATAATACTAGGAGTTTAATAGGAAAACTGTACACAGAATGACACCTAAAGCGGGCTCGGGTAGCAAAAGGTAAATTTTTAGTTTTAGGTGAAAATACGAAAAATACACAAATAAAACAAAAAACCTTGCAATTTAATATTTTTTATTAATTATAATTCATGTTCTATATGGTCGCCCCTATTTCTAACACAAATTCTCATTCTTTTTCTTAAATTACTTTTCACAACGCTGGTTGTGAGGTGCCGCCTCATTTCGTCAGCCGCATCAATTATTTTTTGTCTTAGGACATCCACGTTTTCGATAGGAGTCATCTGGTCGTATACGAGACTTTTCATGTGACCCCACACATAAAAATCCATCGGTGTTAGGTCTGGGCTTCTCGCCGGCCAAGGTATGGATCCGCCTCTTCCAATCCATTTGTTGGGATAATTGTCATTGAGCCATGCACGAACACTTCCTCTGTAGTGAGCTGGGCAGCCATCGTGTTGAAAGTACATGTTTTGTCTCAAACCAATAGGTAGGTCTTCCATCAAATTAGGTAAATCGTTCCGCAAAAAATTGTCGTACTCCTCGCCATTCAAATTATCTGGCAGGAAGAATGGCCCAACCAAATAATTTGAAATTATACCCATCCACACATTTAAGCTGAATCTTGTTTGTGATCCTTTCGTTCTTTTTTTGTTTGGGTTGCCTTCCTCTTTAGAAGGTCAATAGTGGGCATTGTGGTAGTTTGTAAGACCGTCTTTGTCGAATTTCGACTCGTCAGTCCATAGTATTTTCTTAAAAAAAGATGCATCTTCGACATCGGTATTGAGCATAAATCTGCAGAATTGTAATCGTCGCAACGGATCCCCTTCTTCAATGACTTGCACGGGCGTATAGTGGTAAGGGTGTTGCGGGCGTATAGTGGTAAGGGTGTTGCCCATCAGTATGCATTACAAACCATACCTTCCACTGCGAAATACCAAGCTGTTGTGCGACAACATTTGTAGATGTGGTTGGGTCCACCTCAAAGAGACGTCGTATTTCGTTTTCTTCGTCTTCGTCAAAGATACGTGGTCATCCCATGTCAGTCCGCCGTCTTTGTACGGAACCAGTTTCTCGTAGTCTTCGATAAGTTCCATCAAATACGCTAACATCAGGTACACGACGAGTAGGATATCGCAGTATGTATTCATCACGTGCACGCGACGACACTCCTTCGCAAAATCCGTAACACATTAGGATATCAGCATATTCCTCACGTTGCCATATTCACAAGCAGAGATCAAAATCCAGTTACGAGCCAATTCACACAGTCAGAAGATGAAACACAGATATTTTTGAAAAGCACGGTATAGCACATCTACCACGGACGAATCGCATGAGCAGACTAAAAATCATTCAATAATGTTTAGTGAACAGAAAATGTCACTCGCACAGAGAGTACCCCGACCGGAAAAAATGCTTATCCAACCCTTTTTAATGTTTGAAGGTGCAGGTAGTAAACCGGTAATTGGTAGTATCTAAATTCTATTATTATGTTACTCTACATTTGGGCCTATTGAAATCTCATTTTCTTAGAATTTTCAATAGATCCAGTAGATATTATACCGTTTTAGATAGCTAAAAAGACGTAAAAGTTTTTAAAATAATTTGCAGAATAACTTCCATACATTTTTTTTTCTCTTTATTGATTTAAAGTAGGAAACACTTGGTAAAAATTCGTAATTTAGAAACATTAACAAGCCGCCATTTGAAACTGTTAGTAACTAGTTCAAATTTTTTTAATGATTTTTGACATACAGACTAACTAAAAATAACCAAAAAATCGCACTCGAGAACCTCTAATAAAAAAAAATCGATATAAAAGCAAAAAAAAACATGTTTTTTTTTAGAAAATCTTTAAACTTCAATATCTCGAAAACGGTTAAGTTTAGGACATCTTGTCATAGAGTCAAATCGGTCAGAAACGATCTAAACTATAACGTCCTTAATTATCTAGGACGACTTTCACTGTAACCCTGTATATATATATATATATATATATATATATATATATATATATATATATATATATATATATATATATATATATATATATATATATACAGTAATACCCCGCTTAGCGCGACCCCGTTACGCGCGGTTTCACTATAACGCGAATTTCAAATTTCGCGCTCATGTAGTCATTAACTTCTCTATGGTCGCGGGGGGATCCCCGCTTTCTCTGAATATTCTCTTTGAAGAATTGGGAATTCCCTGTCCTTCGACTTTGTTCTATGGGGATTTCCTCGTTCGTTTCGTGTGTTCATTTGTTCCGTAATGTTAGTTCGGTCGGCTGGCAGTTTTGTTTTAATATTTATTGGAGATACATACATACATAATTTAACCCTACGTTAAAAATGCCGCCTGTAAAGAAAAAAGAGCGTAAAAGCGTCACTTTGGAATTGAAGATGAAAGTGTTAAGAAGAATGGAAAATGGAGGCAAAGCAACAATTGTTGGGAGAGATTTTGGACTCTCAGAATCGACTGTGAGAACGATTTATAAAAACCGGGAAAAAATTAAAATCTCCAGCGAAGGTTCAACACCTATAAGTGCAACAAAACTTTCTCGTTCGAGATCATCTATCTTAGAAAGAATGGAGAAATTACTGTCAGTCTGGATCGAAGATTTGAATAAGAAGAACACACCACTAAGTCAAGATCTCATATGCACAAAAGCAAAATCTTTGTATGAGATGCTGAAAACAAAAGAAGGAGAAGGGAGTGCCACTCCGACTTTTGCTGCCAGCAGAGGCTGGTTCCATCGGTTCAAGCAGCGTTCTAATCTTCACAATATCCACATAACAGGCGAGGCGGCCAGCGCGGACATTCAAGCTGCAGCTGAGTTTCCAGACAAGTTTCAAGACTTCGTTAGACGAGAGAAAATTCCTGCTTGTCTCATCTTCAATGTTGATGAGACCGCACTTTACTGGAAAAAAATGCCATCTCGAACATTCATTTCTAAGGAAGAACGTCAAGCCAGTGGTTTCAAAGCTGCGAAAGATCGACTAACACTTCTGCTGGGTGGTAATGCCACTGGTGATTTCAAACTGAAACCTTTACTAGTGTACCATTCAGAAACACCCCGTGCAATGCGAGGCACAGACAAGACAAGTCTACCAGTTGTGTGGCGATCAAACAGAAAGGCGTGGGTTACACGGGAAATTTTTCAAGAATGGTATTCTAATAGTTTTTGCCCATCAGTCAAATCATACTGTGACAGAAATGGGCTTGAACCTAAAGTTATATTACTCTTAGACAATGCCCCAGGACATCCAACCTCACTTGATACGCCCAGAGACTTAAAAGTGTACGTAAAGTTCCTTCCACCAAACACTACGTCAATATTACAACCTGTGGACCAGGGAGCAATAGCAAACTTCAAAGCTTATTACCATCGCCGCACTTTTAGCCAACTAATTCATGAAACTGACGGGGAAGGAAGACAGTCTATGCGAGAGTGGTGGAAGTCATACAACATTATGAAGTCTATTCACAACATAGAAGAGGCTTGGAAGGAAGTTAAAATGAGTTGTATGAATGGGGTGTGGCGTAATCTTTGGCCAGATGTAGTGGAAGCACCTAGAAGAATTGTCCAGATGCAGAGACAAGTGCTTGAAGACATTGCTGCAATGATTGAGGGGTCTGAACTTGAAGATGTCACGGTAGAAGATCTCGTAGAACTTGTAGCAACGCACGACGATCCTATTAGCAATGAAGATCTGATCGAGTTACAGAATAATCCTATCTACGATGAGGAAGAACAAGTAGAAGAGAAAGTTTTATCTTCAGGGGAAATACAAAATGCACTTTCAAAAATTTATTCAGGTTTGGACATATTGCAGAGTATAGACAATAATGATGACCGTGTCTTGACCGTGTGTCAAACAATTAAAAACAGTGTTGGGTGTTATGAACGTATTTTACAAGAACGTAAACAAAACGTTACCCAAAAGACAATAGATGTATTTTTCCGTAAAAAATAAGAGTATGTATTGCATAAAGTGTTCTTAGAATTAAAGTGATTGATTAAAATGATTTGTATTTTTTTGTATTAAATTTTGACTATGTTTAATCATAAACCTCGATATACGCGAATTTCAGTTAACGCGATTTTTTTCGGAACGTATCCCTCGCGTAAAGCGGGGTATTACTGTATATATATATATATATATATATATATATATATATATATATATATATATATATATATATATATATATATATATATATATATATATATATATATATATATATATATATTCACATATACTTGTATATGGTATGTATATATATATATATATGTATTTTTTTTTTTCTTTTGAATTTCTTGAACCGTATATATATTCTTAGTTTTTGAGTTTTCTTGGGAATTTTTTAAGGTTCATAAATGAGAAAAGTACTTTTTGAGGTTACATTTATTATAATACGTTTCGACCAGGGAACTTACTACAGAAATTCATAAAATTATGGACTTACCCAAAAAGGATTTTTCACTGTACATCAAACAAGTATCGGAAATTCTATTTTTATTCGGGTACTAACATATTAAGCGTCATATAAAACATTAATATCATTACTATTTAAATATACTGTTAATATAAAATAAAATAAAAATTATTTCCACATTTCACTGTAACAGACAGAACAACACGATATATCTCCACGAAGGTGGATCCGGTTTATTTTTTATTTTGTTTTTTTGTCCTAATTTTGGTGAGAATTAGTTTTTACTTTATTTACATTAATTTATTACTATTATTATCGGTCAGCTGTTCGAAATATAAGTTAAATTCCATTTTAAGGGGGTTTTATGGGGAAATATAACATGATAGATTTAAATAATGTTATTGTAAAACTTGCTGAGATTTTGTATGTCAATTTTTTCGTTTATTACGTTGTAGTTTTTTTTTTATGTATAACATTTCTCTTTTTTTTTTTTTTTTTTTCCGTTGTTAGTATTTTTGTTTTTTCAAAATTCAATTTGTGATTTAATAATGTTTCGTGTTTTGTTAGTGCTATTTCGTTTTTTTATCATAGCGGTGGCCATTTAAACGATGTTGGAGAAGTTGTGAAGTTTGCCCTATATAAACTTTGTCGCAGTTTTTCGATGGTATCTCATAAACTACATGTGTTTTTTGATTTTTGAGTGTTTTGCTGCTGTTGTGTAAACAAAGTAAAAACTAATTCTTACCAAAATTAGGAAGAAAAAATGGAGATATATCGAATGCGTGTTGTTCTGTCTGTTATAGTGAAATGTTTAAATAATTTTTATTTTATTTTATATTAACAGTATATTTAAATAGAAGTGATATTAATGTTTTATATGATGCTTAATATGTTAGTACTCATATAATAGAATTTTCGATACTTGTTTGATGAATAATGAGAAATCCTTTTTGGGTAAGTCCATAATTTTATTAATTTCTGTAGTAAGTTCCATGTGCTCATGTATACATAGACCAAGATAATTTGGTTGAAACTTATTGTAATAAATGTAACCTCAAGAAGTACTTTTCTCATTTACGAACCTTAAAAAATTCCCAAGAAAACTTAAAAACTAAGTATATAGGGTATATATATATATATATATATATAACAAAAGAATTCGAGATTGGTTAAAAAGGCAGATCGTTTTAACAAAGTTCGATATAGGTTTTCGATATTTTTCAGAGACGTATTCGCCACAAATATAGCAAAAACAATCTGGACTGCGTAAACAACGCCTACATGTCGAAGTTATATCTGAAATTAAAAAAATAATTATTCCGAGCCGGGTAGATCTTAAAAAACTGCAGGTATCGTCTAAGTTAGAATAGACCGGAAATATTAAAAAACATGAGCTATCAGAGAAAAAATAATATCGGATTCGAAATCAGAACACCTCAAGCCCAAAACTGAAAAAAAATTAGAGGAAAAAATCAAAAAAAATTATTTGTTGACTAGTGTAATTCTTTGCTAGAAGTTATAAAACTAATAAAAGTAGATGAATATTTTGGCCACTTTAAGTTAGTTAGAGATGAGCTAGCTGCTAGAAAATTTCATTAGCCCATATATGGTAAGATTTGCGGAAAATTTTATGTCGCACTTGACCGACCTATTAAATTTGCTAATGTAGATTTAGTATAGACGAAGAATCTGAACCATCTGATGCTACGCCAATGTACTTGAATAATGCTGCCAAATCGGCAACGTATCTAAAAATAAAGTGGCTAAATGAATCCACAGAGATAATAATAAAAAGCGGTTTTTTGACCCGAGAAAATGATATTTATGATAATGTAACTTGTGTAATGATTTTATTGTTAATGAAAAATCTAATTTAAATTTTGTATTTTCCATCTTTCGTTTTTCCTGTCCGAATTATTTTCTTTTTTTGTTACAATTTACACAAGTAAACGCTTTGTCCACAAAGGACTTGATATTTTATTAGAAAATAAAATACAAGACTATTTTAATCAATCAAGCTATTTATCTCAATTGACAAATTCTTTAACAGCTTTCATAGACCGCCAAATGAGTTTGGTATCGGTTTTTGGGATACTGGCTGGTCATGATTACGCTTGAACTCGTATTGCATTGCTTTCATCGGTAAATCAAGACGAGAGAAGCTAAAAATGACACAGTGTTCTAAATCAGATATATAGTATGTCAAATAAGAACTGGACCGCTCGAATTCTTGAAAAAAATGTGTTTTGAGAACATTTTTTGCCATCAATGTATTCTTTGGTATGCTAACAACGGCACAATTATCTTAGTAAGTTGTCCAATCGCCTCGTGCATCAATAATCCCCTAGCATATTCGAGGTATGCTGTCAACGAGATTTTCTGCATACACTGCAAATTTTTCGAATCTCGCGAGACAACTAAGTCAAGGTCCTCAGAGTCTTTTCTCTGAGCTTTTTCTTTGCGAGGGACCAAACGTTCTCAATAGGGTTGGCGTCCGGCGATTGTGAGGGCTACTCTAGTATCTTATCGTGGGCCCAACCGAGCCGCTTCGCAACGTGATTTTCGCCCAGTCAAGATATCGTCAACGTGTTTCGAAATTTAGTATCATGGGCATGAAGATATTGTCGAATGGAATGGTCATTTTAGGCCCCTTTGGATGGGAACAAAGAATGACTGTTTCGAACCGACGCGCAAACAAGTGACTCATTTTGGATTTTATCTGATTTCGACTGATACTTTTACTAAAATACGTCGTAGATAGAGGTTCCCTCTACCGATTTTTTGTTGAATCGCTAGAATCGCATTCACCATTTCATATAGTCCTTTGCACTGTTTATTCGACTTGAAATAAACCGCTGTCTGTGACTACTCAAGTAAATTGCAACTTTGGCAAAAATAGTCTAGTTTTTAGTTGTAGATTTGGTTAATAATTGCTCCTGATGATGCTCAGTTGGGTAGCGAGACGCGCGTCGGGCGTAAAAATAAGGTATTTGGTATAGTGGTGATAAGTATCGTATAGTTTCTAATTTGTAACGTTTTGATCAATTAATTAACTTTTCTACAAAGTAAACTATTCGCTTGAATAGCAATTAGTATAGATAGGGTAAAATATCGTATTTATTTTATATGAGAGCGGATTGATAAGTCTGGTGAATTTTTACGAAATAGCGGGAAATTTTGTTAACCCCAAATGAGTTTTCAATCAAGTTTTTTTCCGATCTCTAATGGAAACTGATGACCTTGAAATTCTGGGTTTTTTATATATGAGATAAATTATTAGAGGTAATGCACTTCTGATAATTTTGGTTCAATTTAAACCCTATACTTAATATTCCGGAATTTTTTCGAAATTTTTTGATCAGTACTTTTCGAGATAAGGGGGGGGGGAACAGCGATTTTTCGCAGTTTTTTAAAAATAATGCAAAGAAAAGTGTGCGCAAGTATTAAATTATATATATTTTTGAATTCATGTTTTTCAAAGCTTTCATTTGATACCCCACTCGGTGACCTGTTTCCGAGAAAATCGGGAGTGCATACTCTGCAAATTTTTCGAATCTCGCGAGACAACTGAGTCAAAGTGCTTAGAGTCTTTCCTTTCTTTACAAGGGACCAAACGTTTTCAATAAGGTTGGCGCCTGGCAATAGTTTCGTAACTTTCGACATTATTGAAAGCAGTGCGACTGGCCGGTAATTCCTTGGCAAGGTCTTCTTACCTTTTTTGGGTATCGGCTAAATTCTAGCGTATTTTCAGCGGGAAAGATAGGTTGAAAAGTCTACAGAGAATTGGTGTTAGTTCGCTCGCGTATTTTTAGAGTACTATGGTAGCGCCAGAAGGTTTTGTGGTGTCGAGCTTCATTAAAATGCGTTTTACTACTGAACTATGGAAATAGTGGGTGGTATTTTCCCTGAAAATGTACAGTAGAATGTAAAGAAAAGAGTTCAGCTAACAAGTTGGTGTTCTCAGCAGGTGTTGTTGGAGTAGTGTTATTTGGTGATGTGGTGGAATAGTGGATTTGGTGAAATTTGGACTAATGCAATCGACCAAAAGGACCTAGAATTGTTGGAGAAGGCAAGAAGTTTATTTTTAATTCTTTGATTGGTTTCGTCGATAATTTATTTGCAGGAAATCTAGGTACGAATGAATTATTGTAATTACTTTAAAGTTATCCGCTGCTCATTGCTGACGATTTCTATACAATTTTCTGTCATTTATAAATAAAGATTTACCCATTTTATGATACTAAAATAATTGGTTAGTTCAGCTTTTTCACTGGTTTTTACCTTACCTTAGAAATTATATAGGATGGCATTATTTGAAATGTAAACACTGTTATCCTTTTACGTTATAATAATATTCTGAAAACGTTAATGAAACTTTATGTGGCCCTTAAGACTTTGTGTGTAGTAAGTATAATATTATTAAAATTTATGTTTATTAATTTAATTTATTATGTCCTTTATATCTTGAAAGCCTCAGTAACTTTGCGTAACGCATTTCTGCTATTTCCGGACGCGGTCGCTTACCTTCAAGTCGCGTTGTCATTTGGGTTTCTTCCAAAGACATTGCAGGAGTTTTTGCAAATACGAGGTTTGTATTAATATGACGTTGCGAATTAAAATTTATGGTAATAACGGCAAATGAAATAAGTTATTTAAAAGAGTATCATTCAATTTACATTACTTTCAACACATGTTAAGACAATATATTGCAAATCATATACTAAAACATTTTTCTATTTTTTTTGTCCTCCCTCTCAATCCTTTCACGCCAATAGAATTATCGGTGAAACTATGCAGTTACTGCCTCAACAGTCATTCTCCAGGCATCTCGATCCTGCGCGACCTGACTTGACTCTTGCATACCCATACCAAGAAGAGATTTTACTTGGTGGGACCATCTTGTTAGAGACCGTCCACTTGATCTTCTACCTTCTACCTTCCCCGTCACTACAAGCTTTGCCATGGCTTCCACTTTCCTCATAATGTGATCAAAATATTTCAAATACCGTCTATTAATTCTATTTGAAAGTCGGTCATTTACACTAAGCTCTTCAAGAATAGATACATTAGTACGATGTTTGGTAAATAATACTCTGAGGGTTCTTCGATAAGCCCACATCTGAAACGCATCGATTCCTCTTTTGTCAGCTTGTTTAATGGTCCATATTTCCGATGCGTATGTTGCCATGGTGATTATAAGGCTGGATAGCAATCTTAGTTTTGTGTTTTTTGTGAAAACCTGATCTTTCCAGAAATTAGTGAGTTTGATAGTCGAGTATTTAGCCATAGCCAAACGTCTTCTTGCTTCGGCTTCACAGCCACCATTGTTAGTTATGAGGGATCCCAAATAGTTGAAATGGTCTACAACAGTGATACCCGCAATTTCAGGCAGATCTTCGTTACGACTAACGATCATTACTTTGGTTTTCGCTCTACTAATTCTCAATCCATAGTTCTTGCTAGTGATTTCAAGGTAATCCATAATTGATTTTAGGCATTGTATTGACATTGCAAGTATAACAGTATCATCCGCATATCTAAGGTTACTGAGCTTTTTTCCACCGATTGTTACACCCCCCACTCCAGCCGTCCAAGGCAGATCTCAATATATATTCACTGTATATGTGAAAAAGTAAGGATGACAGAATACAGCCCTGTCTGACGCCGGCTTCTACGTTAAAGCGATCGTAAAAAGAATTATTTATTTGTTACATACCTTTAAATTAAAACTAAAGATTGCAAGGTATCTCCATCAAGTATCTTACGCCTTAAATACCTATTCTAATTAAGAACATAGCACTATGTGTCACTACTTGCGAATGATAAAGCAGCCATGTTTGCTGTTTGTTTCAGCTTTTTCACTAAGGCTAGTATTCAGTAATGTTGGACTATTCATCATTCGACGAGTGAGTAACTCTATGAAATTTTAATGATTTGCCTTGGGCAAAATAGTTCTGCGATAGAATTTTTTGGAGATATAATTAACAAAGCACTGTTTTAATGAATATATCTGAATACTAGGGTGAATTGAAAAGTCTTGTAATAGGGAAGGTAAATATTATTTTTTTCTAAAAATAAAAATTTAATTCTCAACATTATCTCCATTGAGCTGAATATACTTGGTCCTCCAATCCAATTTTTGGGGTTAGGAAATAAAAAAAAAATGACTCACAGCTCATGTATTGCTGTCATTGCAACGGTCGATGTTTGAGCAAGCGCATTGCTCTGATGAAGGAGCATTTTTTGTATGCTAATCTTGATCGCTGCTGCTGATTAAACTCACTATGCACACGGTCCAATAATCTTGCGTAATAAGACTCAGTCACTATTTTACCCTTGCCCAAATGGTCAATCATAAAGATACCCTGTGAGTGTAAAAAATACTATGACAATGAACCGGTTTTCTTACCGTATTGTCTCCGGGTTTTGATGATGGATGTTCGTTTCATTTACAGTCACAAAACGTGGCAAGAAGTCTTTCAGGTTAGCAACTTCTCCAAACACGATTTTGAAAAATCCTTCCTTGTATGTTTTTGGTTTGGAATCAACAAACATGGCACTCATCGCGTACGTAGCTTGTTCATTTTTAGAATTTCATGCAGAATATTATGTGCCTACTATCTCAGCAACCTTACAAAGCTTAATGCGACGATCTTCTATCAGGATATTATGAATTTCATCGACCATTTTTTCAGAAGAAACCTCAATTTGGCGTCTTGAACGTACGTCGTCTACAATGCTCGTATGGCCACATTTTTTTTAATCCTCTGATAAAGAGTCTTGAGTCCTCATGAACTTCCTGCAATTGAGTTTCTATCTGGGACGCAGTAAAAATGTTTTATCACTGCACGATACTCGGCTTTATCTATTTCTACGAAACGTGCAACACTGATTACTTACGATAGCTACCAACAAACAATTGCGCGTTTCATGTATTCGAAACTTTGAACACAATGGTTACAAGAATCACGCTTACTAATAGTCATGCCGCTTAACAAAATTTTCCGCCACTTCGTGAAACTTATCAATCCATCCTCGAATATCCTAAATGCGTTGCTTTTTGTACAGATTATTCTAAATAAGAAAATAAACGTAGTTCAGCTTTCTACGTTTTTCAGCATAATCACCAACAAGTTTTAAGTCTAAATGAAAGCTTAGACGTTCTTTTTTTGATGAAGTACATATATCATGCCTTGAAGTAAGATCTTTCCTTTAAATTAAGAAAGATATTGGTATGTTTCGAGTCACAATCTGTCCTTAACAATATAAAACATTTTAGTACTAGGAAGAAGAAATTCTTTAGTTGCCATGTAACTACACAACAAGAATCTACTAAATTTAGACAAAAAAAAAACACAAAGGACCATTTCCGTGGACCAAAGCACATTTGGGCATAGTGAGTAATGCTGTAACTAACATAATTGTAAAAACATAACAAAACATTCTTCATGAATTTACGATAATAATTTTTGGTTTTTGTCCACTTTTCCGCGGAACAAAACATACTAAGTTATTGTAACTAACATTTTAGAATAAACGATTTTTATGCATTTCGATTAGCATAATCGGGCTAGTGCCCCTCAGTATTTTCAAACCAATTAAAATAACTCGAAAAATCAAAGACAAGTTTTTACCCGACCTGGAGCAAACATCTGATCTGATCTTTTCAACTTGAACAGTCTGCCGATGTTAGTTCATGTTCCCAGTTACTCGTTTTTGTGAGATATATTCACTTGGAGGACATAAAAGAAGAGTTTCTGTCTTGTAAAGTACTAAAAACTACCACGAAAGATGAAGACGTCGTAAAGATGATAGGTTCATTCTTTGAAAGTAATGACTTACAATGGAAAAACTTGTGTGGAGTATGTACCGATGTAACATCAGCCATGCACGTACTCTCAACACTCCCTCAAAGCCTTTGCAAGAAGTGCTCGACTCTTTGGTGACAATTGTCAATTATATAAAATATAGTGCTCTCAATACTCGTCTGTCAAGGAACGACAGTTCACTTTTGAGTCCGTAACTTTGTTAGCAAGCAAAATTGTAGGATTTGGGGTTACATCAATCCAAAGTGATTCTTCAAAGTCGATTTTATTAAAAGAAAGTTTTACAATTTGGTGCGGATTGCTCACTGGTTGTATCAACGGCATATTTTTTTTTAAATGATCTACGAGAACAAGTTGCAGTTAATAGAATGCATCACAGAGCCATGATTAATGTGCATTTGTTTGCAAAATCGTGATCTGGACGAGATTTGTTTTCATTAAGACGGCATAACATGCCACATAGTACGGGCAACAATTGGTTTATTGAAAATGGAATTCAATTATTTTATTGTTCCGAGAAATGGACCTGTAAATTAACCTCCAAAATCTTGTGATATCTCGTCATTAGATCATCACCTGTGGAGGATATGTAACGTTCGTGATCTATAGCATTAAACTATCAAATGTCGAAGCATCAAAAATAACCATTGTTCGTGTAATTGCTAACGTACAGATCAGTTTGTTCAATAAATTGACTCAAAATTAGGTTAAGAGAAAATATTAAGTTAAACAAAGTTGATGTGGCCATTTAAATAATGTTATGGTGCAAAACTCTTGAAAATTAATCAATTAAGAGCTGTCGTTTTATTTATTAAGATATTATAGTGATTTTTATTTGATTGTAGGAGATATTTTAATAAGTATGTATATACGAAGCTGTGTAATGGAAGAGTGAAATCACTATTTTAAAAAAGTTACTGTTGGCATAGTTACTAACGCAGCTGCAGCAGCCGGCCACAAACATTATATTTATTGAAGTAATGTAGTAATATAATTTTAGAATTATGCTTTCTTTTTGTTAAAAGAAATAAACAAACTATGACAGATTAGAACAGATTTATTTTAGGAGTTGTAGATTAGGAACTGATTCAATATTGAACAATCGTTTTATTATGGTATTATTGATAATAAAAACAGATGTTGATATAAAAGCATTTTTTTTTAGATTGGAGATTAACAGCCCGCTGTTTGACCCAGATCTATTAGAATCGCAAAAATAATTTAGTAAAATACATGTTTTTTTTCACATCACAGTCACATAAATTTATTTAGATTCGTTAAGAACCATGTTGTCAGATTATAGAAAAAAAAAACAGATATATAGGTATTATTCATAATTTCCGTTTAGTCGCAGATATAACATTCCTATAGGATAGAGATGTGTCAAAGGATTTAATAGTATCCCAATAATCTTGTCACTGTTGGCATGGGCGACGAGAGAATGCATAGATAGTCACCTCTCAGAATAGCATCCAGTTTTTTATAAACTTTATACTGTCTGGCCAGTGTGTTCTTAGATATTGGTGACTAAACTATTTAGCTCTAGGAAAGGAGTTTAAGCGCCATTAATTAGGATCTAAATATGTATTGGACGTTTAGCTGAAAAAATTTGCCATTGGGGGGAAATATCTGAAAAATTATGGTTTTAGTACACGGTATCTTCTGAGTGCGATCACTATTTGTATTCAAATGAGTTTGTGTGTATTATTTATTAAAGAATAAATATACTTACCGTACAACAGTATCTAACCTATCGAGAATATTTACTTAAAAAAGATATTGGCAGCCCTGAAAGGTTTCATTACTAATTTAAAAAAAAAATGGAATTACAATATTGGTGGCTAAAATAAAGTGCATGACAAACATTTAAGACAACATTTAGATATAAGCTTCTTGTCATCTTCAAATTTAGACCTATATAGACGAATACAGCAGAAACCCGGCCCGAAATATTACAAAAAAAAAATAAATACTGATAACAATAGAAAGGACAATACTGCGTAGAACAGCCAAATTTTCTGATGAATAGAAATACAGGTATCAACATAAAAAAGACAGAGGACGTAAATGACTGGGTGTTAAGAAGAAAGCTAGAGTTTAATAAACGTATCTGTATGTTTCACGAATGACAGAACAAAGAAGAGACACGTTACAGATAGAAAAAAATACATAAATAGTACATAAGGAACATTTTTCTATTCATATAACTCTGTACTGAATTTTTATGCTATTATTGAAACACAATGCTCAAATACAACAAACAAATATTGTTATTTCGGCTATTGAGGACTTTTATCTATTTTTTTTGTGCGCAGATCATAACATTGATAATATATATTCTTTTGAAATATATTAATTAATATAAAATTACAAAATAACAGGGATTGAACACAAAATTTACGGTATATTTAAATTACAGTTTGACTTAATAAAAAGTAACTCTGGTCTTCATTTTATAATAACACAGGTGTACAAAATTGCACAAAGGACCCCGCACAATCCTTATGGAAATTGGGTTTCTGCCAATTTCTTTGAAACTTGGCACAGAGGTAGTTTTCAACATGCTGATTAAAAGTCTCAATGGGCATAACCCCCAAAAACCAACCCCAAACCCCCCAAGCCTACAATGTGGGCATTGTTAGGTATCGGTGGGTATAGTTTCAATTAATCTTCGAAGCGGTTTTTCCTCGGCTACATTAGCTCAAACACCTTGCAAAGCTAACTGTTAACATTCTGATTGAGGGCCTTGAGTATTTAAACTAAAGCAGCCAAGAAAAAACGCTTCGAAGATTATTTGAAACTGTTACGTATCGACACCTTCCAATGCCCACTTTGTAGGCTTTGGGGGGTCTGGGGTTGATTTTTAGTGGTTTTGCCATGAAATTTTTGATCAGCATGTTGCAATCTACCTCTGTTCATTGTTTGAGCTAACGCAGTCAAGAAAAAGCCTTTCAAGACTTGTGAAAATGGCAACGTATGGATACCTATAATGCCTTCATTCAGTTATGAGGGGGGGAGGGGGTTGAGGTTGATTTAGGGGGTCTTGCACATTAAGACCCTCAATCAGAATGTTAACAGCTAGCTTTGCAAGGTGTTTGAGCTAATGTAGCCGAGGAAAAAACCGCTTCGAAGATTGATTGAAACTGTACCCACCGATACCTAACAATGCCCACATTGCAGTCTTGGGGGGTCGTGGGGGGTTTGGGGTTGGTTTTTTGGGGGTTGTGCCCATTGAGACTTTTAATCAGCATGTTGAAAACTACCTTTGTGCTAAGTTGCCATAAGGATTGTGCGGGGTCCTTTATTTTAAACAGCATTTTGCTACGTAGCTTAGTGAAAGGTGGTGTATGCGTGTTTTTTGTTAAGCATGAACACTAAAACCTAATAGTTTTAAGTTTTTTTGATAAATGTAGATTCGGAACATTTAAAAATGTTCGAAATAATAGTTTTGTTCCATAATTTTAATGATTATACAGTTTTACATTTTATTTATTAAAATGTATTTTTTTCCAATTTAATAGTTTTCTGGCAACTTTAAGTGTGTTTTCTGAAAAAAAGCTCTCGGTAGATGTCTTTTTTTAGGATTTTTTTTTGGATTCAGCATAAGAAAATTCTTAAGAAAACACGTGTCTCACTTAAAAGACAGAATTTTTTATTTTGTATAGCTGTGTATTTTAATTCTTCTGAATTTTTAGTTTATGTTTTGTTTAAACCAGAAACAGTATAAAGTATATAAATATGAAAATTAATCATTGTCTTATTTAAAACTTATTAAATCGTTAGTTTGAGATTAAAAATCCGGCTAAGTGCAAGTCGGACTTGCGCAATTAGTGCTAGTTCATTGCTTTTAAAATAAAAATTTTTGTTACGGACGTCTAAAATGATCAATGACTTCACAAAGATGCCCTAAATGAGTTTTCAACAAAGTTTTTTTCCCATCGTTATTGGAAACTGATGACCTTGAAATTCTTGTTTCTTTTATATACCAGATAAATTATTAATGGTAATGCACTCGTGATAATTTTAGTTCAATTTACACTCTGTGGACAATATTCGAGGATTTTTTGAAAATTTTTCGAGAAAAGGGGGGGGGAGGGCGATTTTTCACAAATTTTTTAAAAATAATGCGAAGAAAAGTGTGCGCAAGTATTACATTACATATATTTTTGAACTCGTGTTTTTACAAGTTTTCATTTTACACCCCACTAGATGAACTGGTAAAAAAAAATTTTCGCTTCCAATTTCACCCCCCCAAACCTAACCCCTTAAGTCAAAATTTAACTTTAAAAACTACACGGCTCTAATGAGGTCATCAATTCCTATATTAGTGTCACATTTCAACTTTCTATGTCAAATAGTTTCGGAGAAAATCGGGTGTGACAGATGGACAGACACAGAAAGTGATCTTATAAGTGTTCCATACGGAACACTAAAAATTTTTTATAATAATAATATTGGGAAAGTCTTTATTGTTTTCACCGGGTTATTTCTTCTGCGTTTTATCTGAATTATCACCTTTTTTTACACCCCGAAACGAAGCAAAATCTTTTTTTATATGACTTCATACCACCCAGTGTTCGTAGTAATAATGAAAAACTTTTTTGTTATTAATAATCTCAACACAATATGGAACTTCCAGTAATATTTTAACATCACTAAACAAGTTCGCCGAGATGGGCCAAATAATGAACCCACTAAAAGTTGTGAGAGAAATTTGAGATGTAATCATTTTGACCTTTTCCCTGTAGCCCTCCGTAGGTTAAACCTAATATCACGATATACCTTTTATATAAAGGGATAAAAAATGGCAGATGTACACATAATAAACTACAATATACTTGAATCGCAGCAGGTTGTACCCGGTATACACTCATTCTAAAAAAAATTGGTATAAAATAGTTTTAGTTTTACCCTATTCTATAATGGAATTTCTAAAACTCCTCTCACAAATTATATTGCATAGGCTGCACTAAACTACTCTATAAAGCAGTAGATTTCTGCACAAAACCTGACTATAACCTTGAAATTTTATGCTAAAATTATTGTTGGCGATAAGATTTTCTTCGTGATTTTCCAGTTTCGTTAGTTTCTTTTATTAGTTTTTAAGTATAATTTGGACGCAGTCTGTAGGTATAGGACAAGATAAGAACACTCAGTTTCGTATTGGTCCTTTTTTTATGAAACTTCCATCTACTTCATTATATTTACTTTTTACTTAAAATAGGTAAAGATTACCCTCTTATATTATTGAGAAAGCTGATAAAATAAACTACAAACGAATACGAATAGTTCTCGGAAAAAATATGGACTTAAAATTGGGAAATAATGAATTCTTCTAATAAAACTTTTCAAAATCTAAGTAAATAAACTAGATTTCAACATTTACGTACCTTGGTGACTGAGTAAATGTTATGATTGGTTAAGGAATAAATCAGATTATTTACTATTAAAACATGTTGGGGAGAAAATAAAAGCAGTAAGAAATAAAATTTGCTACTAATTAAGAGTTTAGGACATTTAAAGTCTGTTGGCCCTTCTTTTAATGGTTAGTTCTAGAAAAATTATTTTGTTTTCATTTTTACAATCTATAGAAAATCCACTCAAGCCAACTACATGATCTTTTTTAATTTACGTCACAATATTACGCATAAATTAGCTGATTTCATAAGGCTTCTTCATCGCCCTTTTCTAATACCAATAAGTACAGTAATCTTCGAAAAACAAATTTAAAACAAATACAATTTTTATGTTATATCACATTTGCACATTAGAAGAGCTATGTTTCTTTGTCACTTTACCTTTCTTGAGGAAATTATGGGTAGGACTCTTGAGAAATTAACTAACAACCTCAATATTTGTTATAGTTCATCTTTATTCCTGTCTGAAAGATAAATTAAATAATTTCAGTAAGAGAGAGGTTTAATCGTCGTAGTGTGACTCATCCTGAATATTTAAGACAAACTGGAAGACTAGCAGAGTTTTTTAAATTATGTAGAATCAAATAACATTTGAGCTACAGCAGAATTGGACAGGATAATAAGCACTATGTTGTAACACATTTGAAAGCAAAACAACACAGTTTTGAAATGAAACGAAACTTTACTTCTCCGACCTCTAGATAAAGGTAAAAAGCTGGACATTTAGGAAAACATAGCATTTTTACAATCTCGGTCACCTTAAGATCTTAGCTATTATTCGAACCACAATTATCGACATCATTTGGACTTCCGTTGATCGTCGTTTTCGATTCATGCATATTATTTAATAAAACAAAAAATATCAGGAATAAAGGTTTTTTTCAGTTAGAGCATAATTTTTGCTTGGTTATCCCATTAACGAGAAAGTATTATCTTATCTTTAACTTTCCAATTAATTTTTGTGAACGAACAAGAAAATTTTATAGGTGTCTTATGTGGATTCTTAAACTTTCAGGACTGCCAACATTATCGTTTTCAAATCTAATTACTCGCCCTATAAGATATCAGTTTCTGGACATGATAATTACAAAGCTATTTATTAGTTTCCAGTTTTTTAGTATTATTATTAATATCATGTAACATTAAATTATGAACAATATATTATATGGAAAATAAATGTTGTGTTCATATGTATAAACAGAGCTAACAGCGATCATTGGTAATTATATAATATCAGGAAAATAGGTCAAACACGAATTTTCCTACTGCGATTAGTTTCTTTTTTATTATTTAATATAGTAACATGAGTAAGGGCAGTGCCCTTCCAAATATTGGGACGCTGAAGCCCTTTTTACAATAACGGAAGATAAATATAAATTACTTAAGTTATCTACGTAGCTTTTATGGTTTCTGCCTGTCATTTATATACTTTCTTTTTAATTTTGTGAGAAATACTGTGCGTTTTACGTTAAACTGTCAGAAACAATGAAATTGGTTCATCTCCTTTTGTTTTGCAGCTTTAGCATCAGCATTTTCAACGATTTTATATACTGTATATAAATACTATTTGCTTCCAGTCCATTCTAAATAATGTAAACTTAAAATTATACGTAAAACATCCAGGATAACTAATAACAATAGTCTTTCCATCATTCTTTCCTTCGTTTAGTTCTTACTAAAGAACGAAACATTGATGTCAATGCTAAACGGGGCCGTTGAACCGCTGCACCATTCAAATTTGTTCCATATACTTAACGGCTAGCAGGAATTTTTATACACAGAGATTTTTCCCTACAAAATAAATAATAGCTACTAGGCATTAACTCTTGGTTTTTCGGTTTATGCTGGCAAAATGTCTTCCTTCTTCAGCTTGAATATAGGCAATTATTTATTTGGTCATGACCTTATCTGACGTTATTTCTTCATCTTTTATGATATACATGACTATTCCATTTCATTTTTTTCAATCTTACAGCGAATTTTTTGTAATTCTTCATCTCCGCTGTTTCAGGTAACCGTTGTGTTTTAGATGTGCCAAGTCTTGTTTCCACTGTACACGTCATTACTGATCTTATAGTGGCTTTATATATTTAAGCACTTTATTAGCTAACCTGGCCTTTAACTTCTCTTCATTTCCATAACCTGCTCCATACTTATGGTTTCATTTTTGCTCTTTTGCACTTTAACGATTACTAACGATTTCGTTTTTTATGTAGAGTTGATCAATATAAATATAAATCTTTCATCATGTGATCTTATATTTGTAAATTAATCTTTATAAATCGTATGTTTAGTTTGTTTTTCTTTGTTCTGCATCTTTTTTTATTGTGCCTTATTATTATTTCATCCAATATGGGAATGAAACGATTTAAAGAATCTTCCTATCTTATTCCGGTTCCTATGTCGGTTGGTTCGATTTTCTCTATTCTAGTTTCTTCTTACTTCTGTAGAGGTCGTCAACTATTTTAGTGATATTTTAAGAAATTTCTCTATGTTGCTGAAAGAAAATTTACTTTTTTACTTTCTGTACGTGACAAAAAATAGAAAAGCAGGTCTGTGGTATTAGATTTCTTTTAATTATCCCATCAAATCTACTAAATCTATATTTTTAGTTTTCCAAAATTAGATTTCTGTTTTATGCATTCAAATTATCATTGCCAATTTTTGAATTATAAAATATAAAAATAGTCTAAATACGAACAGGTGACCTACTCCTTACTGATTTCTTAACCGGAACTAAACCCTCAGAATTAGTTTGTAATAAATTTTTGTTAGAAATTATGGTTAATTCGCAAAAATCTCCTTGCTAGAACCTAAAAGGTTACGCATGGTTCGATTTTCCTCAGTTGTAAACACAAATCTAGGTCCATAGTTAATTTGGTAACACATACTATATCAGACAATTAACTTAACAGTTTTTTTGTTCATTCGTTCGGAAAATAATTAATTTCAAATCCAGGCTTTTACACTGAAAATATTATTGTAAACACTAGCGCGGAAATTTTTCTGTACGATTGCCGTGGGATTACAACAGCTAATAAAAATAAATTATGAGTAGTTTTGCATTTGTCTCAAAATAAATGAATATTTTTGTAAAAAAATCTGGATTCTTCTTTCAAATATAAATAATTACCTATATGTAATGACTACCTGTAGTTATTCAATATTATGTATTGAATAACAAAAATATATAAACTTATAAGAATTTAAAACAATATTTCGGTAGTTCATCGACCTTTCTAGGTCACTGGGTCAGCCCGTTGTAATAGTTTAAAAAATTGGGCTGTCAGGCCAGTCAAGGTCATTCTTTTCGTAGCCCAGATCTTTGTTTTGTCTGATTATAATTCCATGATTTTTTTGTATTGTTCAAGAAAATAGCTGTTCAGATAAAATCTTTACATAATTGGTATAGGTTAATTGTTAATTAAATATCAATCTTCAATAAAGAGATTATATTATTGGATGAAATGATTTCATAACTTTTTTTAAATAAGGTTCAATGTTCCGCTTCAATATAAAAATAACCGGCTAAGTGCAAGTCGGACTTGCGCAATTAGTGTTCCGGACGTTGCTTTTAAAATAAAAACTTGTGTTACGGAGATATAAAACGATAAATGACTTCACAAAACACACCACAATTGAGTTTTCAACAAAGTTTTTTTTTCGATCTTTACTGAAAACTGATGACTTTGAATTTTTTGTTTTTTCCATATACCAGATAAATTATTGTAATGATAATTTTCGTTCAGTTTACACCCTGTGGAGAATATTCTGGAATTTTTTCAAAATTTTTTGTTTAATACTTTTCGAGATAAGGGGGGGACAGCGATTTTTCGCAATTTTTTAAAGATAATACTAAGAAACGTGTGCCCAAGTAATACAATATATATATATTTTTGAACTCGTGTTTTTACAAGCTTTTATTTGACACCCCAGTCGATGACCTGGTAATTTTTTTTACTTCCGATTTCTCTTTCCAAAACTAACCTCTAAAGTCAAAATTTAACTTTCAATACTACACGGCTGTGATGATGACATCCATTTTCATATTAGTGTCAAGTTTCAACATTCTATGTCAAATAGTTTCGGAGATAATAAGATGAACAGACAGACAAACAGACAGACGGACTGACAAACAGATGGACAGACATGAACGTGATCTTATAAGTATTCCGTACGGAACACTTATAAAAATATAATAATAATACTAGTGGATGACCGACCCCAGAGTGCTGGGCGGAGGAATTGTGACAAATATTATTTTAGAAAAATTAAGCTTACATAAATATTTTAATTAAAAATTTGATTTGCAACTAATATGAGGAAATGGCAATTAAAGGAGCAGATATTTACTATAAAATCCTATTTGTTGACGTAATCTGTTTCATTCGACAATAAAGACGCTATAAGCAGAACTTAAAGGCAAATTAGCTGAAGGATAAGAGTTGATTTTTTTAAATAAACGTTTAGTGATAACAATGAAACCAAGATGCTATTTTGAAACGGTTTTAGATAAAATAATAACACGTTTTTGTGTACAACGTTGGATGCAATTTATAATCTTAATAAAAAAAATTATTGCCTTCAAGCTAACCTGAACTTACCTTTCTTTTACTGGAATAGCCTGAGTATATTTTATTAAAATTGACATTTCCTGTCTTCTTTCAAGGACACACATTTTTCTTATGCCTTCTTAATAATAAAAATAAATGGGCTGGAAACACCCCTTCTTAGGGTAGGGCCACCCTTTGGGTTCTCTAGATCTAGTTTATGGGTTGATCAGTCCCGTTTTCCTTGGTATTATATTTTGCTTAGATGTTTCCAAAGTTTCCTGTTAGACGTCTTCTCCTTCCAGTTTGTAATCCCTGCTGCCTCTATGTCTTCTTTGTCTTGCTGCAGCCATCCTATTCTTGGTCTACCTTCTACGTCCTGGTTCCTATTAAAGTATTTCATAAATTGGTGCTCCTGGGCCTGCTCTTTATGTTGAATTAAATCTCTTCTGTTTTATTTTTTTAACTACGTCTTCCTCTACTTCTTTCAAGATTTCTTGATTAGTCCTCCTTCTGAAGACTCCTTCACATATTTTTATTGACTCTAGGATCGCTCTCAATATCTTTTGTTCAATTCTTCTCATGTCTTCCTCTTGTTTCTTAATACTTTTTGCTTTTCTTAATTTTGTTTATTTATTAACTTTATTCACTATCTACATATATGTAAGGACAATTGCGCAAACAATTTTCTCCGAGCGAGTCAAATCTGCTTTTATATCTGTTATGAGTAGCACTTTATGTTACTTTTTCGATACTTCTGAGATTACTAAACCAATTTTAATTAAATATAGTAGAAAATGGGTCCAGATTATATATCTACCGTGAACATAAAAATTGCATAGACGCTGAATTAGTGATTATTGAGTTATACCAGGACATTTATAAACATATCTATAGACAGCTGTTGAATTTTATGTATATGTATATATATATATATATATATATATATATATATATATATATATATAGTCGCGGTCATAGAAATTGTACTAAAAAGAACGGTTTTAAATGCAACAATGCACAATTTTCGTTTTGTACCGTGATTGCCTTTAAAATAAAATAAAATAAAATCCTTCTCTAGGCTAAGTTAATTAGATCCCTAATATATCTTAAGATTCAATATGTATTTTCACGTTTTTTCTTAGTCAATAAAGTATAATAGTTATGACATCTCTGCTATCTAATAGCGAAGAAGTCAATCTAACTCAATCTAGAGACTGGTAGTAAAAATATAAAACAAATGTTCACTACCTAAATATTTGTTTAATTTTAAATAAATAAAATAAAATAATTTTTTCCCGATGCCCATCCGTCTGTGTACTGGAAAGTATATTAAAAAAACTTCCACCATATTGTTATGAGACATAGTTATCATAGTTTCTTTTTATACCAGATAAATTATCAAACATAATGTATTCGTGATAATTTTCCCTCAATCTACACTTTATGAAGAATAGTCCAGAATTTTTTCAAAATTTTTTGAACACCTCAAGACTATTTATTACTGGCTGTACAAGTACTTCAAATTCTGCATTTTCAGGACGCCAGATTGAGGTTTCTGCTAAAGAAATGGTCTATAAAATTAATAGTAGCGTGATGGAAGATAGTCTTATTAAGCTTCGTGAGACTAGTGAGATGGTAGGAGTATATTATATATTAACAAGTACATAATATCCTGCATGAAGTTCTAAATAGTCAAAAAGCTGAGTGCACGATGGTTGCAGCGATTGTTCATTCCAGACCAAAAACGCACGAGGAAGGACATTTTGAGCTTGTATTTGGAAACGTTACAGCATAATTTAATGGAATTCTGGCGTCGTTTCGTGACTGCAGATGAAACGTGGATCCACCATTACACTCCAGAGACAAAACGGGATTCATGAAGAGTTCATCTGTGCTATAAACGAGGATTATGCACAGTTCGAAACAATTTTTTTTCTTAGGGAATAAAAAAACTGGAATCTTGCTGGACCAAATGTATTGACCTCAATAAAGATTGCAAAAAATGTTGTTTACCTTGTTTTTTTCAAGACTTTTCAATTCACCCTCGTATGTGCTATCACAGCCCGGTAATCTAGTTTTCAGTTTTCGTTTATATGTAGTCACATCATCTGCTCGTATTTTCTACTACGGTGCCAGGTGTACAAGTATGAAATGGTGATTTTTTTTTTCTAAAACAACATGTGAAATTCGGAAAAGAATGATAAGAATTGCTTTATTCGAAGTATGCTCCATCGCTTGTTATACATTTTTCCATCGGGCAATTTGTGAATACCACGCTAGTAAAAATCTTCCCCTTTTGCTGCGAACCATTCATCGAGCCATTTTTTCACATCTTCGTACGAACCAAAGCGCTGCTCAGCAAGTGCGTGACCCATCGATGAAAACAAGTGGTAATCGGAAGGAGCCAAGTCTGGTGAGTAAGCCGCATGGAGTAGAACTTCCCAGCTGAGTGCTTCCAACGTGTCGCAAAACTGGCTTTGCCGTATGTGATGGAGCATTGTCATGAAGAAGAGACTTTGTGTTGCCTCTTTCGGTATTCTGGCCTTTTCTCAAGCAGCGAACGGTTTAAATCGGTCAATTGTTGTTGGTAACGTTTAGTAATAATGGTTTCCTCAGGTTTTAACCGCTTATAATAGACCACGCCCCTGTGGTCCCACCAAACACAGAGCATCGTCTTTCTGCCAAAGCGATTTGGTCTTGCGGTCGATGTCGATGGTGCGCCTGGGTCTACCCATGATTTTTTGTGCTTGGGAATCTCAAGATAAATCCACTTTTCATTCCCTGTAACTATACGATGCAAAACGACTTCCTTTTGTACCGAGCGAGCAAAATGTCACACGTGACTTTGCGCTTTTCCATTTGCCTGTTGGTCAACTCATGTGGTATTCGTCTACCGGTCTTCTGAATCTTTTCCATCTCTCGGAGCCGATTGGAAACAGCTTGTTGACTAACGCCCAATGGCTCGGCGAGTTGTTTTTGTGTTTGCGAATCATCTTCGTCCAACAATGCTTGCAATTCCACATCTTCGTATTTTTTTGGCGGTTTTCCACGTTCCTTGTCTGCAACATCGAAGTCACCACTTTTGAAACTCCGAAACCATCGTTCACACGTATCTTGCGATGGAGATTGTTCACCAAAAGCTTCTCGAAGTAATCGGTATGATTACAGCATGATAAACAGCAGTTTTCTTCAAATGAAAAAAAAAAATTAATGCTGCCCGCGAATGCTCTTTGTTCGGTATAAATTTGGACATATTGAACACAACAACACAACACTATGCACACACTTTTCGAAATTATGACTCGTGCTCGTGACACTTGTTGATGACACAACAAAATGGCGCAGTGTCAAATCTTTATAGCACAAACTGCATTGGTGCACCATCTGTTGTCTGAAATCCACATTTCATACTTGTACACCTGGCATTTGATTAAAATTGGTTTAGTTACACCAGAGATATCAGAAAAATACCATGCAGTTATTTTATACTACAGCAGTGGTGACGAATATGTAACCGAAGCATCCATTTTCCATTCGTATTATTATGCAAATTCGTAAATGGTCAAGGTTCAGGTAACAATGTAGGTAGGGTAGTTTTCGTACTTGTCTTTGTCATTTATTACTTTAATGATACAAATTGTGCGGTCTACGCGGATAAAGCTTGTGCTAGTAAAATATTTATAAAATGTTGATTTTAGAAGCAAGTACGGCCCATTTCATGCTATTTAATTTCCCCAAATTAATTCTAAAAAGGATGTACTGACACCTAAGCAAAAGTTTTATTTCTAAAAAACCATTGTTAGATAATCGTTTCGTTGAAAATTATCTACTGGGTATTTTGGCAAAGAAGTCAACAAACTGACCTTGAATATAATACTCATTTAATAATGAAAATATCATTTTTTTTAATGTCGTATTATTACTTCGGTTATTAATTTTTTAGAACAATTATGGATTATTAAAATATATATATTCTTTTAAGAATTTTATTTCTACCTAGAAATAGGTAATGGGCATGTCGTCACTACTATCAATAATCAAATACAAAGTGTGTCACAAAAATAAACAATTATTTTTCTTGGACACATTTAAAAACATCTTTCACTACCAAAAAACTGTTACTAAAGTACAGTAGAACCCCGGTTATCCGGGGTAACGTGGGGGGGAACCCTCCTCGGATAACTGAAAACTCGGATAATCCGGATGTGTTCTTTATTAATTCAAAAAATAAACACCAATACTTTAAACGATGTATTAACGTTTTTAACATATAAATAGGTACATACATTATAAAACAGTAAAATAGGTATCTATGCCCTTCTGTTTCATATTTCATCTTCTTTTTCTCGCTGCAATGTTTTCTCCATCTATTAGGAAGAAGCAAACCCGCTGGGGTTGCCTCTGGTTGTTGTTCGATATATCTCAAAACTTCTTCCAAAGAAGCAAAACCTTCTTGATGAGAGATCTTAGTGGGAGACTGTTCATCCACCGCCGCTTCGTCATCGTCATCGTCATCTGATTTTCGGTTTCCTGAAAGGCATTCGTTATTTCTTCAATACTCATTTCTTCTTCTAAATCATCTGCTGTAATCCATTCAACAACATCTTCTCTTGTCACATTTTCGCAACCTTTTAATTTTTGCATTAATTCAAATAAACTTTTTCTTTTTCTTCTATCTCGCTGTCAAAATTTGAACAGGACATTTCTCCATGGCTTCTCAATTTCAAAGCTAATTCATTTAGTGGAGTATCATCTTCACTGTCATTATAATCCTCAAAATCAATAACTTTTGACCAAGATTTTTGAATAGTGGTAGTACGCACAGAATCCCAAGCTTGACTTACCCAGTAAATAACATTTTCATCCCATTGATAATATCCTCCTTTTCTGTGTATTCTAACAGATGTTCAAGATATAAACGCCTATAATTTTTTTTAATGTTTTCGTGGATGCCTTAATCCATTGGTTGCATTATGCTGGTTACATTTGGAGGAAAAAATTTTACAACAATTTCGCCCACATGAAGTCCTTCTCCAGGGTGAGAGGGGGCATTATCCATTAACAAAATTGCTTTAATAGGAAGACGGTTTCTGTACAAAAATTTAGTCACAGATGGCATGAAACTCTTCTTCAAACCAGTTAGTAAGTAAGGTCGCATCCATCTATGCGCTCTTCTGACTTTTATAATAGACTGGTAGGGCTTTGGGTGAGATGTCGTTTAAAGGTCTTGGACGTGCAGACTTGCTAATCACCATCAGTGGGATTTTGTGCTTGCCAGATGCATTTTAACATACCATTATAGTTAATCTTCGTTTGTGCCCAGGAGATGATTTTTCCTGTCGAGATGCCAATGTTTTTGATGGAAGCATTTTATAATTGAGACCAGTTTCGTCACAGTTGTAAATTTGATCACATGTGTATCCACAATCTTCGATTTTCTTTTTAAAGTTCTGCTTAAACTTCTCAATTGATGACACATCAGCAGAAAGTTTTTCACCACATACGGTCAGTTGTTGTACACCGTACCGTTTTTTCCAGCGGTCAAGCCATCCAGAACTGGCGGTAAACTGATCTATCTCTGGGAATTGCCTACTAATCATTATTGCTTTCTGTTGTAAAATTGGACCTGACAGAGGCACACCTTTTGATCTCTGTTGGTTTAAACCACATGAATAAAGCTTCGATTACCTTTTCATAGTCGCCAGTTTTCATTGATTTTCTTCCTGAGGACGACGAGGCTTGATTTATACACCACTCTTCTATTTTTGTGCGGTTTCTTTTCCAGTCTCCAACTGTTACCTCATCTACTCCATAATCTCGTGCAACAATAGGAACGACGATTCTTTTACGCTTGTTTTGCTCCATTATAATACGACAAAGAAAAATTCAAACAAAGCAGTTCGTATTAATTACACTTAACTACCAACCAAATAAATTATGTAAGTATACTCGTACTTCTCCGTAGTAAACGCTATAACGCACTGCATTCACGCAAATTTACATGCTGAAAGACTCCAAAAACATAAATAGGGGAACCCCTCACACGGGCCAGGGAGATTCCCCGAAGGCCCCGACGATTTTAAATGGAAATATGTACATACATATTTTAGAAGCTCGGTTAATCCGGAGTTCGGATAATCGCGACTCGGTTAATCGGGTTCTACTGTAATCTATAATATATATATATATATATATATATATATATATATATATATATATATATAATACAACGTCTCTCTGTCTGTCTGTCTGTCTGTCCGTTAGTGCGCTTATCACTGGAAAACCACTTATCCGATTTACGTACTTTTTTTTTTTAAAACATACATATGTTCTCTGGCCAGGTTATAGGCTATATTTTATTACGATAGGTAGCATAAAGAATGAGCAGTGACGATAATAGTGAGTGAAGTCGGAAATAAAAAAAAGTTTGCCGCTAGCGCGTTTCCTTGCAATACACAGCCTAAACTATTAAATATGGAACAATATTATGTAGCAGAGAATATTTATAATCTATAATATATATAAAATACAATGTCTCTCTGTCTGTCTGCCTGTCCATTAGTGCGTTTATCACGCGAGAACCACTCCGATTTACGTGTCTTTTTTTAAATTCATATATATATTCTTTGGTCAGGTTATATAATAAAAATAATAATCTATACCTATAATATATATAAACTGCAACTTCTCACTGTCTGTCTGTCCGTTAGTGCGCTTATTCCTCGAGAACCACTTATCCGATTTGCGTGATTTTTTAAATTCATACATATGTTGTCTGACCAGGTTAAGATATATATTTTATTACATCTATAATATATATAAAATGCATCGTATCTCTGTCTGTCCGTTAGTGCGCTTATCACTCGAGAACCACTTATCCGATTTACGTGTTTTTTTTTTAATTCATACATATGTTCTCTGGCCAGGTTATATAATAATAATAATGATCTATATAATATATATAAAAACGCAACGTCTCTCTCTGTCTGTCTGTCCGTTAGTGTGCTTATCATTCGAGAACCACTCATCCGATTTACGTGTTTTTTTTTTAATTCTTAATTTAATATATATCAAAAAAAATCTATAATATATATAAAACGTAACGTCTCTCTGTGTGTCTGTCTGGCTATTATTGCGCTTAGCATATAAGAACCATTTATCCGATTTACATGTTTTTTTTTATAAAATACAAAGGGAATAAACAGAGATAAAATGCTAATATGTAGGAAAAAATGATGGAAATTTAGCAGAAAGGCTGAATAGATGGGAGGAATACATTAAAGAAACATTAAATGGAGATAAAAATGAGGAGTTGAATGAGAAATAGGAAGCAAAATTAACTGAAGGGCAGGAGGGAGAAAATAAGAGAAATACTCAGAACCCAAAAAAAAATAAGGCCCCGGGTGGAAATTGTATAACAATAGAAATGATAAAAGCTGGAGGAGTAGATCTGGAAAATGAAATATGCTGGTTGGTGCAAGAACTATGGGAAACAGAAAAGATGCCAGTGAGCTGGAGAGAGTCGCTCATTTGTCCAATATACAAAAAAGGAGAAAAAACTATATGTGCTAATTATATACCAATAGCCTTACTGGATGTCGTGTACAAGATAGTAGTGGTGACTATTAGAAACAGACTAGAAGAGAAAGCCGAGTCTATTCTGGGAGAGTACCAATAGTTCGGTTACAGACCAGATATTTTCGATTAAGCAAAACCAAGGTAATACCTTAGAACAAATCGCAGCACTACACTTGGTCTTTGTGGATTTCAGAGAAGCATATGACTCTGTAAATAGAGAAAGACTCTACAAGATAATAGAAAACTTAAAATTCCAAGTAAATTGATTCGCATGATGAGAATGACCCTGAATGACAGAAAATAGAGTCTTGGTTGAGGGCAAAGTATCAGACAAGTTTAAGGTGAAGAGAGGATTAAGACAGGGGGATCCCGTGTCGACATGTCTATTTAATTTGGTACTAGAGAAGATTAGCCGGGAGTCAGAAATAAAAACAAATGGAACGATATACCAACAAACCTGCCAATGCTTGGCCTATGCTGATGTAGCAGTGATTGCAAGAGCAAAAGAGAACCTCAAAAAACCCATAAGTAGGATAGAAGAAAGGGGAAGGATGAGAGGATTAAAGATAAATGAGGAAAAAACAAAATACATGGAAATTACAAAGAAGAAGGATAATAAAAACAACAAAAGTTTAGATATAATAAAATAACTTAGGGAAAAGATATATGTTTGAAAAAGTAGACAAATTTAATTATCTGGGGAGTAACACTAACAGAGAGTGGACAAGAAAGGACGGAGATACAAGCAAGAATAGCGAAAGGACAGATATGTTTAGGGGCAATGAATCCCATATTGAAATCAAAGAATGTATCAAGAAAAGCCAAAGAAAACATATATGCGACAGTTGTCAAACCCACGGTGACATATGGATGCGAAACGTGGGAAACTGAATGCAAGAGAAAAGGAGACGTTGGAGGTGTGAGAAAGGAAAGCTTTGAGAAGAATCTATGAAGGAAGGAAAGAAGAGGGACTGTGGAGAAAAAGAACAAACTACGAATTAAAATGCCTATATACGTTACCCCTTATAAGCCAAATCATAAGAAGCCAGCGATTAAGATGGTTGGGACACGTGGCAAGGATGAAGGAAGAAAGACAGGCAAAGCAAGCCCTAATAAGAGGAGTGGTTGGGAGAAGAGGCAAGGGTAGACCTCTATCTACATGGATTCAGGCAGTAAAGCAAGATCGGGAGTTGATGGGAATCCCGCACTGGGAAAAGCTAACAGGAGACAAAAAGAAGTGGAGACGAGTATGCAACCAAGCCATGGGCCTCTAAGGTCTCTCGAGCTATATAATAATATAAACATAACGAATAAGCAGTGACGATAAAGGTAAATCAAGACCACGCGAGCGGAGCCGCGGGCACGGCTAGTTGATAAATAAGGGAAATATAGATACTACAGAAATTACTAAATAACTTATATAACGGACTTTTATTATTAAAAAATTTTACTTTTATGAAAAGGGAAAGATATCCAATCCAATCTATACTGAAGAATTAAATATAACCGTAACATTATTATCACTGTATCTAAAAAGAATTCTTCAATATTTTCGACATGTAGCCAGAAGACTATGGGATAATATGGACCGGCTTAAAATAATGGGAGAGGTCCAGGGCGAAAGGAGTAGGGGTTATTCCCCAACAAGATGGTCGGATCAAATAAACCAAGTCATGTATTAATGCACTTGGCAGAAGATCAAGAGAAATAGGGGGAAACGATGGATACAACAGTGAGGTCATTCTAGAGCGATAACGACCCCCAAAAATTGAAGAAACGAATGGAGAGAGAGAGACATACTATTGTCATTATTAAAAGTTATATTAAAGAGGTGCATATTAATGGATCATCATTTTCAAATCATTTATAAATCATTTGCAAATTCTTTTATTAGCGGGCAGTCCATAAAAATAGAAAAAAAATCTCTTCAGATTAAAATGATTTATGATTGGTGGATGGCCTCCAATAAAAGCAAGATGTTTTTGTAGGAACAAAAAAGTTTATAGTAAAAATTATTGAATAAAAAAAATGGTTTATTGATATAGGTGAAAGAGCTAATTCTGTACTTTTTTGCTTT
>CM032455.1:122784139-122891009 GCA_019049505.1 Pachyrhynchus sulphureomaculatus | reverse complement strand
TGGGTCAGATTCGATAATCTGGAAACCAAGAAATGATCAAAACGATGGACACACACCTTTTCTCCAAACAAGCCGATGACGTTCAAGCAAACCTTCTCAAACAAAAAGTTGATGGTTACCGTGCTCTAGGATCAAAAGGGAGTTTTGCTGGTCGAGAGCAACCCAAAGCAAACGAAGAGAAATGCTGTCTTCGGAAGTTGTATTACTGCACAAAGACTTGGCGCCAAGTAATTACCACTTTTTCCCTAAGCTGAAGTCAGATTTGGAGGGAATAAATTTCAAGATAAACGAAGAGCTGCAAGCAGGCGTGACGAAGTGACAGGCAGGATTATTCTACGCAGAAGTTACCCAAGATGAATCAAGGTTTTTACGCCGAAAGATGTGTGATATATAACTCGTTTATTAAAAATAAGAAATATCTCATTAAAAAGTTGAATGTTAAAAAGGTAGACCCTGGAAATACGAGTAATACAGCCAGTTTGATGTCGAGTCACTACATACAAATGTTCCAATTAACGATTTAGTTTCTATATCAATCATATTTCGGCATAATAACCTTGATTCATCTTCAGATTTCAGGAGCTCGGCTCAAGATAGTAGGTTCTCCAACGTCTTCGGTAATGATAATTTTTTTCGTGGAAGCCTTTAAAGAAAGCTCCTTAACTTCAGCGTCTCTAATACCAAAAGGTTAGTGGAGATATGTTAACGAGACATTTGTTATCGTGCCAGATGGTAAAAAAAACCTGGAAGCCTTTTTGAATCACCTGTCACTATATTCAAACTTAAAACTCACATTGGAAACTGAATAACACGGTATTCTTCCTTTTCTAGATGTACTGGTACACAAGAAAATTAACGGCATCTTGAGATACTTGGTTTCCAGAGAGCCACTCATAATAATACATATTCCGATGGTACTTCACACCGTCATCCTTCTTAAAAATTATCCTTGTGGTACAATTTATTTCTAGAAATAATACGGAGACGGTCCCTTTTCTTCTATTCAGAAGCAAAAACCAACAGTAGCGATAAGACCTAAAAAAGATCGACCGGAACCATCCGTTTTTTATTAAGTCGAACGGGATGAATATCTTATAATATATTAAACAATACTAATCAATGTACTAAAAAAATTATACTAATACCTATAGCATAATCAAGGGAAGTCCAGGGGGCATTTGCCCCCTTGGCCTCTCTTGCCCGAGCACAAAAAAGCGCCCTTTTAGTAAGAGGGCCCTCATATATTAAAGCTTCTTTTTTGTTCAAATCTTCACTCTTTAGCCATCGATTTTTAAAGAGGTTAAGTTTTTAAAGATTTACTGTGTGAAAAGATTCTTTTGTGGTCAAAAATCTCCCCCTCCCCGGTCAACGATTTTTAAACTTAAATTTTTAAAGTTTGTATGCAAGTTTCTTTTTTTTTAAATTCAAACACCCTCGGTCATTAAGAAAGAATTTATAGGCCCTCCTTCCAACCTTTAAGTGTGCTACTGAGAGAGAGTGTGAGAAAAATCACAAATCATAGTACAGCGATGTACTATGATTTGTGATTCTTCATTTACTTTACAGATGGCACAAAATAATATTTCGTAATACTGGTTGTATAACGAAATAAAAATTTAATATTTCCCCGGTAATGCTCTCTTCCAATAATTTTGACAAAAATGTCAGGTGATGAACACCATAAATATGATGATCCAAAATTAACAGGACTTAATCGTTACTTTAACAGTGAAACAATTCGAGGTAGAGCCAATGTAATTTTAAATCGTTTTTTTTTTTTAATTAAAAAAAAATTAAAACTCTCCTTTTTAGGTTGCCAAAGCCACTTTCGCTTTCGTAATTGGTTCCTATTTGTATGTAAAGTTTTTAAGAAAGACATGCCCCCCATGTCCTGACCCCACAAAAAAATAATGTAGCACCTGCCATTTAAAGAAAAACCGCTAGACTATTATGAATATTTTTTGTAAAAATTTTTTCAAGTCACGAAAATGGGTTGGAATACAAAGGCTTATAAAAAATGTAAACAGTAAAAAAACTAATCTTTATAAAAGCTATATATATATATATATATATATATATATATATATATATATATATATATATATATATATTTATATATATATATATATATATATATATATATATATATATATATATATATATATATATATATATATATATATATATATATATATATATATATATATATATATATATATATATATATATATATATATATATATACATATATATATATATATATATATATATATATATATATATATATATATATATATATATATATATATCGGGTGTCCCAAACACCAACGTATTACCTTCGAAGACTGAGCTGAGGCCAGCTCATAACTCACCAGAATATGTAAATATGACCTTGGTGAAATTCTAAGATTCTAATTATTGGTACGTAATCTTGAATAACCCTGCTGTTGATCACAGTTAAACAGTGCAAAATAAAACTAGTTGTGCTAAGCTAATTTCGCCAGAAAGAAGAAGATTTTTCACTAAGGTCATATTTAGATATTCCGATGAGAGCCTATCAACCCTCAAAGGCAGTACGTTGGTTTGTGGGACACCCTATATATATATATATATATATATATATATATATATATATATATATATATATATATATATATATATATATATATGTATGTATATATATATATATATATATATATATATATATATATATATATATATATATATATATATATATATATATATATATGTTTTGACGAATGTTCTCACGGGTGTGAAATGTAGTAATGGTTTTTCGGGTATCCCGTGTTAGCTTGAAGTCCCTTGATGGACGGTTTCGCTGACGTTTCGATGGAATCTCATCCATCTTTTTCAAAGCGTTGATCACTGGTCGGTGTCTTGGCGTTGAATGTCAACGCCAAGACACCGACCAGTGATCAACGCGCAGCGAAACCGTCCATCAAGGGACTTCAAGCTAACACGGGATACCCGAAAAAAACCATTACTACATATATATATATATATATATATATATATATATATATATATATATATATATATATATATATATATATATATATATATATATAGTCTTGGCCAAAAGTATCTGCGACCCCCTTCAGTCAATTGTCTCTTATTTCTTACCGCGCTTGTGGTTATTTCTCTGAATATTGAAAAAACAAATTCTTGGAAGTCAACAATGGCTGACCTGCTCTGTACTTGTAATTATTTAGTTAACTTTGAGAGCTGTTAATTTTAGTGGTTTTTACTAAAGGTTAAATGTATTTTTATATAAAAATGCTAAAAAAGTGTGAATTGGATTTAGAAAAACGTATGAAAATACAGTTTATTTTTTGAAGTTGGCAAAATAAATTAGTCATTGCAAGAACAATGAAATGTCCACATAGTACCGTAAGATATAATATAAATCGTTTTAAACAGGCGAGAACGCATAAACAATTAATAAGAGTGCTTGAAAATGCATTACAAACGCGAAAGAAGACCGGCGGTTAATTCATAATTCCTTAAAAAAAAATCGCAAAAAGAAGTCTTCTGGGCTTTGTCCTGATTTTTCTGTAGACGTTGGAAAGGAAATTTCTGCTTAAATAGCAAGACGGTTTCAAAATGTTGGACACAATAAATCTTTCAGAGAAGACTGGTCTAATATTGTGTGGTCGGACGCGTCTAACTTCGAGGTATATATTGTTTCTCAAGTCTGGATATTGTTTAAGCCATTTATTTTAGTAAATGCGTAACCTGAAAGTATTTTTTTATTTTTCTGTTTTTTTTTCCCTTGTTGTAGGTTTTTGGTACTGCGGGGCGCTACCAACGTAAGGGGCCGGATAGAAGAGGCGTATAGCTCCAATTACGTAGTACCCACTGTAAAACCACAGCGGCGGCAGTATTATGGTGACAGGTGCATGTCAGCAAGTGGTATGGACGAAGAGGTAGTTTGCAAATGTCGAATAAATTCACAACAATATATGGAAGTTCTAAATATTGCACTAGAACTTGCAAATTGTATACAAACTTGGAAAATCTTCGTTTCCAACAAGTTAACACACCATGTCACCAAGCGGTAGCAACAAAGAAGGGGTTCCAGCAGAATGGGGTGGAGCTTCTGGATTGGCCCCCACAGTCACCAGATCTCAACCCTATAGAGCATGTGTGATCAATCATTAACTGTTAAACCAAGAAAACACTCACATCAAAAGATATCCACAGATGCGTTTTGTCTGAAGGGTGGAAAACTGTGACCCATGCCTTTCATTTTATTCTATTCCAATAGAGATTTAAGATTTTTAAGTTTTATTAGGTTGTAAATACTTTTGGCTGATGTTATATATATATATATATATATATATATATATATATATATATATATATATATATATATATATATATATTATTTTATTATTTCTTATTTTTATAGGCTTCATTAATAACAATTAGTTTTTTTGGTGGATTTTGGTTATTTGACAAAATTCTCAAACCCGATGGCGATTGTAAGTGCACAACAAAGGATGATCCATAACTAAACCTCAAATTAAATTTATATAGTAATTAGTTTTATTATTAAACAATAAAACATTAACAAAGAAAATTCCTTAGTCCTATCTTATAATAATTTTATCAAACTAATTTAATTTAAATACAAGCATCCCTAAAAGCTAAGGCAGTAACTGCTTTCTGATGTCCAGCATATTCTCGTTCCATGTGCCCTGTCTGGACATTCCACAGTTTGGCATAATTATCTGAGGAAGCTAAAAAAATTGAAAACATTTTTTCAAAAATAATATAAAAGCCAATCTTTCTTTCTTTATTATTATTATTATTATTACTATTAATATGATGTTTATTAATTTTTTTTATATAAATTCCAAAATATCCACATTTTTAACAATCTTAAGTTAAAAGAAATACTTAAGTCAACTTAATCCATATTACAGTCTGGGGTACTAGGTGTGTCATACAGTTTTTGCTCAGAACTTCATAAATATATTTTCTGTATTTTATATATTTTATGTGATCTTAAAATAAAGTCTTTAAAACTCCTTCAGGAAGAAAATTATATTTAATATATTTTAGAAAACTACGAAAAAATTCAAGTGCCATACTATATTGCAGTCTCCACTACACAGAGTAGTCTCTTGTCTTTTTTTTTCTGTTTTATTGGCCTCATGAACTTAGTATATTAGCCACAAGCTCATATATATCATTGGAAATCTAAGACCTCACAGCAACGTTCGTGTGACTTGACAGGCTCTTAACACACCGTGTTACTGAGGCCAGCTCAGGCTATCTTTTTACAATATAGTATTTTATCACATACACAAAATAGATATTAATATATACATTTTATTCTGTATTATAACAAAGAAAGGATAAAAATGAGCCAAACAACTGGTAATACACCCTATCCCAAGCCCCTTATAGCAAACTGCAATAAGGTTGGCTTGTAAGGCTGATTCTTTTATTTTCTTCATCCCTAATTATAACTTAAGACTCGAAGCCAATAAAGGAAAATAAACTTTAGATATAAATTTCCTCGAGATTCAATACCCTAACATGGCCCCTAATTCTGTTTTTCTGGATTTTTAACTGTTAATATTTACATAAGGTAATGTTAGGACTACCTTCCACAGTAAAACACATTTCTAATATGATAGTTCGAAGAATAAAGTGGAAACCAAGATCCATTTATACCTGTAAAGACATACTGACTATCAGCACTCCAAGCTGCATCCCAAACCCATCTTTGGTTGTCTTGTGTCAAATCTTGTACCAAATTGTAATCTTGTGTATCCCAGATTTTAGCTGTTTGATCAGCAGAAGTTGTAATTAAGAAATTGGAATCTGGAGAATATTTACACTTAAGAGCTGCCCTTTTGTGAGCATCAAATTTGTGCTTTGGTTTTAAAAGTGTTGCTGAATCAGTTCCTGGAATAAAAAAATAAGTTTGATGAAATACCAATTATGTACAATATAAAAGGTATTGATAAAGCCTAAAATAGTGGATATATTAATTTTATTTTCTTTTCCTATCTTCAAGAAATATTTTATATTATAGAGATTATAGACACTGTATATTATCTTTTTCAATTTCTTGATCACCATATTTTAAAATCTTTGTTCAAATGATTGTTAAGAAGTTTCCAATCAATAATTTATTAAGTGTAAAATCCACTTGAAATAAAAATAAAATGCCACATACACAATGTTTGCAAATAATTGTTTCTGTCTTATAAATTTATCTTTTAGTATTATTTTTGGTTAATTTAATTAGAAAACTAGATCAACCAAATCATATATCATTAAACATATATCAAACCTCCATTGTTGGAAAATATACAAGGTGTCTCATTTACAAAAAGACAGTTGACTCACATACAGTATTTTTATATCATTCTATATATATAATATTCTTAAACATACACAATAATAAAATGAAGTTACAGTAACTTAAAAATTGAGTATTCCAAAAACATTTCCCTTATCTCAGATTTTACCAACATGTGATTGATATTTCACCTACCCTTACAAAAACTTTATAATACCTACCTGATGAACTTAAACTCCATATATATGCTTTTCCTTTATTATTAACTGAAGCCATTTGAGAACTATCTGGGGAAATATCTATATCTAAAATCATTACATCATTTTCTGGTATAAATTGTTCATTATGATCTGTACGAAGATCCCAGCGATAAATTATACCATTCTGATCACCTAAAACAGGTTAAGTTTTGTGAACATATCTTACAGTTTGTTTTTAATAAAAAAAAGTATTTGTCTTTCTAGATTTTACCTATAAACAGTTCTACTTGATTAGGATGTAAAACGGCACAGTTTATAGGAGATTGGGTTGATCCAGAACCTTGTCTAGTGTCAAAACTTTTGGGGCACTGATTACTTTTTGACCTTAGATCCCAAATTCTTGCTCTACCATCTTCACCACCTATAAATAAATGAAAAATTTATATCTATGAAAAACACATAGTACACTCAAGTCCCGTCTTTGTTCCTTGTGAGTATTTTAAAGTAATCTTCAACTTTAACATTTATATACATACCTGAATACATCCACCTCCCGTCTTCTTGAAATCCAACACATGTTACATTTTTCGAAGTGCCTTCATAATTAACAATAGCATTCGGATTATTTGAAAGCAAATCATACATATAAATATGTTGGTAGCTAGCTGCAGCTAAAAGCTTTTTGTCCGGGGTAATTTCCAAAGCGTTTACTTGAGACTCTGCATGTTGCATGGTCCGATGACACATTCCAGTGTGCGTTTGCCATAATTTTATCGTGTGATCGTAGCCCCCAGTGGCTAATATTATTTGGTCGTTTTCTGGATTATCTGTAACCATATTTTTAAAAATTTACAATCGTATAACAATCAACCATTCGTAAACACAAATATAACCTAAAACTTTAAAACACATTTGGCATTTAGAAGAAAGGTGTAAACAAAACAACCAATAGGCCACCAAGTAATCACTTACATTTTTCTTTGGGTTTATTTAGACCCAAACAAAGGCTTTACGAACTAGTAAAACTCGTATGTTACCAATTTCAATTAAAATAATGTTAGTTATCTTTAAATCTCCCTATTTTCATAAAAAAATTATCAATTTTAATTGTCAGCACTCTTGTAATATAAAATGACTCTTACTACTTTTGCGGCCATCTATTAGTTAATAACCAAATTATTTTCAAATCTAGGCATCTAAAAGAATTTCATTTATAATAATTGTCTTAGATGACAGTGGTTTGGACCGCTGTTGCCATAATTATTCCACTCGCTATAAATCTAACTTGAAGATCAAGATCGTTTTTGTTCCGTTCTATACAGTATATGTATTTGAATTTGCAATTGCTGGTCAAAACATTTGCTTGCTGCGAACTGATGTGTTTATATAAATGACAAAATTTTTCTATTTTGTCCATGAATGGAATTTATCTTCGCTAAGAATTGACAATACGATGTTATTTTACTTTTGCATGTTGTTTACAATCGAAAACAACTTTTTTGTTATTAATTTTCTTCATTTTAGTACGTCCTCAACATTATCTCCGAAGAGTTAAGTGGATCAGTTCTTGTTTCTCTATATTTACTTCATTGTTGCAACACCGATTAGCAGTTGTCGATACCTAACCTCAGAATGGGTGATTTAAATTTAGTGGTAGTTAACTTTCTCGTCAGTAACAGACGGTGGTTGTAATTACCATACTTTTTATTGGTAGTGTTATGGAAAAAAAGATAAGTGAGATCTTTATAAACAAGGAATCCCAATCAGAATTTGATGCCGTTCACCCAAGATTTAAACCAGAAGATGAAGCAGTAGCTTTAAAATACCAAACTGAAAACTATTTTTATTGCCACCAATGCAAACAATTTTTCGCACCTACTGTTACAGGCCTAAATACTCATTTTAAAGGAGATATGGTAAGGCATAAGCCTTGTGGATCTTGTTTCTATTGTAGGGGTGAAGTTTTTGAGTATACATTGAATAGTCAACGAAAAATGTATCATACTTGTGAAAAAAACTGAATAAAAGTGTTTCTATTATTTAATCCTCAAAAATGGAGTTCGATATGTAATTATTACTTATGACTACATATATGTTATAAAAATTTGAGGATTAAGGTGCTTAATCCTACATTGTTATTATTTATTTTTATCTTGTACAAATGAAGTACCTTTAATTTGTTAATTTATATCTGTTAACTTATTTTTATGTTTAAAATATGTTATATTTTTCAATATTTATAGGTTCAGGGTACACTTGTGGTCTGTTTATCTACCTCACCAGTATTCTAAGTTTTTCTGGTATCAGAAATACTTTAAAGGATAATAAAAAATTTTGATATTAAAAAAAAATTAGACTAAATATTTTATTTGTTAAAAATTTCTATCATTGTAATCTTTTTTAAAGGCAAATAACTGAAGTAAGTAGGTTTTTAAAATTATTTTCAGGTTTAGTAATAGCTAATGTTATTTTGATATAATGCTTTTGTAAAGTTGATTCATAATAATCGAAACTACACAAGCTAGCAATATTTTATATAGAGAAAGTATAAAGTTTAGTGAAAACTATTGTTGTCTCTTTTAAAATTTGATAATTTGCTGATGACAAAATGTGATTTAAACAGCATTTTAGGTACTGCATACTTTATGAATTTTGGCCAGGCAAAAAAGCAATGAATGCTGTGAAGAACATTTGCGGTGCAGTTGTTAAAGGTACTGTTGATGATCCAATATGAAAAAGATGTTTTAAAGAATTTGGTAAATAAGACTTTTCATTAGAAAATGTGCTTGTGGCAATATATACAATTTTAATGATTAGGTTTGACAAGCAAACAATTACCAGTGAGGATTTTGATCAACAATTGGTGATTCTTTATGAAATTTTAAAGTAAAGAGAACCGGCATTGGTTAATTGAAAAAATGTGATTGCTCAGCATAACAGTAAGAGGCAACATAGAGCATAAATCATATGTAGAAATATTATACTCTATACTATGTTGACATTGCACTTTCTATCAGTTCAGATCTACCTTGGTGAAAAAAGATTTGACAGTGTAACGTCATTAAAGAATGTTTTTTTTTTTTTTTATGGGCCTAGCACATGCTGCAGGGAAATCCCTAAAGCGCTACAGGGGCGACATGTGTGCGGAAAAAGCGATTCATGTTGGTCTTGACTCACTGTAAATTGTACTTGGTCGGAAATATGGTCCTGGGCAAATTATTCCAAAGGGATGAGTTTCCCCATATAAAAAACTGCTTGAAAAGAGTTGTATGAGGAGTAACAATCTGAATCTCATACGGATGTGAAGTATTAGTGCGACATGTATTTCTAGCATGCACTGTTCTATAAGGAATTAGGCGGGCTACATCCATCGAACACTTTCCATAAAAATACTTGTAGAATAGACTCAAGTCGCCAAACTGTTCTTCGATGTTCCAAAAAATCAAGGTAATTCGTAAATAGAAATATAAAGTAATAAGTGTAAAAATAATGTCGCTCACCTTTTGATTCAAAACTATAAGAGTTTTATACTATAGAATTTAAAAACCTACCCAAAAAAGATAGAAATCAAGAATTTATATATATATATATATATATATATATATATATATATATATATATATATATATATATATATATATATATATATATATATATATATATGTATATATATATATATATATATATATATATATATATGTATATATATATATATATATATATATATATATATATATATATATATATATATATATATATATATATATATATATGTATATATATATATATATATATATATATATATATATATATATATATATGTATATATATATATATATATATATATATATATATATATATATATATATATATATATATATATATATATATATATATATATATATATATATATATATATATATATATATATATATATATATATATATATATATAAATATATATATATATATATATATATATATTATACTTGAACTTAAAATTACATGAAATTAGGTTAATAAATAATGAGCCAAAATAGGTAGGTCAAGACAGATTATGATATATGTGTGTGGTGCTAATTTCTTGTCATTTTCATATAATTTTGCCCCCTAAACTTATAATTGAAACTTTATCCTGCCGTTTAATGTAGTTAAAAACTTAAAAATTTGATCTCAGTCCACTCAGCAATTTTGTCTAAAGAGGAGTTAATTGTCCAAATCAGACAGGCTTGCCCAGTTGGAGTTTTGTCTTATCATTTTACTTAGCTGAGAAGATAAAACAAAGGGTTTTACATTTCACTTAGATTCAGTAATTTATTGGTTACAATTATGTTCTGTATTTGCATAACATAAAGCAAAATATAGCATGCTATTGCTATAATACATGGTATGTTCGAAATATTGTGGGACTATAATAAAAAAAAATAACGGTTTTTCATGAAAATAAAATTCTTGACCTTCGGGAGCAGACAAGAAGTAGATCCTATCACGCCATCTCCTCACGAAGGTTGGCGATTTATATAGCTAAGTGAACTTTAGAAACTGCTGCTTGAAAAATATCTTCTGAAGTACATCCAAACCACCTTCGCATGTCCTTTAGCCAATAATCTTCCGATCGATCGTTTGCCCTTTACCCTTTTATTGTTAATCACATCAACTGATAGATAATTAATAAAAAATGAGATACTGTATTGTTATAGAGGGGCAGATCTAAGATTATCTCTGACATAGAGGAGGCAACCGCTCGTGAATATTTCAAGGGCACATGCACTATTTCATATAAATATCAATGTACCGAAGGTTGCAAGAATATGCCTTGATTAAATTTTGTCCATTGACCTCAAATTGTTGCAGGTCGCAGAGGAATGAAACTAAGGGCTTCTGTTGGGTATCCCACTTGTTCCATTTTTATATCTACACTCTGGGGACTTTTAGGCAAAATGTGTATAATAGATATGAAGAACATGTACCTACATAATTAAATCCTATAATGTTATTCATTTTTTTTTTGTTTGTTATTTATTACCTAAGTTTACTGTACCTAATACTGTAATATTTTGTAAGTGTTCTACATAGCAATATTTTTTTGTTGTTTTATTTCTAATTAATATAAAGTTCCATATCATAAATCTTCAATCAATATTACCTGTTAATATTTTGTAATTTTTGCCGTTACAAAATAAATCCTTTATTTTTTTAATCCCTGTGTTTCAATTAATTAAGAACTTTTTGTAGATGTACTATATTCCTTGGTTCACTGCACATCTCAACCTTGTTAGTTACGTTACTACATTTTTATGAAGATTAGCTTACGAAATTATTTAGTTTATTTGTATTTATCTTAATTCCATTTTTAGTTTATTGATATACAGTGGAATGTGTATATATCAAATTGGTAAATTTCACTGAAAAATTTCGTTCTAGAAAACTCGTTTTAATAAAATGTGGTCAGCATAAAAGAAAACATATAGAATTATGAGGATATTTATAAAATGGTGTAAAAAAAAAAACTATGCAGAGTTCTCTAATCACTATAAAAGTTATAATTTTAAACGCTGCGCTGGTCTGATACAGAAAAAGACAAACGATGAAAAATCTAGGCTACTGGAGTAAAATTTTAAAAGCAAAAAGTAAAAAAGGAATAATAAATGAAACACGTATTTACTTTGTTAAACATGCACTATATTACTTTAACATAGCAAATATGTTTTTCTTGTATAATGATAATGTTCGTTCACATTGAAAAGTCTAAACTTCTTTACTTTTAATAAATATTTTATTTATTAAATAGAAGCCGTTATTTGTTCCTTACGTATATCTTAATTTTGAGAATGGATTGAGTAAATATTAATACTGATAGAGGACAGCATTAAGATATCAGCTAGCTCATTTTTTTTTCTGGTAGAGAATATGGATAAGAGATAATTTTTCTACGTCTTTTAAAAATAGTCTCTATAGTTGTTCAAAATTTGGTTGTACTGTTTTTTTGGGCACCATTCATTTTAGAATAAAAGGAGTCTAATTTCAGCTCAAAAAATGAAAAAATACTGAAGAGTTATTTAGTTCTTAAAATAAAATTAATTTACGTACAACCGTTGCGTCCTGAAAGAAAGAGCAGGAGTTGAGTGAGACACTACACATTTAAATAAAAAAGGGTATATTTATTAACAAAATAAAAATGCATACCTTATTACACTCCTAAAAATTACTTCTACTAAATAAAAACTCCTTAAGCTAGAAGAGTGTACACTATGGCTAAAAGTTTTTGAAATTAACTCTGCAAATTTCACGTGTAGAATAGTCGAAGGAATCGCACTTGAAGACTGGTGTGCTTATGACTTACGATTGGTTTCACCTCGTGGGTTTTCCATAAGTTATTTGGCCCTTCCTGGTGAGTTTCTCAAAAAATATTGTCTCAGCCATCATCATCCTAGTTTCATTAGGGCTGCTAAACACTTTTTGACCCGAAATGCCTGAGGATGAGCAGGATATTTCCAGAAAAGGAAAAAGCCTTAAACTTGAGAGCTAGAAACCATTACTGCACTACTACGTCACTAAAAAAAACACTGTTTAGTGCTGGAGAAGAAAGCCACTACGGCCTCATGGTCGAAAAAGCTACTACGGCGTTCTGATGAAAAAAGCCACTACTGCTTCATGATGGAAAAAGCCTTTATAATTGCATCTCGGCCGCGTCTTTAAAAATGACTCACTTCCGTGCGAAAAATTACTGCAAACTAAGTAAGTCATGTCGGCAACACCCGTTACACACCCTGCTTGCTCAAAAATTTAAAACACTGTTTTAAACTACACTGCTCAAGAATTGAAATCACTGCAATAAATATAAAAATGTAATAAAATATAAATTATAGGACGAAAAACAGTGTCGTAACATGATCTTAAAATCTAGGAAAAAATGAATGGTACAACATAGTAACGGACGGTTCAATAAAATATAAAACAATATGTTTTATTTCTAAGAGTAATTCAAACTACTTTATTTTAGGAAAGTTTAAAACGAAGTAAAATTAATTCAGAGTAAATTCATAGATTTTTTTACAAAAACTTTGGCCGCAGAAAATATAGCTATCGCTACAGAAAGATGGAACAAAACATAGCGGCAAAACGAAGCCGGCTGATTGCCGCCGGATCGTTAAAATATGCCTCGTCGAGTTTCTCAGAGATGTCGCGCATATTTTTCCCTGTTACTGTTACACATCAAGCAACTTCTACTTGCGCAGCAACTCTGAGAAACTCGGCGATGCACATTTTAACAATCCTGCGGTAGCCAGCTGGCTTAGTTTTGTTCCACCTCTATATTTTTGTAGCAATATCTATATTTTCTGTGCTTTGTCACATTTAATTAAAAAAAAAAACTAACTCGAAACCACCGTCCCAAAATTGCCTAATGCCATCAAACATAGAAAATATAAGCTATTGTGGTGTTAAAATATTTTGACACGAACTGGCATCGACTGTAAATAACGCTTCTCCTCAGTCTTATTTCTCATATTTGTCTTGGCTTGTGTTCCTTCTAGATCAACATATATTCATGATGACATAATTGTATATAATCCTTAGAGAAAGCATATCATACACTCTACCAAGTAATTTCCAAATATTTTAGAATTTAGTTTTTGCAATTAAAAATTGTGGTATATGTACCCATAGAATATTCCCATTTGTAATTAAGGAGCACCACCATTTTGAACACTGTTACCAAAAGAGCGCAAGGCAGATGTTCATAGCAGCCAGAATTTGGGTAGATTAAATGAATTTGATTGGTAGTATTAATTCCGCCAAATTTTGATTGCCATAAACATTTTTCCTGCGCTCTTTTGTTTACAATGTTGTAAAATGGTGTTTCACTTAATTACAAACGCTCATAGAACTGCATGATATACTTCTTGTTTAAACGAAAATTACCTTAATTTTCGAATTTTAGTCTTTTTGTTATTTCGACAGAAAATGCCACCCTGAATATAATTTGATCACTATTGTCAAATTTTGACATTTCATTTATTATGTAATGTAGAAGTACCGTTTGTGAGTACTATTCTGTTTTTTTTATGGGCATAGCATATGTTATGCAGGGAAAAACCCTACAGCTCTACAAGAGCGATGCGTGTGCGTGAAAAAGCAATTCACATTAATCTTGAATCGGTCTAAATTGTACTCAGTAGTGGGATGTATGAGGTTCTTCATATAAAAGAATTGTTGAAAAGGTTGAACGAGAAGTGACGGATGTGATGTATTACCGTGACGTATATCCTAACATGCACCTCTCTGGGAGGAATTATGCATTGAACACTTCCCACGAAAGTATTTGTAGGATAGACGCAAGTCTCAAACCGTTCTTCGATGTTCCGAGAATTCAAAGTTGCTTTTGAGTTCTGGGTCTCCAATCAAGTGAACAGCTCTTTTCTGACTAGAATCCCACAAACCCAGCGTTTTTGTTAAATTGAACGACTTCGTGCTGTCTGCGTATATTTGCATAAGTAGCTGATGTTCGAGCGTTCCAAGTAAGTGAAGAAATAAGCGTACTGTCATCTGCAAAGCCGTAGATTGAGTTTCTAGTCTTCTGGTAGCTAGTTTCACCAAAATTGATAAACATTAAGAAATACGGTTGGTTTAACACCAATTTGTATATCAAATCGTTAGTTGATAACTACAATTACGTAACAGAAATGATTCAGTTCGGGAATCAATATTAGTACCAAGAATTACTTTCGTCATTGTTAATATCAATTAGTACTTAACGGTGTTAACCATTTTTGCACCTAAATAAGTCCTGGATGAAACAGTCAGTATTTTAATACATTCGGAGTAACCACCGTTCTCGGCTTTCAAATCGGACATGTTCTTTAAAATCAGAACATCATCATCTTTAGCTTATTCGATCCATAGTCGAATATAAGCTTCCCCAAGTTGTCTCCAATGAGCTCTGTTTGCTTTTTACATCCAGTCGTGTCCCGCTAATCTTTTTATGTCGTCCGTTCATCTTGTCTGTGGCCTACCTCTGCATCTTTTATGTTCTCTAGGCCTCCATTCAACCATATGTCGTATCCATCTGTTATCATTCATCCTTGCGATTTGCCCCGCACAATTCCACTTTAATGTACATATTCGTTGTATTACATCTGTCACTTTAAACCCTCTTCGTATCTGGGTGTTAGAAATACGATCTTGGGGTCTAATATTTAGCATTTTCCTCTCCATTGCTCTTTGGGTTACCCAGAGTTTATATAATATACTTTTATTTAAAGCCAACCTTTTAGCGCCATATGTTAATACCGGCAGTACATATTGATCGGACATCTGGCTTTTATTGTATTTGGGATGTCCAATTTAAATGTGGATTGTAATATTCCGAACGCCGACCAAGCTAACGAGACTCTTCTATCTATGTCAGCCTTTAAACGATTTTTTGATATTTCGATTTCTTGTCCTAAATATATGAATTTCCTGTTCTATTAATAGTTCTTGGCTGTTATCTTCAGTTTAGTTGTTCAAATATTTGGTTTTGGTAAAGTTTATTTTTAGACCTATTTCTTGAGACTTGTTATTTCATGCCATCAGCATTTCTTGTAATTCTTCTTTTGTGTTGGCATGTGACATCATCTGTGAACTTTAAGTGATTTAATCGTTCACCGTCTATTAATATTCCATTATTTTCCCACTTTAGCGATTTGAACATGTCTTCTAGAATCAACGTGAACAGCTTTGGGAATATTGAGTCGCCTTGCCTAATTCCTATTTTAATTTTTTTGTTTTTTCTTGAAGCATTAGTTGTGACGTAGCATTTTTATAAATGTGTTCAAGAAGAGTTGTATATCTTTGGTCGACTCTGCTATTACTTAAGGCGTTAAGGACTGCCCATATATCTATCGAATTAAATGCTTTTTCATAGTCAACCATTGCTATCCCCAAAGTGACTTTATATTTATTTGCTTTTTCCACTAGTAATCGAATTGTTTGAAGATGGTCCAAAGTGCTATATTCCCGTCTAAATCCTGCTTGTTCACGGGAATGATAACTGTCTAATTTGTTCGTTAATCTATATGTTATAATTCTAGTGAGGATTTTGTATAGTTTTGTTAGACAGGGCAACTGAAAATGGACCTGCCAAAAGTCTTGTGCCGGCGAGTAAGCCGACACCCACCAAGGCGGGAAAATCAAACCAACGCATGAGTTACACAACAGGAATCAACGAACACACCATGCGTTGCTATAATAAAATCACAAGTCCTAACTTCCGCACACATGCCGCTCCTGGAGCGCTTTAGGGACTTGCCTGCAGCACGTGTGCTATACCCATAAAAAAAAACCGATAACAGGCTGATGGGTCTGTAATTCTCCAATTTAAATTTGTTTTCTTTTTGAAAAATAAGCCCAATCAAGGCATTTACCCGATGTTGATATTTTACCTTTTTAAGGCACCTGTTAAATAGAGGTCGAAGAGACTGTATTATCGATACTTTTCCATACCTTCTATAGTTATTTCATTGTGCCCTTTGCTTGCTTCCTTTTTTTTTAATAGTGTTCATTAGTTCTGGGGCTTTGTTTAGTCTTTGGAGAATCTCGTTATTGGCTACCCTATCAATCCATAACACTTTCAGAATGCGCCGATAACACCACATCTCCAAAGCTTCAATACTTTTAGTATTGTTCTGCCTCAAAGTCCATGCTTCCACTCCATAAAGAAGCGTTGAGAAGACATAACAACGCAACATTCGTAACCGCAGTACCAGGCTTAGATCTCGATTGCAAAAGAGTTTTCTCATTCTATTAAAGCTTGATCTTGATTTCTCTATTCGGGTTTTAATCTCCTTTGTCTGATCTTTGTTCTCGTTCAGCCATGTTCCCAAGTATTTGTAGCAACTGACTTTCTCAACACTTATGTTATTAACCAGAAGACGATCCTGGTTATTTTGAGATTTTGCCATTACCATAAATTTTATTTTCTTTAGATTTATCTTTAGACCAAATTTATTGCAGCTGTTATTTAACCGCTCAACAACATGTTGTATGTCTTCTAAACTTTCTGCTAGCAGAACCGTGTCATCGGCGTATCTTACCTTATTCAGGGTTTCACCGTTTACCGTTATGCCCTCGTCCGCCTCAGACAGAGCTTCCTGACATACACTCTCGCTATAGATATTAAACAAAAGGGGTGACAGTATGCAGCCCTGACGTACTCTCCGGCGGATCTTTATCTCTTCCGTAATCATGTTCTCCACTTTTACTCTCGCTGCGTCTGGTTCCAATATAGATTGCATATGATGCGGATATCTAGATCATCGATATTTTTATTTTTGAGAATTCTCTTTAATTGCTATATATAAAGGCAGAATTATTACCAGAAATCCTTCGAATCACATTAAAGTATCCGTTATTCTTAAAATAGCGACCTAATAAATTATCCCATTACCCGCTATTAAAAAAACCACATTAAAATTGTCTTCGCTGCTTTCTCCGAAAATCAGCTTACCCCCTCCCCCTTATAGTCACGACACGGCCCTGTGTACTGGCTAATTTGATATTATTCTAAAACAAACTGATAAAAAACATAGAAATTCCAATAATTATAATGTAGCCATCATGCTGTCGTCAAGTGTTTAAAAGATTTGTCAACTTTCGTTTAATTACCCCAGGCATAGATAATATTTAGATTATATGGAAGGTGCCAGTGATAACTTGTACCATTTTAAAAATATTAAACTAATAATGGGATTGTTTTAATTTACGGGGGTGGATCTTGTAAAAAACAAGGTAAATAAAATTTTTCTACAAAAACAAAAATTGATAATATATACAGTCTGTCAAATAAGATCGTGTCCCCGATTTCATTTTTGGTATATGCAATTCAACAAAAAATCGGTAGAGGGAACCTTTGTCTACGATGCATTGTATTAAAAGTATCAGTCGATTCCGAACTTTCGTCGAAATCACGTAATATCCAAAATGAGTCACTCGTTTGCGCCTCGATTCAAGACGGTCTTTCTTTGTTCCCATCCAAAGGGGCCTAAAATGACACATTCTGCGGTCGCTAAATTTATTAAAAAGTAGGTATCGTTTGTGAGGAAGTGGGTAAATCGTTTTAACGATCATTCGACAACATCTTCGTGCTCATGATGTCAAATTCCTAACCACGTTAAAGAAACATTTGCTGGGCAAATATCGCATCACGAAGTGACTCGCTTGGGCCCGCGATAAGATACTAGAATGTCCCTCACAATCGCCAACCCCATTGAAAGCGTTTGGTTCCTTCTAAAGAGAAGTCTCAGATGTAAGACTTTGAGGAATTTGACTCAGTTGTCTCGCGAGATTCGAAAAATTTGGAGATCATTGCAGAAAATCTCGTCGGACAACAACTTACTAAGGTAACTGCGCCGTTATTAGCACACCAAAGAACACATTGATACCAAGAAATGTTATCGAAACACATTTTTTCAAAAATACGAGCGGTCACGTTCTTATTTGACAGACTGTATACGATATAATCAGTATTACATTTGTATGTCTGCAGCCACAAAACGATTTCTCGTCTTTCAAATTATTCTACAACTTTTCCAAACACGATTTTCCTTGTGCGTTTTTGGTCTGGAGTCAACAAACGCGGCACCTATGGGGCACTCATCTTTTTCATTTTTAGAACTTCATGCAGGATTCATATGAGATGCCCATCTCAGTAATCTAGCGAAACTTAATGAGACAATCTTCCATCACGATAACATGAATCTTATCGACCATTTCTTCAGAAGAAACCCCAATCGGGCGTCCTGAACATGCAGCATCTGCAGTGCTCTTACGGCCACGTTTGAAATCATTTAATGATGTTGAGTGCTGGTGCAGAGTCCCCAGTTCAGTTTCTATCTGCACCACAGTCCACTTTCTTAAATAAAAGGGTTTTATCACTGCAAGATACTCGGCTTTATCCATTTCTACGAAATGTGTAACACCGATCCCTTACGATAACTACCAACAAATAACTCCGCGTTGCATCTGTTTGAAACTCTGAACACAACCGTTACAAGAATCAATCCACCCTCCTATAGATGTTGATTCATTGCCTGGTATCATTTTAAAAATATTGGGGAACAGGGGCTTTAAAAATGTTTCCTCGCTGATAGAAATTATAAATAGTACAGTCAGACCTATTCTCAAATATTGTTTAATATTCTCGCAGTGTAAGATATATGAAAAGACTTCAAAAAAGTGATAAAAAGTACAAAATAATAACTTTTCTTAATCTTAGAAAGTTGATCCCTACCTGCTTGTAAAAGATTATAAATAGTAAGAGAAATCTTCGCTATTGTTACTCTAAACGAAGAGCGCAAGGAATGTAAGCTACACTGGTGAGCAAAAAAATCAACTCAAACTATTTGGCTGCATTTAACACGGAATTTAGTGTTCATATGTTTTTACGAATTTTAGTATCATCTGGAAGCCCGTTTTATTCTCTTTCTAATGATACCAAATTCCATAGCATACCTCGTGCTTTTTACTGATTAAAATGACTAAAAGGGGAAACAAGGAGAACAAGGATTGCAAATAGGGGTAAGAGAAAGGAAAAATTAAACAAATTTTAAGTTTAACAATTAAAATTATTGATAAAATACAAAATCTATATTTTATATTACCCTCCCCTCGCCCTTACTACTTCCAGCCAGCTTTTTATGAAACTGGTGAGCTTTTTCAACTCTGTCTGTGGGATTCTTCCCCACTCTTCCGCCATCGTAACCTTTAAGTCCCTCAGCGATACAGTCGCTGGATTTCTGCCTCGAACCAAATATTCTCGATTGCATTGAGGTCAGGACTATTACTCAGGCCAGTCTAATGTGGGTGTTCCCACTTCCGCCAGGTATTGCCGCACCGATGCAGCAGCATGTGGCCTCGGATTGTCCTGCATTAGCACGAAGCTATCGTCAACAAACCCAGCGTAAAGAACGACGTGTTCCTGCAGAATCTCCTCGATGTACGGGTGAGCAATTAATCCACCGCTACGAATCTCATCGGTCACGAAAACTAAATCGTTTTTGGCATCCAGTGAGATGCTTCTCCACACCATGACAGAACCTCCTCCGTAGGCGACCGTTTCAGTAATGCAGCACTACAGATAGCGCTCCCCAGGCCTCCTATAGATTCGTCTTCTTCCATCATTGCTATGTAGGTACATTCGGGACATTGCTCTAAGGTCCAGCCGACTTGGTCTCTGGCAAATCTACGTCTCGCTTGTCGATGGGCTGCTGTCAATTTGGGACTGTTAGCTGGTCTCTTCGGAGTTAGGTTAGATTCTTTAAGTCTTATTCTGGCTGTCCAATGACGGACAGCTCAACCACGAACTTGTCGGAACTCCTACTGGACCTCAACGCAGGTCAACTGAAGATGTCTTAGAGTTGTATTAACAATGAAGGGGTCGGCTCGCTCCGAGGTACACCTTCTTCTTCCTGATCCTGGTTTCCGTGTAAAGACGCCAGTCTCTTGGTAACATCTGTAGACTCTGGAACTATGCCCTTCTTGCAATAGGGCAATGACTTGTGCCATTTCTGCCGGGGTGGTATCTATGTTCCGATTACGTAATTAATTAGCAGGTATAGCAGAGATGTTGACGGTTCAAGTTCCGATAAAGAAATGATAGGAAAATTCAGTTGCCTGCGTTTTTATAGGGACGAATAGCGCGAAACGAGTACGTTGCTGAGTGAGCAAAAATGGATCTGTTGAGTAAAACCGTTATAAGTAAAACTTTTTGGAAATCCAAATGTCTGGTATTATTGGAAAGAGTAAAAAATCAGCATTCTAATTATACAAAAAATAATATCACTGTTTGAAAATTAAATTCAAGGATCGGTGTTAAATGAAGCAAAATCTTTTGAGTCGATTTTTTGCTCACCAGCGTATATGTAATTAATACTTAATACACAAAAGATATACCTTGTATAGTCTCTATACGATATTTTTAAAACTGATATTAAAAAATCGCAACACAATTAGTATAATCTCCACAATATAGATTGTGGAGATTATACTAATTTAGAAAACGAAATATGATCCGTAACAGTTTCAGTAAATTAGATACATCTTTTTTCTGCAACTTGTATTCGTGAGAAGAAATCATTGGCATACACTTTTTGCCTCCTTTTGAATTTTTTTGTGGCATTTGTACCAAGTTTTGAGCAAAATTTTATTACAACTCTTAAGTTCTATGTTATATATATATATATATATATATATATATATATATATATATATATATATATATATATATATATATATATATATATATATATATATATATATATATATATATATATATATTTAATGCGCTACCCATGAAAGCCTAGGGCTTAGTTAACTTGTATCCATTTTCCTCTTCCATCATCCGGCATCCAAGTATTGTTGGATCGTATGTCTCCACTCTATTCTGTTCTGCGCCTCAGTCCTCCAGTCTCTGACTCCTATGACTCTTAAATCCTCCTCAACACGTTGCAACCACCTCATCCTCGGCCTTCCCCTCCTTCTCGCACCCACATTACCAGCACCACTTTCGGCAGTCTCTCTCTTGTCAGACGCTGTACGTGTCCTAACCATCTCATTTTTTGCGCTCTTATAAAAGATGTGATTCTAGGTCCGTCATATAAGTTTTCCAGTTCCTGATTTGTCCGTCTAGTCCACTCTTCCGGTGTGTTTCTTCCTCCGTAGATCACTCTCAACATCCTTCTTTCCCACCTCTCCAGCGTCTCTTCCTCTAATTTGTTCATTACCCATGTTTTACATCCGTAGGTGACAGTAGGTCTTATGACCGATGTATAAATCCTTAGTTTTGTCTTTCTGGAGACGTATTTTGATTTCATTAAAGCATTCAGGCCCCTACATTTTTGGTTGCCCTTTACTATTCATGCCTTCAACTCCATTCCCGTTTTTTTTCAACAGTACCCCCAAATATACAAATCTATCCACTCTCTCAAATTTCTTTAATTTCTGCGCTTCCTGCTATCATATATTTCGTTTTTTCGGAGTTGATTTCTAATCCATACTTACATGCCCCTCTTAGTCTTTTCGTCCTTTTTAGCAATTATCTGCTAGATTTTGCTACCAAAGTCAAATCATCCGCATATGCTATGCACTGGTCCTCTTTATTAAAAATTATACCGTTAGTCTCTAGACTGCTCTCTCTCTCTCTCTCTCTTATTACCCTCTTCAAAACTAAGTTAAATAACGTCGCAGACAGTGGGTCACCCTTTCCTAGTCCCCTTTCCACTATAAAAACCTCTGATTCTAGGCCATACCATACTATTTTATTGGTCGTTTTTTGTAGAGTCATGTTACGTTATAATTTCTTAAAATGTTTTGACTGTTTAATAAAATTATTATTATTTGTTAATAGTTCTCACTAAAATTTAAAACAAAAATCCGAAAAGGACACTGCTTTAAAATGACATACTCGTATTAAGCTTTTAGATGACGCACAATGAGGATTCGCCTCAGTATGCTGGACAAAATTCTATATTTGCTTCAATTCAAGCCGTATCGTAACAATTTTTTTAAAAATTATTACTCAAAATTGTAAGTGAAAATTGAATGAAAAATGAAACATTTAAAAGATTGAAGAAATTGATAAATAAAGGTAAATAAAGAATTATTATTTGCAATTTCATATATATGTACTAAATATTTGAAAATGTACGTGTGTGAGTCGGGTGTGTGGGTATGTGTACATGCGGGTTTGTATGTGGGCGTGTATGCGTGTGTGTGCGTGTATGCGCGTGTGTGTGCGTGTGAGCGGATTGAAAGATTTGCACGCAACCTTTTTGTTCCATCACTTTGTAAAAAATCAAAATTGCTGTCACTCAAACAGCTGTAACTCCCAAATTAATAGACAAATTGTCATTAAAATTTTATACTAATCTTCTGAGAGTTGACACTAACTAAAAATCATATTGTTTTTTTGTTGGTGTTGCCATCTCTCGGAAAATCCCGGGACTTTTCACACCATGTATATTTTCCTGGGTAGTGAGCCACTAAATACGCATTTTTTTAATACTTTTTATTTTCCTTCTTTTTTAAAAACAGAGACACAATATTTGACTAATTTGAAATCAATAGGCATGATGACTAATTTTGGAAAACTATTCCACGGTATTCTTACGAAACTACTGTTTCCAAAAAAAATATATATTTCTAGAGAAATTACAGGTTTCCTAGCATAAAATTGGCCTTTTTAAAACTAATTTTAAATTTCACGCCAAAACGCTCGCAGGTGTCATGGCGTCTACTCGTGACGTCACGCCTTTGTAAACTCATGTACAATACCTATACAATAATTTTGTTATTTTGTGTGTTTAAAATGAATTCTAAAGTATATAAGCGGTGTGCGGTCCCTCAGTGTAAAAACACATCGATACAAACTCCTAACAAGTTATTTGTTTATGTTCCTGTGGCTAACTCTTGCACGGCGAGACCCAGCAGTTATTTCTCCAAATTCTTCAATTTATTTCTGTGAAGACCATTTTGATGTAAGTTTTAACTTAATATTTTATTATTATAAATGAGGTGTGTCGTAATAATATTGTTTGAGAAATTGTTAATTATCTAAATAATACTTTTAGATAGTCATATCACTAATAGGTTAGGTTAGGTTTTATTTCTTTAATGTTATCATCCACTACTGTTTATTTAATGGATATTTTATTCTTGTTCCAGTTGCCATAGATATGGAGAATTAAATTCAGTATATATCAACATTTTCATAACAATCATAACCTAATCTAAAACTAATAAAACCATGACGTAGAAATAAAGTGCAGTTTTTATGGGTTTTTGAGTTTTAAATTGTAGTTTTAATACATTACTTATATACTTACATAGAAGTTTTGATATTTCTAAATTCTGCTGAGCAAAAGTCTTTGTTTGGCGCAAGAAACTCTCCAAACATCAATAAATCAATTCTAGGTAAATTAGAGCTATTTGCCTTGATAAATCCGTCTTCCATCGCTAACGTTCCTTGGTTCTAGTTTTTGTACCACAAAACTAGGCAACTCGATAGTTCAAAACCACAAATTAATTGTTAAACAGTTCAGAGATTATCGTTAACACAAGAGAAGTTCGACCGAAATAATGTTTACTTAGGCGTGACGTCATTCGCTCTGATTGGTGTTCCACATAACATGGGGATTGCTGTATTTTGCATTTTTATTTTTAAAAAAATAATATTAATCTCACTTTAATATAAAAATAAGAACATTTTTTAAAAACTTTTTAATCTATTTCATTATTTAAAGTCATAATTTCGGTGATTTATTGTTACTGTCATCACGCCTATTGTACATTTTGCCAAAGCTAATAGTTTTAAGAGCCGTTTGTTAATTATAACATAATTTATTTTCTATTAGAAGCTCGCATCAGATTCTAAAATTAAAGTTTGATTGCTTTTATTGAGTCGCAGAACCGTTTTAAATTACGTTGCGTAGTGGAAACCAGTTTTAAAATAAATTTCAAAACATGGAAACTACACATGTTTACACACAAAACGCATATTATGTTATTTGCGGCAAATGTATGGATAATATTTAACAGTTAAATTTGATAATGCTTATTGCCAAAGAAAATTTTAAATTGATAAATAATTTATAATTGCCAATATAAATTGTTTTGAATATATTATATCGCTTGTTTCAGAAAAATATGCATCAACAAAATAACGCAACTTGGCATTTTATCACATGCATCACGTCGGTTTTTAAAATTAAATGTAACATTTGCCAAGATTTTGTCAATCTTTTAATAATACAATAAGTAAATTTCTAGTCACTGTAGTTCGTCAATTTTTTTTTTTTAAGAAATTTGAGATTTTTTGATGTTATGCCCCAATTTGCAAAGTTTAGTTGTTACTTCCTCGCTAGAAGGAAATATTGTATTATTAAAAAAATCACCCTCCAAAATTTTTTCATTTCCTCATTTTGTAGTTGTTGAATGAGGTAATATGTTGATGGTTTAGTGAACTACTATGTTCCGGACGTCCAAATGAGGCAGACACTCCAAAAAACATAAAAAGATCCACGATATTGTTCTGAATGACTGCAAAGTGAAAGTGAGAGAGAGATAACTGACATTGTGAAGATATGAACACAACGCGTAGGGTATATTTCGCATGAATATTTGCATATAAAAAAGCTATGTGTCCGATGAGTGCCGCGCACTCTCACGATTGATCAAAAACAGTAACGTGTCGAAGATTCGTGACGCTGTTTGGTACTATTGCGGCATATTCCAAAGCAGTTTTTGCTTCGATTGGTAACAATGGAGGAACTATTGTTACCAATCTGGTTCACTATAGAGTCAGTCCACAGAGTGGCTGAAATCGCATGAAAGCCGACTAAAGCGTCCAAAAAAACAGACATCAGCTGGAAAGGTTTTGGCAAGTATTTTTTGAGATGCGCATTGAATAATACTGACCGACTACTTGAGAAGGTATCACCGAAGACTATTATGTTGGTTTATTGTCAAAATAACGTAAAATAACTTATTTTCAATACGAAATATGGAGAGTACAAATAAAAAGTTATAATAATGTTTTGAGAAGAATTTGGTAGGCAGTGGCGTAAACAAAGACCGGAGTATGACTCCCTCGCCTCCGATGGATGTTGAAAATAGTGTTCTTTTAAAAACATAGCTTTTTTTTTTTATCGGGGGAAGCTTTTAAAGTTCTATTATATTAACTGGTTCTCTTTTTATGTCCAATCTTCACTTTCGGTCGTCGACTATTAAACTGAATTAAATTAATATTGAGTAATTACTTATAATGAAACATTTAGGGGGTTAAAGATGTTCCTTCGAATATTTCGTGTTATACGCCCTTTTTACGCTTCTTCGAATCGAAAAATTTGCAAATTATATTACTTTTTTATTATTTCTAATTTTAACAGAAATACTTTGTAGAGGAACTTGTCAGATTTCAACTTAGATAGCATTCTGTATGTACGAATTATGTTGATGAGGAGGAGTTTTGTCTTTTTTTTCAGTTATGTTGTAATAGGAAATTTCTACAACTCGCTTGGTGAAGATTACTTTTTGATTCCATTAATTTTTGCCCCGGATGTTATTGTTGTAATGACGTTACTGATGCTGTTTTGTTTTGTATTGTACAAATTCTATTTTTAGTGTTCCGTATGGAACACTTATAAGAACACTTTGATCTCTGGCAATTTGTCATACCCGATTTTCTCCGAAACTATTTGACATAGAAAATTTAAATTTGACACTAATATAGTAATTGATGGCCTCATCAGTTTTGGGAGAGTGAAATCGGAAGTGAAAAAAAACTTTTTACCAGGTCATCGAGTGGGGTGTCAAGTGAAAGCTTGTAAAACATGAGTTCGTAAATATATAATGATATATTTGCGCACACTTTTCTTTGTATTATTCTTTAAAAATTCCGAAAGATCGCTGTCCCCCCCTTATCACGAAAAGTACTGATTAAAAATTTTGTAAAATATTCTGGAATATTCTCCACAGGGTGTAGCTTGAACGATAATTATCATGAAGGCATTACCTTTAATAATTTATCTGGTATATAACAGAAACAAAAATTTTAAGGTCTTCAGTTTTCAGTGAACATTGGAAAAGAACTTTGGTGAAAACTCATTTGAAGTATTGAAAGTTAAATGGGTTAGTTTTAGGGGGTGAAATCGGAAGTGAAAAAAAAATTACACGTCATCGAGAGGGGTGTCAAATGAAAACTTGTAAAAACACGAGTTCAAAAATATATATAATGTAATATTTGTATTATTGTTAAAAAATTTCTTTGTATTATTGTTAAATAATTGCCAAAAATCGCTGTCGCCCCCTTTATCCCAAAAAGTACCGATCAAGAAATTTTGGGTGTAGACTGAGTTAAAATTATCACGAGTGCATTACTTTTAATAATTTATCTGGTATATAAAAAAACACAAAAATTTTAAGGCCATCAGTTTTCAACAAAGATCGGAAACAAACTTTGTTTAAAACTCATCCGGGTGTGTTTTATGACGCCATTGGTTATTTTATACCTTCGTAACAAAAATTTGTATTTTAAAAACAATCAACATACGGAACACTAATTGCGTTCGACTTGGACTTGGCCAGTTATTATTCTGTAAAAGTATCGTATCGTTTTAATTTAGATATTATACATATAAAAAATTAACTTTATGTTTTTTGAAACGTCTTCTAGTAACGCAGTGACATTTACCATTTTATTTCTTGATTATTTCGTTGCTAATATAAATAGTTCCCAGAATCCAAGCGAGTAGCGCAATAAGGAACCCAATAACTTTATTTTTAAGAGATTAAAAAATTATCAATAAATTATTAAATACTACATAGAATGCGATCGAGAAAAAATTGGTAACAGCTTCATTCTGGTACCGTTAGGTTAGAATATCTTCTAAAATTTACTGCACCGTGTTTAAACGTTTTTAATAAAAAATTGTAATTTTTTTTTATTAACAATTGGAACATTTCCAGGTCATTTTGTGTCAGGTGCGATACCATTTACTAATCACACAAACTATAGAAAGTAGCTAAGCCACATGGGAAGCGAGATTAATAAAAATTCAAGACTAATTTATGTAGACGTTTTTTAATACAGTGTGTCAAGTAAGAACGTGACCGCTCATATTCTTAAAAAAATGTGTTTCGAGAAAATTTTTAGCCATGAATGTATTCTCTGGTGTGCTAACAACCACGCCTTAGTATGTTGTCCAATCGCCTGCATCGATAATCGCCTTGCATCTTCGAGGCATACGGTCGACGAGATTTTCTACATACTCGGGCAATGATCTCCAAATTTTGGGAATATCACGAGACAACTGAATCCTCAGTCCTCAGAGTGTTTCCTCTGAGCTTTCTCTTAACAAGGGACCAAACGTTTTTAATAGGGTTGGCGTCCGGCGATTGTGAGGGCCATTCTAGTATCTTATCGTGGGCCCAAGGTAGCCGCTTCGCAACGTGATTTTTGCCCAGTAAAAGTTTCTTCAACGTGCTTCGGAATTTGACATCAAGAGCACGAAGATGTTGTCGAATAGTCTCATAGGACACGTTTAAACCCGGTTTTCTTAATTTTTCCGCTCCTTGACGCAATTTCGGGTCCAGTGAAAACAAAGACGCGATTAGATTTTCGACTTTCGGAGTGACTTTGCCTACTGAGAAACGTTTTGGCAAGTCCTCGACATTTTTCGTTTCATTAAAACGATTTACCCACTTCTCCACAAACAATACCGACTTTTTAATATATTTAACGGCTGCCCTTTGAATGGAAACAAAGAAAGACCGTCTCGAACCGATTCGCAAACAAGTGACTCACTTTGGATTTACGTGATATTGACGAAAGTTCGGAATCAACTGATACTTTTACTAAAATGCGCCGTAGACAAAGGTTCCCTCTACCTATTTTTTGTTGAATCGCTAGAATCGTAGCAACCAAAAATAAATAATCACGGACACGTTCTTACTTGACGGACTGTACTTCGAGTTTAATTAACAGTTAGTTATTAAAGTCAAGCTGAACTACAACGAAACATTAAAATTAGTTTTATATTAACAACAGGAAAAGTTAACAAGATGCACGTTGTATGTTTGTTATAATTATAGAAACACACATTTTACACCCATTTAAAAAATAATCAAATATATATTGAAGGTAACTTCAAGGATCTCTCGGATACAGCTTAAATTCTTGCAAATAATATTCACTTATGATCATACGAAGCCTGCGACAATGTAAAGTTGCATTCATTATACTCTAATTACGATTATTGTTCATAAAATGCTATAAGATTATACAATATACTGGACAACATAAGGGTTTTTTTTAAAAAAACGTGTTTATAAGTATTGTTTAAACACTTATTTGTTAGTGATTTCAGAAAAAATATTTTTCTAAGATACTTTAGGTTTTTTAAATAACTTTACACACTGGTGAGCAAAAAAATCGACTCAAACGATTTTGCTTCATTTAACACTGATCCTTGAATTTAATTTCCAAACAGTGGTATTACTTTTGGTATCATTAGAATGCTGATTTTTTTACTCTTTACAATAATACCAAAAACATTTGTTTTAATGTTTAAAACGGTATTACTCAATAGAAGCGTTTTTTCTCGCTCGGCAACGTACTCATTGCAACTGCATTTTCCTATCATTCCTTTATCGGAACTTGAACCGTCAACATTTCTGCTATACGAGCTCACTCATAACGCCATCAGAAAATGGATACCACCCTGGAAGAAATGGCCTTATTGCAAGAAGGGCAGCCAGTCAGCTATCTCCAGAGTCTACAGACGTTACCAAGAAAATGGCGTCTTTACATGAAGACTAGGATCGAAAAGAAGGAGCTAGACGACCGCTTCATTGTCAACACAGCTCTAAGAAATCGCCACTTGACCGGCGCACATAATTTATTCCTTCTGCCTTCCTTAAAATTATCCATTGAAGTGTGACATTTTCGTCAATGTTGGAATTTCTGTAATTCGAGAAATTCTTTGTGGACAACATAACTACGAATATGAGTTGAACGCTTACTAGAACTTGTTTATTAGGTTTCAAACAACAAATTAATCTTAGTGTAACGTCATTAGAGTGCTACAATATATTAATAAACATTTGACATATTCGACACAAAAAATTATTCTTCAATATTCAAAGATGTATAAAGTTTTTGGAATGAGGTGGAATGAGATGGCGCTTTCACCATCTGATAGGGCAAAGTCTCTAGTTTCCGGAGATATCCCATTTTTATCCCCCTTCGTCCCCCTTTGGTAAAAAAAATGGACATTAAAGTTCCCCCGACCTGATCTAACGTTCTCCACTCAGCCATTCTCTCGGGCAATATTCCAATGAAATGAAAAAATGACGATATACTCCTCATTTCTTATGAAGTATACACTTCTAAAAAAAGGGCAATTAAATTCTTGTTGCCTCTTTTCGGCAACGCGGCTTGACTACTTTGAAATTTCGATCTCAATGCGAGTGTTTGCTTACATCGCGCGCCATAGTGAGACAAATGCGACATTTTTCGGTCATTTGCTTATAGCTTCGACATTTGTCAATGGAATGACTTCAATTTAATATACATAATGTACGATTTATATATTTTCAGAAATATGAAATCAAAATCATACAATTTATTATCACGAGCACCATAAAGCGTAAAGATAATTCATGTAAAGATAATTATTCACAGAATCAAAACTATTCAGCAGACTATAAACGATGCATCGGCAAAAGGCATTTTAAAGCTAAATGTTGATACTTACGCGTAGTATTAACGAAATTTATGAGAAAAATATTTGTGCCTCTGTTATGTCATGAAAATACTTGAAACCGTCGTTTTTTTTGCAAATTTCCGTCATTTTTCTTAAAATTACGACGCGGTTGCCAAATTTGGACAACGGATTCGTGTTCAGCATACATTGAAAAGGGTTATTCGCACTCATGTAATAGAAAAATTTTTCAATTTGTTGTCTAGTATTTTGAAATAATCATCTTTACGCTTTATCGCGCACTCGATAACAGTATATAGTATGATTTTTATTTCATATGCTGAACATATATTAATCGTACATTATGTGTATTAAGTTTGAAGTCATTCCAATAACAAATGTGGAAATTATAAGCAAATAACGTATTCGCCCCATTGTGCGGCGTTGTGGTCCAACAGGAGTTCCGAGACTGGACAGTCAGAAGAAGACTCAAAGAAGCTAACCTAACTCCGAAGAGACTAACTAACGGACCCAAATTGACAGTGGCCCATCGACAAGCGCAACTTAGTTTTGCCCGAGAACAACTGGACCTTAGAGCAAAGGCGCTCAGTTTTATTTTCCGACGAGTCCCGAATGTACCTACATGGCAATGATGGAAGAAGATGAGTCTATCGGAGGTCTGGGGAGCGCTATGCGCAATGTTGCATTACACCACCAACCAGAATCCCACAGGCTGTGGTAAAAAAGCTCACCGGCTCCATGAAAAACCGGCCGAAAACAGTAATAAGGGATAGGGAGGTAAAACAAAATATCGATTTTGGTTTTTATCAATAAATTTAATTGTTAAACTTAAAATTTGTTTAATTTTTCCGTTTTCTTATCCCTATTTTCAATCCTTGTTCTCCTTCTTTCCGCTTTTAATCATTTTAATCAGTAAAAAGCATGAGGTATGGTATCATTAGAAAGAGAATAGGATGGGCTTTCAAATGATACTAAAATCCATAAAAATATATGAACATTAAATTCTAGGATCCGCGTGAAATGAAGCCAAATAGTTTGAGTCGATTTTTTTGGTCACCAGTGTATACTGGAGATAACTTCAAGAAACTCTCGGATATAGTTTTGCGAATAATCTTCACTTATATTTGATGATACAAAGCCTGCGACAACGTAAAGTGACACCCATTATACTTTAATTGCTATTATTGTTCATAACAAATGAGTTTTTAAAAAAACATGTTTATATGTATTGTTTAAATACTTATTTGTTACTAATTTCAGAAAAAAGTATTTTAGTTTTTTTCTGTAACTTTATATATTATAACTGCCAATTACTTCCAAACACAATTGAAAATATCAATTATCCCTAATTTGATAAAAGGTCATTACTGAGACAAAGTAATTCATTCCATAATGAATGAGTGCAATTTAATTATACCTTGCCGCAATTATTTTATGGCAACTTAACTACTCTTTTTTATGGGCATAGCACACGTGCTGCAGGGAAATCCTTAAAGCGCGACGCGTGTGCGGAAAAAGCGTTTCACGTTCGTCTTGAATAGCCGTAAATTGTACTCGGTGGGAAACACCGTCCTGGGCAAATCATTCCAAAGGGATAAGGTTCTCCATATAAAAGACTACTTGAAAAGGGTTGTACGAGGAGTGACAAACTAAACTTCATAGGGATATGAAGTATTAACAAGATGTGTATTCCTAGCACCGCTCTGAGAGGAATTAAGCGGGCTATATCTATCGAATACTTTCCATGAAAATACTTGTGTGTGTGACTCAAGTAGCCCTCCGTTCTTCGATGTTCCACGAAATGAAGGTTGCTGGTCAGTTCTGGGTGCCCAATCAGGCAAACAGCTCTCTTCTGATCGCATCATGTAACCGATAGAGCTTAAATAAAGCTAGACAACCTCCTAGACATCCTACCACATGAAGGTGATAAATATATCAATAGTTTCCTTATAACCACTGCTTTCCTGTTAACGTCTAGCACCTAGACTTGGAATTTCTTTTGCCGATTGAATCACCATAGCGGGAAAAAATAATACCGACAGAAAGATTCTGATGATGAAGCTTCCCACTGCAATGACGATTGGACTTTAGATAGAGATCATGAGCTTTAATTACAAATAAACAACTCCATGAAATTACTAAGTGTATTTTATTTATCTAATAATTCAAACTAACAAGTATCAAAACTTACTCAATAAGTAGTAACCAGATCTGAGATTGCAAAATATAAGTAAATAAAACGCATGTGCTGCCAAGCAATACTATCTTGTCGGTTATTCAGAAAAAATCAAATTAAATTACAAGAGAAAATATTTTTAGCTGGGTTTTTAGCTCAAATAAACCTACGTAAGAGGAGCCATTCTGAGTGGGCTGTTCATTCATATGGCAAATTTTAATATATATATATATATATATATATATATATATATATATATATATATATATATATATATATATATATATATATATATATTTAAAAAAGTATATATATATATATATATATATATATATATATATATATATATATATATATATATATATATAGTGAAATTGTGAAATTCTCCTCCACGGACACCCCTCTTACACGGACACCTCCCTTGAACGGACAGTTTCTCATGGTCCCGACCGACTCTCATATAATTGGCATTGTGTTAACTCACTCTTGGATGGACATTCTCTTGAACGGACGCGGACACAAAAAAATGCTCTCTTAACCGGACAAAAAACAATAAAGAATAAACGCGTTGTCTCATTTTTCTGTGGCGAGTATCGCTGTTGTGTTCCCAATCGCGCCGCGCGCCAACGTCGCTGCCTGCCTTTACTGAGGGACTTCCCGAGTAAACCCGGATTTACCAATCTCAATTTTTCGGTACACGCGGGGATTTAATATTAGTCTGACGCCTATGTGAAAAAGAAACAAAATGGGCGACACATTCATTGTATAAATGGCTCCAAATAGAAAAATTCTCACACTTAAACAAAAACTTGAAATTGTTGAAGTTCACAGTAAGGAAAAGTTAAGTGTAAGGGACTTATCAAAGCGCTTTAATATCGGAAAAACACAAGCTGCTGATATAATTAGACATAAAGAAATCCTTCTAAACAAGTGGATATCGAACAGTAATTTGAATAAAAAAGAAGCTTTTTGACTGGTGATGGTGCCAAAATTGACAAGTTGTGTTATAACTGGTTTATAGCAGCTCGCCATAAGGGGATTCCTTTGACAGGTGTGCACATGAATTATTTTTTTTAGATAAGGTTTTCTGGAATTAGTGCGTTGATTTTCTTTTTATATCAATTCAAAGAAGGGATAAAAGGGGTGAGAGTATCAGTAGGCTTGTCGTGATAAAAATGCAAAAAATTTATTGTTAATGTTTTTTTCAGGTCCGCTAATACGTTGCAAAGCAAAAGAAATAGCCGAGTCTCTGGAACATTCTACATTCAGTGCTTCTTCTGGTTGGCTTAATAAATTTAGAATCCGTCACAACATAAGTTTTAAAGCGATTTCAGGAGAAAGTGCTTCGGTTATTGCTGAAGATGTTTCATTATTCTGGGAAAAATGTCCTTCTTTAATTAAGGGATATTTACCGAGAGACATCTATAACGCCGATGAGACAGGCCTGTATTTTAGGGCTCTAACCAACAAAACCCTAACATTAAAAAAAGAAAAATGTGTTGGTGGCAAATATCCCAAAAAGAGGTTTACTATTTTGCATTGTGCAAATATGGCAAGAGAAAAAGAACAACTCTTAGTCATTGGTAAGGCAGCTAAACCCAGAGCATTTAAAAATATTAACATAAACAATCTGCCTGTAACTTGAAAATATAATAAGAAAGCTTCGATGACAGAAGAAATTATGATAGAGTGATTCCAAGATCTTGATTGGAAAATGACACAAGAAAAAAGGAAACATTTTGTTATTTTTAAACAATGCAGGATCTCATCCAAAAGACGTCCGCTTAAAAAATATAAAAATTTTGTTCCTGCCCCCTAACTGTACATCAGCTTGTCAACCATTTGACCGGGGAATTATAAAAGATTTTATTTATTACCGAAGTCTAATACTAAAACACCTGATAGTAAACATTGAAACTGCTGGTACACCTTTGGAGTTAATTAAAAAAATTACACCATTGGATGCAGTTTACTTTGCAAAAACCGCTTGGGAACAAATAATCAAGGAAACAGTTAAAAATTGCTTCCGTAAAACCGGAACTGAGGCTGTTACATCTGATCTAGAAGATGACTTACCACTTAACGTACTTGCAGATATCCTCAAAAATAAGAATTTGTTGGAGTTGTCTGATAATGAAAACCTTAATGATTTTTGGAACATAGATGAAAATTTGTACGTAGAAAATCCAGATTCAGAACAGAACAGAAATTGAAAATCCAGATGAAATACAAGGACTTTCCGAAGATTCTGATGTCGATGAGGTTCCAGTACTAACAGATGCTATCCCAAATTATGGTGAAGCTATTACCCTCACCAAGCAGCTTAAAAGTCACAGAGATGCAGAGTCTTTAGAGCTTGTATCCAAATTAGAAATACGATTTGTGGACGCATTTTTAAAGAAAAAGAGGAGACAAACAACAATACATGAATTTTTGCGTCATTAAAGTGACCTTTCATTTCATATGTATAACTCTATCCTATTATATGTTATATGTATCTAAAGGTAACAAATCTTTATTTTTTCCTTAAGTTTTAAGTTTTTTGTTTATTTTAAAAATATGTACATATATAAGTATACGTTTTAAATGTCCCAAATTCTTTAATTACAGTTTTCATTAAAAAAAAAACGATTTTTTTTGTATTTAAGCGGACACCTCTTTTAAACGGGCATTTTCATTCGGTCCCGTTGGTGTCCGCCCAAGGGAGATTTCACTGTATATATATATATATATATATATATATATATATATATATATATATATATATATATATATATATATATATATATATATATATATATATATATATATATATATATATATATATATATATATATATATATATATATATATATATATATATATATATATGAGGCTGGTTTGAAAAGTCCGTGCAAAAATAAAAACTACTTATGTGTTTGGGGTAAACCTTTTTAATTTTTCGACATAGTCTCCTTTTAGGCTTATACACTTCGTCCAACGATGTTCTAGTTTGTTGATCCCTTCCGAATAATAGGATTTGTCCAAGTCTGCAAAATATCCATTAGTGTCTGCAATCACCTACTCGTTTGAATAAAATCTTTGTCCCGCCAGCCGTTTCTTCAAATTGGGGAACAAATAGTAGTCCGAGGGAGCCAAGTCTGGAGAATAGGGGGGATGTGAAACGAGTTGGAATCCTATTTCCATTAATTTTGCGACCACAACTGCTGAGGTATGTGCTGGTGCATTGTCGTGATGGAAAAGGACTTTCTTGTGGGCCAATCGCGGGCGTTTTTCTTGCAGCTCGGTTTTCAAACGGTCCAATAACGATGAATAATATTCACCTGTAATAGTTTTACCCTTTTCCAGATAGTCGATGAGGATTATCCCTTGCGAATCCCAAAAGACAGTCGCCATAACCTTTCCGGCCGAAGGAACGGTCTTCGCCTTTTTTGGTGCAGATTCCCCCTTGGTAACCCATTGTTTAGATTGTTGTGTGGTCTCAGGAGTATAGTAATGTATCCATGTTTCATCCACAGTGACGAAACGACGCTTAAAGTCCTCCGGATTCTTCTGGAACAGCTGCAAACCATCCTTGCAACACTTCACACAATTCCGTTTTTGGTCAAGCGTGAGCAATCGCGGCACCCATCTTGCGGATAGCTTTCTCATGTCCAAATGTTTATGCAAAATATTATGTACCCGTTCAGTCGAGATGCCCACAGCACTAGCAATCTCACGCACCTTAACTCTTCTGTCATCCATCACCATATCATGGATTTGATCAATGATTTCTGGAGTCGTAACCTCCACAGGCCGTCCAGAACGTTCAGCGTCACTTGTGCCCATATGGCCAGTCCGAAAATTTTGAAACCACTTATAAACTGTTGTAATCGAAGGTGCAGAGTCACCATAATGTTTATCAAGCTTCTCTTTAGTTTCCTGACGCGTTTTGCCTTTCATAAAGTAATGTTTAATCACCACACGAAATTCTTTTTCGTCCATTTCTTGAAAAACACAAAGAAATAGACCAATATGGCTGAAACTTGGTGTGCGTTCATTCAAGAGATGCTACTAACTAAACATGACCTCGATACGCGCCGGTGGTGCCATCTCTCGGACTTTGCACGGATTTTTCAAACCAGCCTCGTATATATATATATATATATATATATATATATATATATATATATATATATATATATATATATATATATATATATATATATAATAATTAAACGAGGTTATAGTTACTGTTTCTCATAGTATGCCCAAAATACTGGAGTTTTAGTGGTGTTTAGATCTTCCATCCCTTTATTAATCTTCTTCAGCGCAGTTGCATTCCTGATGCGGTGAACTCAAGAAATTCTAAGCATTTGCATATTGCTTCTGTGAGTGTCCAAGTCTCAACTTCGTAGAGGAGAAAAGAGAGTACGTAACATCTGAGAACTCTGGTGCATAGACCGATATCGAGACTGCGATTACAGAGCACTTTATCTATCTTCCAAAGCATATTCTGGGTTTGTTTAATCTTAGACTCTGTTTCAAGACCATGATGCGCCCAACTATCAATATTGACTCACTCTCTCCAGGGCACCACTACAAATGCATAAGAAAGAATTTGACGTCGAACTTCTTCCTATTACCTTGTATTAGGTTTTTTAGTAATATAAGATCATTTTATAGTTACTGCTGGCTAGTTGTACGTCTACAAGAGATTACAGACTTTCTTGTTGATGAACCTACCATTTATTATTCTTTCATTGGTATCTCTCAGACCTCTGAGAAAATTATATCAGCATAAATATTAAACAAGGACGAGCATATACTTAATCTTAATGGTTGGAACAATTAAGGAATGTAATTGAATTACCGGCAGTTTTGGAATGTAGACGATACTACTTAACTTTCCATTATATTATTTTATAGTATAGGACTCTCGGCAGACGAGTCGGACTTGTACTTGAATGACTAACTGTTTTTAGAATTAAAATTTCTGAATTCTAAATTTTAGTACCGAATCCACTACCAGCATCGACTCATATGGCCAATCCCACGCAGAAATACCTGATTTAAATAAATTCTATTAACACACACACAGCTTGAGTGATGCAAAAATTCCTTTAGTAATAGACGAACCGTTTCGTCGGTTTCTTATTAACACTTGTACCATACATATCGCGGTATTTATGTGAATTAGCCGGGTGTTTTCTTCTAGTTTTCTTAGTTTGAGTTCGTGTGAAATTTTGTTTTAAATATCTATTAATTACAAAAAAGATGTCTTGGTGGACATCATTCACAGGTAATATTCTATAGTTCATTTTTTATTGACATTGAATGATGGTGTAGTGAAAACTGTAGGGGTTAACATTTTTTACAATTTCTGGGGCAATCTCAACGTTTATCCTGCTATCTCAAAATTTTATTAAAACAATAGTTGGCCGTATCCTGCCTACATATCTCTCAGTACTTTAACGATTTTAATGATTCGAAAACTGTATTAATTAAAATAGCTGTCGAATATGAGCCTTTTAGTTAGTAATTTTTAGTGTTCCGTACGGAACACTTAAAAAATCGCTTCGGTGTCTGTCTGTCCGTCTATCACTTCCGATTTTCTCCGAAACTATTGGACATAAAAAGTTGAAATTTAACACTAATATAGGAATTGATGGCCTCATCAGAGCCGTGGAGTTTTGAAAGATAAATTTTGACTTAAGTGGTTAGTTTTGGGGGGTGAAATCGGAAGTTAAAAAAAAAAATCAGATCATCGAGTGAGGTGTCTAATGAAAGCTTGTAAAAACACGAGTTCGAAAATATATATAATGTAATACTTGCACACACTTTTCTTTGCATTATTTTTAAAAAACTGTGAAAATTTGCTGCCCCCCCTTATCTCGAAAAATCCTAATCAAAAAATTTTGAAAAAATTCTGGCATATTCTCCACAGGGTGTAGATTGAACGAAAATTATCACGAGTGCATTACCTTTAATGAATTAAGGTATTTAAGAAAAAACAAAAATTTCAAGGTCATCAGTTTTCATTAAAGATCGGAAAAAAACTTTCTTGAAAAACTCATTTGGGGTCGTTGTTTTGTGAAGTCATTAATCATTTTATACCTCCGTAACAAAAATTTTTATTCTAAAAGCAGTTAACGTAGGAAACACTAATTGCTCAAGTCCGACTTGCACTTGGCCGGTTATATTGATTAAATCAATGCAAACTTCCCCATTATCTTTGCAGATGGTACCGAAATGTCAGCATTGCTTTAAAGATAAACGTCTTGATGGATATCATTCCCAGGCAATACTCATACATGAATTTGTATTGAGAGAGAAGAAGAAATTAGGTTTTTAGAGTCCTCTCAAAGTTTATTTTACTATACGATAAAAGACTTTACTTTGCCCAATACTTCGCCTCACTTTCCATATGTTTTGGATAGTAATTTTATTAATTAAATCAACACCGACACTTCACTGCTGCAGACATCGGCATTGATTGAAACAAATATATGTCATGATGAACATTGTTCATGAGTAATACTTGTACATTCATTAGGATTAAAAGATTACATAAAGAAATATGGGGAAATAACACCTTCGAACAATATAATTGAGCTTCTAGAGTCACCTCAAGGATTTTCCTGCTGAATTAAAATTTTATTTAAAAATACTCCATGACCTCTAAGTCAACAAAGCATTATTACTTCAGCCATTCAAAAATTTATTGTATTATCTGAAACAATAGTCAAATCACAGCTTTATGTAAGAGCTATTTGCACTATTATCTTTGCTGAAGGCACCGAAACGTTGACGTTATTTTAAAGAAAGATGTGATAGACATTATTTACTTGTAATAACCCAAGTCGATAGAGATTCATATTCCAGCAATAAAATTGAGTTCCTGGGACCCTCTTAAGCTTTATCGCACCATTTTAACAAAATAGTGTTTTGTTATTTTAACGTTTAAATAACTCAGTGTAACTATTGAATATAAAGTCGAATAATCAATTTACTATTTACTAAATTACACACATTAGTACACTGAGTATAATTCTATATTAGTGACGACATTTCAGATCTATTACGCCTCAGCAAATATAGACTATTACTTTTATAATTTCCAATTAATCAACTTGGCACCATTATATAATAATACGAGGGTTGATTACAAAGTCTTGTAAAAAGCAGGGTAAACAATTTTTTTTTTGCACAAACAAAAATTGATTTTCCAACGTAATCTCCATTGAGTTCAATACATATGGTCGAGGGAGACTTCATTCGACGAAAGTTTCTTCGCACTAAATCAATGTTTGAGGTCAGGAAACAAAAAAAGTCGCTTGGAGCCAAATCTGAGGAATAAGGTGGGTGGGGAACTATTTCGAAGCCGAGCTTGTATACTTATGCCAGTCCAACAACCGATGTGTGAGCAGGCCCATTGTCCTGGTGAAGGAGTACTTTTTTGCCTATGCAATAACGTTGCATACTAAGAGCCAGTAATTTTTTTACCTTCTTCCAAATAGTCAGTCATGATGATACACTGTCAATTCTAAAAAACAGTTGCCACCATTTTTCCCGCCTATAAAGCTGTTTTCGCTTTTTTCGGTACATACACTTTCACATTCGCCAACCCACTATTTTGACTGCCGTATTATTTTTAGAATATAATGGTGGATCCACGTTTCGTCTACAGTCACAAAACGAAGCCGGATTACGCTGCAACTTTTCCAGACATGATTTAGAAATCTCCTTCCCTGTGCATTTTTGATTTGGAGTCAACAAACCTGAGACCCATGCAAGATATTAGGTACCCGTAATATAAGATGCCTAGCATCTCAGCAATCTCACGAAGCTTGATGATCTTGAGTGAGGGTGTAGAGTCTCCATGAACTTCCTTCATTTCAGGTTCTATCTGGACCGCAGTCTACTTTTTATAAATAAAAATATTAGATAACTGCACGATACTCGGCTTTATCCATTTCTACGAACCGTGGAACACCGATCACTTACGATAGCTGCCAACAAACAACTGCGCACTACATCTGTTTGAAATTTTAAACACAACCGTTACAAGAATCCCGCTTACCAAAAGTCATGTCGGTTAACAAAATTTCCCGTCATTTCGTAGACATTTGCGAGACTTATCAATCCACCCTCGTAAAACTAAGCTTTCATCAGAATAGTAATTGATATATTACTACGTAAATAATAGTATCACGTGTAAACATATGGATCGTAGCTGTGAAGTATCTAGAATTACTGATTTTAATTATACTTAATTTATGGCTATAACTCCAGCAAAAATGATTTTAGAAATAAGTGTTTTGATATATTATCACTCTAGGATGGACAGATATTTTCTTGTCGAGTTGTTAAATTAAGGAAGACTGAAAGCTTAGATGCAATCTTTTGTAAAACTATTGGAGTTTTCGTAGCTTTTTTAAATAACCATGAACAGACATTAGACCCAAGTATATTGCATGTAATCCATCCTTCTAGCAGAGCTACAATGACAGAATACACTCCATTTTTAATTGATCTCTGCGGACGCCCTAGAAACCTTGTTGTTTTCTTATCCAGAACACTTTTGCCTTACGGAAAAAAATAATTTTTATTTTTGTGTTATTAACGTGTTCCGTACAGAATACTTATAAGATCACTTCGATGTCTATCTTTCCATCTGTCTATCCGTCTGTCACACTCGATTTTCTCCAAAACTATTGGACGTAGAAAGTTGAAATTTGGCATTAATATAGGAACTGATGGCCTCATCAGAACCGTGTAGTTTTGAAAGTTAAATTTTGACTTAAGGGGTTAGTTTTGGGTTTGAAATGATTTTTTTTTTACCAGGTCATCGAGTGGGGTGTCAAATGAGAGCTTGTAAAAACGCGAGTTTAAAAATATATATGATGTAATACTTGCGCACACTTTTCTTTGTATTATTTTCAAAAAAATTGCCAAAAATTGCTGCCCCCCTCATCTCAAGAAATACTGATCAAAAAATTTTGAAAAAGTTCTGGAATATTCTCAACAAGGTGTAGATTGAACGAAAATTATCACGAGTGCATTAATAAAAAAAAAAATAGAAAAATAAATAATAAATCTGAAGCAGGAGAGACATAAATTGAAAACGCATACAAAGATAAAGACACCAACAGAAATAATAAAGCAAAAAACAGACGAATATCGCCAAGCATTGGAAAATCATATAAAACACATAAACTACAAAACAGAACTTGATGAATTAAACGTACAAATAACCAACAGTCTACTCATGACTACAAAATAAAAAGCAACATCGAAAAAAACAGAAAACACAAAAATTAAGCAAAGAGACAAAATCTTATGAAACAGAGAAGACTATTAAGAAATGATCCCACAAATGGCAGATTAGAATTGGCAGAAATAGACAAAAAAATAAAGAAAAAGATCAGAGAAGACGCCAGACAGTACAGAAACTCGAAAATAGAAGAAACTTTGAAAAAGGGAAAAAGTTTGAAACATCTAAACAAACAAATGAATGAAGGGAGACATCAAATAATAAAATTTAAAAATAATAATAACCAAGAGATCGCATAAATCAAAGAGAAAAAGGGAAGTACAGAGAAATATTATCACTATATGTCACGAAAATATCGCCACCGCCCGGGAAAGAAGAAGGAAATAGAGTAATAGTAAAAAATGTGAGATCTGAAGAAATTCCCGCTATGACAACGGATAAAATAATGAACGTTCTACAACATATGCACAAAACAAAGAACCCGGAGACGATGAAATAACTATAGAAATGATAAAGTATGGAGGGGCATCGATAATACAATCTCTTCAATCTCTATCTAAAGGTGCCTAATAGAAAGTAAAATACCAACACTTTGGGTAAACGCCTTAATTGCGCTTATTTTTAAAAAGAGGTACAACTAGAATCATAACATATAGATTAACGAACAAATTAGACAGCTATAAACCACGTGAACAAGCGGGATTTAGGCAGGAATATAGCACTTTGGACCATCTTCAAACAATTAGATTACTAGTGGAAAAAGCAAATCAATGTAATGTCACCTTCTGGATAGCGACGAAAAAGCATTTGATTCAGTAGAGATATAAACAGCCCGTAACACCTTAAGTAACAGCAGAGTCGACGAAAGATACACAATTCTTCTTGAAGACATGTATAAAAATGCAACATCACAAATAATGCTTGAAGAAAAAACAAATAAAATCAAAATTAAAAGAGGAATTAGACAAGGCGACTCGATATCTCCTGTTCACGTTGACATGTTCAAATCGTTAAAGTGGAAAAATAAAGGAATACTAATGGACGGTGAACGATTAAATCGCTTAAGGTTCGCAGATGATGTCACTCTGATTGCCAACACAAAAAAAGAATTACAAAAAATGCTGCTGGAATTAAATAACAAGTCTCGAGATATAGGTCTAAAAATAAACTTCACCAAAACTAAATATTTGAACAACGAAAGTGAATATAACAGCCAGGAATTACTAATAGAAGGTGAAAGAATACGAACAGTACAAACATTCATATATTTAGAACAAAAAATCGAAATATCAAAAAATAATTTAAAGGCTGACTTGGATAGAAAGTCTCGTTAGCTTGGTTTGCGTTCGGAAGGTTACAATCTACATTTAAATTAGACATCCCCAATACAATGAAAGCCAGAGTATTAGATTAATATGTACTGCCGGTATTAACATATGGCACTAAAACGTGGGCTTCAAATAAAAGTATTCGTATTCCTAACATTGAGATACGAAGATCAAAAGTGACAGATGTAATACAACGAGTACGTGTAGTAAGGTGGAATTGGGCGGGGCATATCGCAAGGATGAATGATAACAGATGGACACGCCGTATAGTTGAATGGAGGCCTAGAGACACAAAAGATGCAAAGATAAACCACAGACAAGATGGACGGACGGTATAAAAAGATTGGCAGGATACGATTGAATGCAAAAAGCAAATAACAAAGCTCGTTGGAGACAACTTGAGGAGGCTTACATCCGACTATGGATGGAATAAGCTAATGATGATGATTATGATTACCTTTGATAACACTGGTAAACAAAATTGTAACTTTGTCATGCCACATGGACTTTTATGATATTTTTTACTTTAATAGGTGGTTGGCAGTAAAAACAAACATTAAAAAAAAAATCTGTTAGCCAAGAATTTTATTCTCTTAAGTAATTTAAAATATTTCAAAAAACAATGACCTCCTAAACCAAAAATGGAAAAAAGTTTTATTATGACGTTACGATCTAAGATTTTCTAGCAAATTTAGATCCTGATTGGTCCCTTTTGATTGTCCAGCAGTAATCTGCCAACATATTTGGGTTCCATTTGCCCTGGTAACGTTTTTCTATCTTAAAAATGTCCTGATGGAACCTTTCTCCGTGCTCATCGCTCACAGCCCCCAAATTTTGAGGAAAAAAATTCAGGTGTGAGTCTAAAAAATGAATCTTGAGTGACATGTTGCAAGCCATTGCTTGATAAGCCAACAATAGCTCGCTAGCCAACTCTCTGTAGCTCTCACTCTTATGGTTATCCAAAAAATTTGCAACAGCATTCTTAAAAGATTTCCATACTGGTTTTTCTAAATCGCTCAATTTTTCTTCGGATACTGGATCTTTTATTAACTCTTTGATTTGAGGTCCTACGAAAATACCCTCTTTTATCTTTGCATCGCTTATTTTGGGGAATTTTTCTTTTAGATACAAAAATCCACTCCCATTGCGATCCATTGCTTTTACAAAATTTTTGATCAGGCCTAATTTGATATACAATGGTGGAAGAAGTACTTCAGATGGCTCTAAAAGGTGTAAATACTTCACATTTTTTTGTCCAGGAATTAAGGATGCACGCCTAGGCCATATATTTTTTATGATAGTGGTTTGTTCTGTCTCGACTGTCCCATTCACATAAAAAACAGCAGAATTTAGTATAACCCAGCTGAAGTCCGAGTCATAGGGCAACAACTTTTATATCGCCACAGATTTTGAAAGAATATGTACTGTACTTGATTTTTTCAAGTAATAACTTCATGTTTTCATAAGTTTCTTTCATATTAGCAGCATGGGCCATAGGTACCAAAGGAAGTATATTTCCGTTATGCAGTAACATTGCTTTTAGACTTGTTTTAGAAGAGTCAATGAATAAACGCCACTAGGAGGGATAAAAATCGATTTCCAAAATCTTCATAATCCCATTTATATCATTACAATACACCAAGTCCCCATCTTGAGAAAAGTATGATCTGAAGTGTTGATCACGATTTTGAAAATAGCTGATTTTAGCTTCATGATGTAGCAAATTCCATCCTTTTAATCGAGATCCTAATAGTTCTGACTGCTTTTTTGACAAATTTAAATTGCGAACCAAATCGTTTAGGTCTCCTTGAGTTATCAAGTGTGGCTTGGTTAGAATTTCTTCAAACTCAGAGTCATCGTCCTCATCAACACATTTGTTTGAAGTGGAGGATTGTGTATCGTCAATCTCAACGGACGCAGATGCAACTGGTATAGGCAAATTTTCACTATGAGGGACTGGTCTCATGGCTGACGGTAAATTAGGGTGGGTGTTTTTTCTTGAAATTTATATCATTTACGTCAGTAAGACAAAAATAGCAATCCGAAATGTAATCTCTTGGTTCGGTCCAAATCATGGGTACAGCAAACGGCATATGACGGGACCCTTTCTTCCAATCGGTTAAATTCTTCACACACGTTATACAACAAATATGAGGGGCCCAGGATTTGTCTTGATGGGCCACAGCGAAACCAAAATACCGGTGATAACTCTCCAAGACTGGTTTTGTGAAATTTCATCTTTGTTTTTTGAAAGTCATTTCACCACAAACATAACAAAAAGAGTTTGGATCGTTACTACACTTTCTCGACATGTTATCGCAGTTAATAAATCACAATATTTTGATGAAATCACAGACAAATAGTTTTATGACTATTTCTTCGCGAACGTTCCTTTGCTTTTATTGCCGTAGTACTAATTATAGGTATTACCGTATCACAAGAAAACTGAGGCTAATTAAAACAAAACAACTGCAGTTTAATAATGAGGGTAGTTTGCTAACACAGCATTAGCTATCAAAGTTCGTGTGGCATGACTAGTGTTGACCAGTGTAATTTATCTAGTACATAAAAAAAAATTCACGGTCATCAGTTTTCAACAACGATAGAAAAGCAATCACTGTAAGGAACACTAATTGCGCAAGTCCTACTTGCACTTGGCCGGTTTTTGTGTTATTAATGTATTATTTTTTTTGTATCAAGATTTATTGATGATATGTTGTTAGCTATTAAAATTATTTTACGTTTATTTCAAGTAATATATATTTATAAAACGATGATACCGAAATTATATTTTATAACTTGAAATATTCATATGCTGAATATTTTTCTTTAAAAACTTATTGTCTCATCGCTTCACTTAGCAAATAAATTAGAAAGAACAGAATCCACAAACATGATCTAGTTTTTATAAAATAGACACTTTTATAAATACAAGTGATGAATTATCATTCTGTAAAATGAAAGTAGTAATGTTTTAAAATATGCAGTAAATTTAGATAAACCGCTAGTACTAATTTTTAGCAATACGTCAAAATTTTTCGTTACTGTTTTAACCTGCGGCCGGATTACAAAATTCTACTTAAATGCATCGAGTGACTATACTCTATTTATTTAAAACTGATAGTAATAAAAATGCCAGTGGACTGACCGGCGGTCCTATAACAGAAGCGTACTATCTATTCCCAGGTGTTTTTCAGGTAACAATGCTCTTTTGTAACGAAGTTTTCTTGCCGATCAAATCATTTTATTTACATACCTTCTTGTGGCCCCAACTATAAATGCATATTTAGAGCAGCGTGCCCAAGTGTCAAGCCAGTTAATGACAAGTCAGTTAGTGTGTTAACAAAATGTCTTCTCCAGCAAAAGGTCAAAAGTTAGGGCAACTAAAGCATAATGAAAAGCGTATAGTTAAAAATGTATTTGACGATGTTAAAAACGATCAAAATAGTGATTTAAGTGTGGACGATTGTGTAACAAAATGTTCCTTAATGACAGGAGTTGGTAAAGCCACAGTTTACAGAATTTTAAGAGAAGAAAGGGAGGAAGGTTTGAACTCTCCAAAAAAGAGACCAGAAAGAAAAGAACTTCAGCTGATAGACAACACAAAGCAAGCAGTAAGGCGTAATTTTTATGACTTTTTTATGGAAAAAACGAATTCCAACTTTGGATATGATCCTGCAGGCTGCGATAAGCCACTCAGAAATACCGAAAATGAGTAGAGTAAAACTATGGAGTGTTTAAAAAGGTATAAATTTTTATTGGGAAAAGTGTGACAGAAAATTTTTATTGCTAGAAAGTGGAGAAATTGTACACTATTTAAGGAAAGTTAGAAAAGCTCGCTCTGATGGAAAAAGAATATATTACTTAGATGTGACGTGGATAAATGAAGGGTACACAGCAAGATGGGAATATCAAAAATGCTCGCCAAGCACTCAATGAAGGTCTTTCTATTAGTCTTAAACCGCCATCTGGTAAGGGACGTAGGTTAATTATTACGCATATTGGAAGCGAAAGTGATTTTGTAGACGGAGATACGCAAGAAAACAGGAGATTATCACGAAGATATGAATTCCGGTGTATTTGACGATTGGTTTTCTCAGATGATAGACGTAATACCAGACGGTTCTGTTATTGTAATGGATAATGCAAGGTATCATTCTAAAAAATTGGATTGGTTGAAAAAGGACATTCAATCTTGGATGACCGAGAAAAACATTTCATTTCTAAAAGACATTAAGAGAGAAATATTAGAATTTGTAAAGCTTGAAGTTCTCAGAATTAAAGACAAGTACACAAGCTTCATCATCGACGAAATAGCAAATAAACGTTTATCGCCTGCCACCATATCATTGCGAGCTCAATTCGATAGAACTTATAGGGGCACAGGTTAAAGGTAAAGTCGCCAGGAATAATACGACCTATATAGATGTACAAAACCTTTTTCGGAATGCCATATCTAATGTTTCCACAGAAAATTGGCGAAAATGCGTCGAGCATGTATTGCGGATGGAAGAGAAAATGTGGACTGTGGACATGGCAGTGGGTGCCATTGCTGAACCTTTAATTATACATGTAAATTCAAATGAGTCGCGCAACGATAGTTTTTCAAGCATGTCGGAGATAGAAGATTGATAATACTTTTTTCATTGTTGCTTGACTTCCTCACTTGTTAATTAATAATATTTCATTATAAAATGTTTTTTTTCTAATAAATGTTTAAACATTATAAAACTGTTTCATTCATACTATTCGCAAATAATACGTATACGCCCAGGTGCACCACCACTGGCCAGAACTATTTCAGACTATTTAGCTCCAAACAACAAAAAAGGGTCGTTTTCCTATTGTATTAAAAATAGGTTTTCCAATAAAGTTGTTGGACTGCTGCATTAGAGATAAAATGTAGGTAAAACTCTGGAGCCTTACTACTGCTTGATGCTAATAATTCTAGATGATTTATTGCTATCACTTTCAAATAAATAGAGTATAGCGATGAAAACACATTAGACCCAAATATATTACATGTAATTCATCCTTCTAGTAGAGCTACAATGACAGAATACACTCCCTTTTTAATTGATCTCTGCGGACGCCCTAAGAACGTTGTTGTTTTCTTATCCCGAACACTTTTGCCTTACGGAAAGAAATAATTGTTATTTTTGTGTCATTAATGTGTAATTATTTTTTTATATCAAAATTTATTGATTATCTGTTATTGGCTATTAAAATTATTTTACGTTTATTTTAAGTAACATATATCTATAAAACGATGAAGTCGTATTACTCGCCCACCTGAATTATATTTTATAACTTGAAATATATATGTGCTGAATATTTTTCTCTAAAAACTTAATAGAGAGATTTTGCAACGCTTATTTTAATAAGCGACTGTCTTTATCTTTATTTGAAGCATGCGCTCTCCGTTTGAAGCTTGCGTAATAGTAAAGGGAAGAAATTAAATATAAGGACTCAGCTGTTATCGTTTTTTGAAGCATGCGTCCACCATTCGGAGCTTGCGCAGTACTGAAACAAAATAAGAGAATCCTTTATTAAGGATAACGATTTCCCTTATTTAGGAACTTATAAGAGACGTTATTTGAAGTTATCGTTATTCTTATCGCTATTACGGTAGAGCCTGTTTTTTTTCCCACTTAGGTATGCAAACCACTAAGAAAATACAGTGAAACTGAAACGAAAATCTTTTATTGCAAATAATACTGACAACAGTTAATTAGTGTTCAGATTATGTTGGGATTTTGCAATCTTTGTCACAATGGCATTACAGTGTATGTGGTGCTAATTTCTAATAAAATTTTATTTATCGCACATTCGTAATACCTTGGAAATATTGAAGGAAGTAATAGAAACCTGTTAGACACAGCTTCAATTTAGAAACTTGTGTTCACCCATTTAATACTAATAATTGGTGTGCTTAACCATGAAATGAAGAATGAAAAAAATCCCCTAAGTTTATAGAAGATTAAATAAATCAGAACAAAGAACAGAACGTACAAACATGATCTAGTTCTTATAAAATAGACACTTTTATAAATACAAATGATGATTTATCCTTCTGCAAAATGAAAGTATTAAAGTTTTAAAATATGCAGTAAATTTAGATGAACCGCTAGTACTAACTTTTAGCAATACGTCAAAGTTTTTCGTTACTATTTTAACTTGCGGCCGGATTACAAAATTCTGCTCAAATAAATCGAGTGACTAGATACGTAATTCGATTGCAAGAAACGTAATACTATACCTGAAAATAATAGTTCGAAAGCATAAGCTTTAAATCCTTTTTTTCTCTACCTAACCTTATAATTATTTGACAAGTTATTAGGCTTATAGTCATAGTCGTTCCTTGAGGCACTCCCAGACTTTCAAGTTACCCTAAGTAATTTTTTCGTTTCATAGTTGGAAAAACACGCCTTGAATTTGTCTCAATCATTTATGTCATGATTATTTATGTTAAAATTATTATACTAATTACGTAAACTCCTTTTTAATATACTTACCCTTAAATTTTTATTGACTTTGTAGCAATAGTTATGAATAATAGGGCAATAAAAAAAGCATTTGAAATTGCACAGTCTAGATACAGCAATATTATGATTTTATCCTCTCTGGAGGGAGTATTGTCCTGAGTTTTGGACCTCGAAAAACTTGTGCTCTTTTGTTTATAAACAATTTAAGTTTTCAAAAAGCGTTTTTTCAGCTTAAAATGCAAACAACTCCGGTTATATAAGTCGGATCGAGACAAAAACAGCCAAACCCTTCGTAATGCAATTTCCAACAATTCCTGCGTAGTTTTAAGTTGCTCAAGTGCGTGCATAACTAACAAAATTGAAAAAACCAGAAAAAAAAAACTGTATTTTTTTTCTATTTTATTGTACAGGTCGACTAAATGAGCCGATCGACTTGAAACTTTCCGAAAATATGCCTTTTGTTATAGCAAAAATACCCTGAAATTTTGGATAAAAAAATATTGAACCCAGTGGGCACAATTGAATTTGTTATTTAAAATTTGGTTTGCCCGCCATTTTATGCCATTTGGTCCAAAATGGATCTTTTTTTAAAAACTTAGATCTCGACACCAACTCTCCGATGCCATTAAAAAAATTTTTTTTGGAGTCATTTTAGCAATTTTTTTTCACACTTGTTTCTTAAACAAATAACAACAAATGCGTTTTTCGGTCATTTTGAAAAAAAAATTGAAACATATTTATCACATCTGGTAGAGAATCGCGAGACGCGTTTCGAAAATTTAAATTGTTTATAAACAAGAGAGCACAAGTTTTTCGAGGTCCAAAACTCAGGACAATACTCCTGGTGGTACCACGGGGAGGATTTTTTTTTTTTTTTTTTTTTTTTTTTTATTGGTCTAGCACACGTGCTGCAGGGAAGTCCCTAAAGCGCTCCAGGAGCGGCACGAGTGCGGAAAAAGCGATTCACGTTGTTCTTGAATCGCTGTAAATTGTACTCGGTGGGAAACACAGCGCTGGGCAAATTATTCCAAAGGGATGACGTTCTCCATATAAAAGATTGCTTGAAAAGCGTCGTACGCGGAGTAACAAGCTGAACCTCATACGGATGCGAAGTACCAGCGCGACGTGTATTTCTAACATGCACCGCTTTGGGAGGAATTAAGCGGGCTACATCCTTCGAACACTTTCCATGAAAATACTTGTAGAACAGACTCAAGTCGCCAACCGTTCTTCGATGTTGCAGCGAATCAAGGCCGCCGGTCAATTCCGGGTCCCCAATCAGACGGACCGCTCTTCTCTGAACAGAATCCAACAAATGCAGTGTATGTTTGGGAGCGGAGCCCCAAACGTGGGAGCAGTATTCCATAGTTGGTCGAATTTGGGCCTTGTAAAGAATTAACAGTTGCTGTGGGGTGTAAAGCTTTCTGGTTCTAAATAATATTCCCAATTTTTGAGAAGCTCTCCTTGCTATGCCTGCAACATGTTCATGCCAAGACATATTTGCTCCCAAACTAACGCCCAACAAATTGAGCGACGATGCCAGGGGAATGGAGTGCCCCGACATAGCTATGTCGGGTTCAGCAACGTTAACCTTTTTAGAAAAAACTACCGCTTGGGTTTTTGTAGCGTTAAATTCCACTTGGTTACTGTCACCCCAAGATAGAATTTCTTCCAGGTCTTTGTTAAGTTGAACGACCTCCTGCTGTCTGCGGATATTCGCCTGAGCAGCCGATGTCCGAGCGTTCAAGGTGAATGAAGAGACAAGCGTACTGTCATCTGCAAAGCTATAGATTGGATTCCCGGTCTTTTCCAGCAGATCGTTAATGTAAATGAGAAAGAAAGTAGGAGACAGTATGGAGCCCTGGGGCACACCGGCGTTGATAGTGAGGGTCTTAGAAAGAAATCCGTCGACCGCCACTCGTAAAGAACGCTCTCTGAGGAAACATGAGAGCCACAAACAGAACCTTTCAGACATACCATAAGAGCGCAACTTAGCCAACAGTCCATCGTGCCAAACACGGTCGAATGCCTTGGATATGTTAAGAGCAACCGCTCGAAATTCTCCAAAGTGTTCAATTGCGTTGTTCCAAACATGTGTTATACAAGTCAGAAGCTCTCCTGTTGATCTATGTTTACGAAAACCATATTGGTGATCGCTAATAATATTGAATCGTTCAAGATATTTTAGAAGATGCGCATTGATAACCTTTTCCATGACTTTCGATATTATTGAAAGCAGTGCAACTGGTCGGTAGTTATTTGGCAAGGTCTTCTTACCTTTTTCAGGTATCGGCTGAACCGTGGCACATTTCCAGCAGGACGGAAATATTCCCTTTCTGTAGGATAGGTTAAAAAGTCTACAGAAAACTGGTGTTAGTTCCCTTGCACAGTTTTTGAGAACTATGGCAGGTATTCCGTCAGCGCCAGAAGCCTTCTTGGTGTCTAGCTTCATTAAAATACTCTTTATGATGCGCTGTCTGAAGACAACATCGGGCATCCTTGACTGCAATATGGGAATAGTAGCTGGTGTTTTTCCTTGGAAATCGACAGTAGAATGTGAAGCAAAGAGTTCAGCCAACAAATTCGCTCTCTCAACAGGTGTGGTTGCAATGGAATTATCTGGCCGTGTGAGTGGTGGTATGGTGGATTTGGTAAAGTTTTGACTAACTGCCTTAGCGACTGCCCAAAAGGACCTGGAATTGTTGGGACAAGCGAGAAGTTTGTTTCTAATTCGTTGATTGTGTGCCTCCTTGGTTTCGTCGATAATTCCCTTGCATCTGTTCCGGGCATGAACAAAGATGTTTCGATTTAAGGTGTTAGGATTTTCACGCCATTGTCGGTAGGCAATATGTTTAGAAGCAACAGCTTCTTTGCATTTTCGGTCGAACCAAGGCTTGCCGTTGGAGGAGAATTTCTTCGAAAAAGGGATGTAAGCTTCCATACCAGCCAAAATAACATCGGAGACTTCCCTGGCGCAGTCAGATAACCCATCGGATCGAAAACAAACGTCCATCCAAGGGAAAGTTCGAAAGTATTCCATGAGATCTTCCCATTTAGCAGATTTGTAGTGCCAAATCTTGCGCGGCCTAGGCGCCTCTCTGTCACTGATTGGCACGATACTCGATGTCGAAAGCAGTTTATGGTCAGAAGAACCTAACGGCGGATTTCCGGTGACCGTGTAAATCTCCGGATTGGTGGTTAAAAACAGATCAAGAAGACTGGCGAACTCCCCGTCTCGATCAGGGATCTGTGTTGGTTCGTCAATAAGCTGAGTTAAGCCATAACTGATTGAGAAAGATTCAGCTTCACGCCCTTGTTCGTCGGTAGTATTTGAATATTTGAGCCAGTTGATATTGTGGACATTAAAGTCGCCCAGGATGGCAATTTCGGCACTTGGATAGTTACTTTGTAAATGATCGATGGTGTCTGCAAGAGAAGCGAAAAGTGTTCGAAAATTGGTATCACTTGGTGGTCGATACAGGATACAGATGAACCTTGTGGTTTGTTGAGTCGTTATTTTTAACCACATAACATCAAAGTTTGGGGGCTCCAGGGCTTCTTCTCGTTGACAAGAGAGGTCGCTTCTGACAAAAAGACAGATTCCAAAGTTACGCCTAAATCGGGAATAGAAGTCGTACCCAGGATAAAGATAGTTGACCGTGCTGGTCGATGGACTGACCTGAATTTATGTTCGAGTTTATACATCGTATGTTGCAAAAATCTATCTTAAAATTATGATGTCTGCAAGTCGACGCCTCCGAACCAGCCCCTACCCGGAGATCCGAACGGAGGGCCATTCTACCTCCGGAACTTCTTGCATCCAGGCGCCTCATCATGCTCTTTGGTCCCACAGTAGTTAATGTGGAATTTTCCTGTTCTGTCACATGTTTATCTTTGCCTCCTTTGGCTTTGATCCAGTGGGTGTTATTATTGGGTAGTTTGGGTTCTGACCAGATACTTTTCCAATGATCTGTGAGTTCTTGTTTGTTTGATGGTTCGGTCACTGCTGTCTGTTTGCTGTGCATAGTTTTCCGGTAGAACTGTGTTTGGCTTCTTCGGAAGAGGTTGTTGGTATCTTTCCTCTCATTTGGTTCTTTGTATCTACGAAATCTTGCGGCATATACGGATAATTTTTGTTTCAGAGTATCCAGGATTTCTGGCAGTGTTCTGTCGGGAGACCCGGACTTGATCTTGTTTATACTCTGCGTGACTCGTTTGGACACGTTCCCGTTGATAAACTGGGTAAGGTGTCCTAGATATCTCCTGATGTTGTTGATTTGGTTTTCTATTCTTATTTGCCGTTTGAATTTTGGGGAGGATAAAATCATAATATTGCTGTATTTAAACTATGCCTGTCTCATCATTATTTTGACCTTATTTTACTGTACTATAAGTTATTTGCAGTAGTTTTGTTTCATATTTTTTATAAAACAAAAATATTTTTTTGCTTCCTCGACTAAAATTCAAATCGCCAATATTATATACAACAGTCAGGAATATGTTTTAATTGGAAGGTAAGATGTTGTTTACATCCATTTCATAATAATTATGCACCTATAACTCTGTTAATTTGGTTAAATTAATCAATAAATAATAATTTTTTTTTTCGTTTAAATATATATATATATATATATATATATATATATATATATATATATATATATATATATATATGTGTATAAGATACCGGATTGCGAGAAATCAGCTTTAAAAATGCCAAATGAGACTTTGGCGGAACGTCTGCAAAATTCCACCTGGCATGTAATAAACAAATGTATTGCCGAAGTAATTCATACATACATACATACATACATACATACATACATATATATATATATATATATATATATATATATATATATATATATATATACATATATATATATATATATATATATATATATATATATATATATATATATATATATATATATATATACATATATTGAAAACTTCTGAAGGGAACAAATCTCTTTAGTGCTCTTGTATAAATTACTTAACACTAAATAGGGCCATATCTTCTGCAAAATACAACAATTTGGGGGTCCAAAATTTAATTTGTTTTATTTGAGGCTGTTTCAACATATAAATAATAATAATGAAAATAATAATAACGCTTAACACTCATAAAATATGAAACAATTACAGAGAACTAGTTTAAAAAATCACCAGGTGAAAATCTTTTTGATTCTCTATTTTACTGTTGCAATTAGCAAACGTTTTAATATATATATTTTACTCGAATCAACTAAGGAATTTCTCCCTCAACCAAAATAATAAAATTGACTACGAAATAGGGACTTAGCCAGGGGGTTGAGGAAATCTTGAATAAGCGAACTTTGAGTAAAGAAACTACTATGAATACGGGCCTAAGCTTCCGAAATAAGGAAAGTTCTATATAAATAGTCTATTCAATTGTTCGTATTTTGTAGTAAAAAAGTATTCATATATTATACATCATAATTTATTTCTACGTCATCTCTAGTTTTTCATTATTCCTTATCAGACTTCGCGCGTTGGAATATTGACAAATAGGGTTAAAGAAGAGGTAACCACGTACCCCGAATTTCTGCTCTGATATCTAGACGACATCTAAACCAATCGCTAAGTTTAGGACGACCTCAGCATTCATCTGAGAGTGTAGAAATGAATGAAATAATTACCTCAAAAGAAGAAAATTGGTAAGGTTTGTGTGTCTTTGGACATCAGGAGATTCAGGGAACTTTTACGAATCCGCTAAACTCGAAACTGAAACTCATTTTCAGGGACCTAAATCAGTTTTAGGCATATCCAAGCAACAGGTGGAGGTAGAAATGAATCGATCAGTGCATTAAAGAAGGTGTCGGAATCCACGATGTTGGTTGAATGGCTATTTACAAAATGTATACTAGTCTTAAATCTCCTCGTTGGAATTCTTACAGATTCCTATAGGTGAAAAAGGTATTTAACTTTGTTAGGCATTGAGAACCACCGGAATGTTCTTGATTGCACAAAAGATAAAGTGGGCCAACGCCCTGGCGTGGGGCGACATCCTGGCCTTCATAGCGGGGTCAAGTATTACTGCTCCTAGTTTATTTCGCTATCTTATTGATCCTATCCAATAAAGAAAAAAAGTGCAAGTTACATACAAGTTTTATAAAATTTATTTCTCCGTCAAGTTCTGTTGGCCTTTCTTTCTTTAATATGACTTTTTGGAATTCACGAATGAAGTTAATATTTTTTTTAGCTCATCCTTTAGTTTATTAATAAATATTAACCCGTAAAACTGGAAACTAGTTATGAATAAAAAAGCAATATAATAATACAAAGATCGGATTTCTGTTGGCGCTTGCGCCTGTTACGCCATATAATATTTAGATGTCTTGAATAATTAGTTATTCTATAAGTTAATCTGATGACATAAATATGATATTAAAAATCTAATAAGGACCGTAGGGTTAAGCAATTGCTTCCAAGGTGTTTTATTAAATAGTGAGATATTTCGTAACTGTTATTTTTAAAAATGACAATACCATGTTCTTTAATCATTACTTCTGTGTTGTAGTGCAGTAACTGGTTTATATTTCAGTTTCTATTTACCTATTAACACTATTAATGTATTAACATACAGTTTTGTGAATTGGCCATGGTGCTTTAGTTTTGTGAACAAAAGTTATCGTTAAGACTGATTTTGTAAAAAAATGTCGTGCCCAGCATTTGCAGGTAATTCTTTTAAAATTCAGATTAAATTATTCTAGATTTTCTTTAGTTCTTTGTGCCTGTTTTTAGGAGCTAAACGCCATTTCTACATACCTTTTAGGACAAATCTGCTCTAAAAAACTAAAATAATAATAAAAAATATTATTCAAAAGGGTGTTTTACATAAACATATTCACCCAAGAGAGAACTAAGTAGGTTATTCATAAAACTGTTTCTCGCCAACAATCACTTATTTAGAATTTCAGTAAGTGCATTCGGAACAAATAGAAAACAACATACTAAATTGCAACACTGTCTGACCATCAGCGCGTCATTATATATCTATAATATATATAAAATCCAACGTCTCTCTGTCTGTCCGTTAGTGCGCTTATCACTACAGAACCACTTATCCGATTTACGCACTTTTTTTTTAAACATGTTCTCTGGCCAGGTTATAGGCTATATTTTATTACGTTAGGTAGCATAAGGAATGAGCAGTGACGATAATAATGAATGAAGTCGGAAAAAAGTTTGCCTCTAGCGCGGTCTCTTACAATACACAGCCTAAAGCATTAAATATGGAACAATATTATGCAGCAGAGAATATCTATAATCTATAATATATATAAAATGCAACGTCTCTCTGTCTGTCTGTCCGTTAGTGCGTTTTTCATGCGAAAACCACTTATCCGATTTACGTGTCTGGATTTTTAAATTCATACATATGTTCTTTGGTCAGGTTATATAATAATAATAATCTATATTTATAATATATATAGAATACAACGTCTCTGTGTCTATCTGTTTGTCCGTTAGTGCGCTTATCCCTCGAGAACCGCTTATCCGATTTACGTGTTTTTTTTTTTTTTAATTCGTACATATTGCTCAGGTTATAGAATATATTTTATTACATTAGGTAACATAAGAAATAAGCAGTGGCGATAACAGTGAATCAACTGCCCGCGAGCGGAGCCGCGGGCACGGCTAGTATTCTATTAAAATACAATATAATACAGTACGACGATTCAAGAAATTAGTTTGGAAGTCTGTAAATACTGTATATTTGACAAGTTCATTACTAGTCGATGCAGTCGACCAACTTTGAGTTCCTGCTAGATAACTGATGCTGTTTTAATGTAAATATGCAGAGACTTGGTGTTCTATATTAAAATTACATTGACCATACACAGCAATACAGTTTTTGATAGACGTACAATATAGTTCATTACTTTTACCACTTAAAAATTAGTCAACTATGGACAAATCCTCAGAACTTAATTTTCATCACATGGTTTACACAATTTTCTATCCTATGGAGGCCTATACTAGTGAGTCAGAGCTTTTGTTATGTCTATATTTAGTTATTATTTGATTTAAAAGTCAATAAATTTAATTTTTTCAATTTCTACATTGTGTCACCCAATGTTTTCTTTTAATCAAAATTTGCCTGCAGAAGTATATCTGAGGACCCATTAGAGTACTGATTAACCTGTCAGTAATTAAAAGCAACAAACTTTTTTTTAATTTAGAAACCGTAAACAATGATATTTTGTCTCTAATGGGTAAAAAAGACTCTTGGGAACTTCTCAATAACAAGAAAGTGTGCTTAACAAGAAATAATTGGTCAAGTGCAAGTTGAACTTGCACAATTAGTGTTCCATACGTTGATAGCTTTGAAAATAAAAATTTTTGTTACAGAGGTATAAATTGATCAGTGACTTCACAAAATCCAATCTTTACTGAAAACTGATGTCCTTGAAATTTTTGTTTCTTATATACCAGATAAATTTTGATAATTTTCGTTCAATCTACACCCTCTGGAGAATATTCCAGAATTTTTTTCAAATTTTTTGATCAGTACTTTTGGAAATAAGGAGGACAGCAATTTCTCGCGATTTTTTAAAAATAACACAAAGGAAAGTGTGCGCAAGGATGACTTGGTAAAAAAATATATTTTTGCACTTCCGATTTGATCCCCCAAAACTAGCCCCTTAAGTCAAAATTTAACTTTCAAATTAGTACCAAATTTCAACTTTCTATGTCAAATAGAAAAAATCGGATATGACAGACGGACAGACACAGAAGCGATCTTAAAAGAGTTCCGTAAGGTACACTAAAAACAAGAACATTGTAACAAAAATAGACATTGTACAAGAAAAATTTTCTATGTTATGTGTTCAAACTTTTAGCCAACCATCGGGATTGTTTGGTCACCTCCCCGCCTCAATAGGGATTAACCTTTTTTTTTGGATGGATATCAGCGAGGTTGTCGAGGCACCTTTTAGACCACACGATAGTGCTGCCACGGGCGTTATTGTATTTCTGTCACACTAATACTCATACATTACATCTATATTAGGTTCCCTTCATGTGCCACCTTTTTCTTAAACACTCTTATTTAGAGGGCCGTATCCTTTTGGAAGACCCTACTGAAAAGGATGTTCTAGTCAGATATAAGCTGCAGTGTTATTTTTGGTGTTCCGTACGGAACACTTATAAGATCACTTCGGTATCTGTCCATCTATCTATCTGTCCGACTATTTGTCTGTCTGTCCGTCTATCACACCCGATTTTCTCCGAAACTATTTGACGTAGAAAGTTGCACTAATATAGGAATTGATGACCCCATCAGAGCCATGTAGTTTTGTAAGTTAAGTTTTGACTTAAAGGGTTAGTTTTGGGGGGTGAAATCAGAAGTGAAAAAAAAAATTACCAGGTCATCGAGTGGGTTGTCAAATAAAAGCTTGTGAAAATACGAATTCAAAAAAAATAATAAACATTATACAATGTGCGCACACTTTTCTTTCTATTATTTTTAAAAAATTGCCAAAAATCGCTGTCACCCCCCTTATCTCGAAAAGTACTGATCAAAAAATGAGGTTCAGCTTGTTACTCCGCGTACAACGCTTTTCAAGCAGTCTTATATATGGAGAACATCATCCCTTTGGAATAATTTGCCCAGCGCTGTGTTTCCCACCGAATACAATTTACAGCGTTTCAAGAACAACGTGAATTGAACACGTGCCGCTCCTGGAGCGCTTTAGGGACTTCCCTGCAGTACGTGTGCTAGACCCATAAAAAAAATCAAAGATCGGAAACAAACTTTGATGAAAACTCATTTGGTGTGTGTTTTGTGAGGTCACTGATCAGTTTATACCTCCGTATGAGGAGGGTGGACAGCGGTTTTTAACGGTTTTTTAAAAATATTATGAAGAAAAATTTGCTCGAGTATTACATCATATATATTTTTGAACTCGTGTTTTCAGAAGCTTTCATTTGACACCCTACTCGATTACGAGATAACATTTACATCCCTCAAAACTAACCCTTAAGACAAAATTTAACTTTCAAAACTATACGGCCCTGATTGGGTCGTCAATTCCTATATTTGTGCCAAATTTCAACTTTCCATATCAAATAGTTTCAGAAAAAGTCGGATATGACGAACAGACACACACTGAAGTGATTCCATAAATGTTCCGTACGAAACAAAATCATGTTAGGAGTTTTAAAAGTGTAAGTTGGTTGATTAGGATGGAATGACTGAGATCACTTGTTCACATTTTTAATGGTTGTTTAGTTGTTTTTAATTAATCACTTTTTGGCCATTTTTTTAGTGTTCCATACGGAACACTTATAAGATGACTTCGGTGTCTGTCTGTCTGTCTATCTGTCATACCCGATTTTCTCCGAAACTACTTGTCATAGAAAGTTGAAATTTGGTAATAATATAGGAATTGATGGCCTCATCAGAGCCGTGTAGTTTTGAAAGTTAAATTTTGACTTAAGGGGTTAGTTTTGGGGGATGAAATTGGAAGTAAAAAAAAAATATTTACTAGGTCATCGAGTGTGGGGTCAAATGAAAGCCTATGGAAACATGAGTGAAAAAAAAAAGAATATATATATATATATATATATATATATATATATATATATATATATATATATATATATATATATATATATATATATATATAAAATATAATACTTGCGCATACTTTTCTTTGTATTATTTTTAAAAAATCGCGAAAAATCGCGCTTATCTCGAAAGGTACTGTCCAAAAAAAATTTTTGAAAAAATTCTGGAATATTCTCCACGGGGTGTTAAGAGATTAAGATTGAACGAAAATTATCACGAGTGCATTACCTTTAATAATTTGTCTGGTATATAAAAAAGAACAAAAATTTCAAGGTCATCGGTTTTCAGTAAAAATTAGAAACAAACTTTGTTAAAAACTCATTTGGGATATATTTTGTGAAGTCACTGATCATTTTATACCTCCGTATACGACCTGACCATCTTTCGTTCTCCATCCATTAAAAAGAACTGTTGGGATATTCCTCAATAATTCAATAAAAAGTATAATCCCACGACTGCACTGTGGACTCCATTTTAAGTTCTCACAAATTACCTATAATTAGAAGATTACTGGTTGGAAGCCATAGTACAAAATTCGTGGTATTACGCCGAAAATTATTATTATTATATACATGAATCATTCATTAGAATCAGCCTCGCCTCTCATGCCTTCATCTCAGTGGTGTGCCCTGTTTTACCCAAAATTTTACTGTTAAAGTAGCAAATAATAATATGCATTATAATTCCTTAAGCAAAATGGAACTATACCGGAAACTAAACACTGTCGATATAAATTCCTTGCTGAAATCGATCCCACAACTTCTCATCAAACGTAAAAGGCTAAAGATGTGAAGGTTTAGGTCACGGTGTAGACTTTGTGGAACCTTTTTCCACCACGAAATCGATATTTCTGTCTTGTCCGTGCATTCGTCGTCGTGTGGTCGACGTTCAGTTTTGCCGCGAGATTTCGTAACGCAACACTTAAACCGGTGTACAATTCGACATTCTTCTGTTATAATAAAAGCCGGCCGAAACGAGTAAAATCGACTAAGCATTTGGTTTCCGAAGAAGGCTGTGATAGAAACAATTAAACATGTTCTGTAAGTAGTCTTCGTCTGCTGTTACTATATAAGTAGAGAAATTTTGTTTTTCTATAAATGCGACATACTTTTGTTATAACAAATACCGGTCGATTAGGAAATTTGTTTAGAAATAACCTTTTGTCTGCTATTTTTAAACAAATATTATTCCGGTCGAAACGATCGAAAGCGTAGCATTAAATCTTTTTAAAAAGAAGACGATGCTTTAAACAAGTACTCTGTGAGTAGTCTATTGTCTCCCATTTTTTAAGAAGTAAACAGAAACTTTGTAATTTTTTTAAATGTTGAAACATGAAGAAAGTGTGTAAATGCGCTCGCCACGGTAGAATGAGTAACTAAAAATAATGCGGAAATTCGATGTGCAACGATGGATATTGCTGAAACGAATAAAACTTATTGTTTTAGCAATCGTTTATGTCTGTTACTAAGTTCATAATGTGTTAATTGATGACGTTAAATTTCTGCAATGCGTATTGCAGTAGACATTGACTGTAATATACTAGTACTAGGAAAACAATATTCCAGACGATAAAGATTTTGTTCGCATAAGTTAGCGTTAACGATAAAATTATAAACACTAATTATTGGTAATTAGAAATAAATTATTTGTAATTTACTGTTCCTGTCAAACATAAATTAAAATTATTTAGTCATGAATCTATAAATAATTTATTATGTTTATATTATTCAAAAAATAGATATGTATCAAAAATGACTAGCTAAATGTAAATATATCTTTAAGAAAGGAACAATTTATTCAGAGTAACCACGCTTACAGGAAATGAAGAGAAACTATAATAATGGCGCCTAACGTATGGGCAGACCTTCAACTAACACTTAAAAATAAATAAGCTCGTTATCGTAAATATTACTAGCTTTTTCTACTCTTCTTACTAAGGTACGTATTATATTCGTGAAAAATTTTACTCTTCAAGATTTTTGCTTTTTTCTAGTCCTTATATCATGAAAGACATAATTTAAAATTTCCTTAGTCTCTCTATCTATCTGCTGGCTCGATAACTCTGAGTCGAATCCTTTCCAAACTTAGCACATATATAAAACTTTAAGTAGAAACGAAATCTATAGTATCTGAGCAATAACGCTTCAAGATAAAGGATGATAGTGCCTAAGAGCGACAAATTTTATACAATTTCTCAAGTATTATGACAATTTTTCCAATTTTTCTGTTTGGGATAACTAATACGTATATAGTCAAATGGAAGTGACTTCGTATATATCGTGGTATATGTTCTTTTGGGGATCTTTGAGTGGAGAAATGCAAACATATAATTATTTTTTTAAATACTGCACTGACTTAGCCGTTACTTTAGATTTTCGTTCTTAGTAATTATTTTTTTAATATTTCGAATTTTAACAGAAATAGTATACAGGGTGCCCCATTTGTATAGAATAATGATGCCACATATTTATTAATGAGTATATCAGAAAAATCTTTAAATAAAAGTTATACGGTATTATACGGCGCATATACGGACGTTGACAATAAAATGTTTTGAACCGTCAGTTCGAAGAAATTACGCCATTTTGATTTTTTTTTAAATGGAAAGTCCTGAAAATTATTTTATTTTTGAGTCCTACTAAAAATTCTAGATATTATTTTTCTAACATACCATCTGTCTAAGTTGAAATTTAAAATAAAAAAAACTATTAATAAATACAGTCGACACTGTTTATAGTGAAACTCTATATAGTGAAAAACTCTTTATAGTGCAATTTTTTCAAGACCTAGAATATTTTACATACATAGCAATATATACGGATTTTTTCTTTATATAGTGAAAAACTTTCTATAGTGAAATTTCGGTCAACATTTTGGTCTTTCACTATATAGAGTGTCGACTGTACTTTAGGTTTATTTTTAAGGTAACAATTGCTCAAAATGCCTACCGTTAACAACGAGGCAATGACCCGATCTGACAGAAACAGCCTGAAGAGAGTTTTGCAGAGAATCCGGGGTGATCTGTGCTTCATATTGAGTTTTTTGTTATAAATCTTCTACAGTTTCAGGTCGACTTCGGTTAATTTTGGTTTTCAAATGTCCCCATAAAAAAAATCGAGTGGCGTAAGGTCGGGACTCCTTGCAGGCCTTGTTTAAATCGTTTTAATGTTTTGCTAACTGCGGATTAGGTAATAGGTTCTCGATTCGGATATTCTGCGTTAAAAAGATCACACACTTCCTATTACGTTCTCCTGCGATATCCGCAACCAACCATCATTACCAAAGTGATTCTTTCAGTTTCTGTTAAATGTACATTTATGATATTACGCTCAAATTGCAACTTCACAAAATGCAGCACTAAAGGTTTTCGTCAATAAATCATTTTTTGACGCGTTAAGTCGTTACCTGAAAGTAAATGTTTGACACAAGCCAGCTTAATTTTTTTTTTTATTTGATCTCCTTAATTTCAAATATCAATAATTCCAAAACAGTTCAATCTAGAATTTTCAGTAGGAAATTTAAGATGGCGTAATTTCTTCGAACTGACTGTTCAAAACATTTTATTGTCAACGTCAACATATGCGCCGTATAACAGCCTATAACTTTTATTTAAACATTTTTTGATGCACTGATTAATAAATGCTGTGAAATCATTATTCCATACATATGTGGCACCCTGTATATAGAAATATGTCAAGGTTTAGTTGTAAACATCTCTGCTCATTTTTTTTAGTGTTCCGTACGGAACACTTATAAGATCACTTCGGTCCGTCTGTCTGCCCGTCTGTCTGTCCGTCTGTCACACCCGATTTTCTCCGAAACTATTTGTCATAGAAAGTTGAAATTTGGTAGTAATATAGGAATTGATGGCCTCATCAGAGCCATGTAGTTTTGAAAGTTAAATTTTGACTTAAGGGGTTAGTTTTGGGGGGTTGAAATCGGAAGTGAAAAAAAATTTTTTACTAGGTAATCGAGTGTGGTGTCAAATGAAAGCTTGTGAAAACACGAGTAAAAAATATATATATATATATATATAATGTAATACTTGCGCGCACTGTTCTTTGTATTTTTTTTAAAAAATCGCGAAAAATCGCTGTCCACCCGCCTTATCTCGGAAAGTACTTATCAAAAAATGTTGAAAAAATTCTGGAATATTCTCCACGGGTATAGATTGAACGAAAATTATCTGGAGTGCGTTACCTGTAATAATTTATCTGGTATATAAAAAAAAACAGAAATTTCAAGGTCATCAATTTTCAGTAAAGATTGGAAATAAACTTTGTTGAAAACTTATTTGGGCTGTGTTTTGTGAAGTCCCTGATCATTTTATATCACCGTAACATAAATTTTGACTTAAGGGATTTGTTTTGAGGGGTGAAATCGGAATGCTTGCGCACATTTTTCTTCATATTACTTTTAAAAAATCGTGAAAAATCGCTGTCCCCTACCTTATCTCGAAAAGTACTGATCAAAAAATTTTGAAGAAACTATTCTCAACGGGGTATAGATTGAACGAAAATTATCATTACCTTTAATAATAAATATATCGAATTGTAATACATATTTGGAATAAGTTTTTCTTTGGTGTGCGATTTTTTTATGTGTTTCTTTAATTAATGTGGTAGAACATTAATTTCATACAAAAAAAAACTTACCAACAGTTGGTTGGTAAGTTTTTTTTTGTATGAAATAAGCATTTGTGTATAAAAAGAAAAGTATCTGACAGATACATACTCCCCGTTCTTATGTACGGAGCCGATACTCTCACAATGACGAAGAAAAACGACAATAAAATATGTGTCATGCAACGAAAGATGGAGAGGCCAATGTTAGGCGCTACTCTTAGAGATCGCATCCCAAATCACATTACCAGGAAGAGAACGGGGTACAAGAGGTAGTCAAATTCATTCTACATCTTAAATGGAACTGGGCTGGCATGTTGCTAAGTTTAAGGATGGACGATGGACAAAGAGAATCACAGAGTGGCGACCAAGATCCGAAGCCTATCGGAGTAGAGGTAGACCACCAAGTCGGTGGACTGATGATTTGAAAAGAGTGACTGGAAATTGGGTACAAGCAGCCCAGAACAGAAAAAAGTGGCAAGACTTGAGGGGGGCTCTTGTTCAGCAGTGGACAGTATATGCTGATGATGATGATGATGATGCATGCTTATTCTAAAAGCCATGTGGAATTTCGTCATAGAGTTTTCAATTGTTTCACTTTCGGTCATTCATAAATTACCACGGATACTTCTTCATTATTTTCATTATCATATACGTAAATAAACAGGCCTACTTTTTCTCGCGTTCCTCTTCAATCAGCGTATCAATTACCATTTTGACACTTAGAGAAAAGCATACGCTCTAATTTAGAAAGACTGTTCTATATTATTTTTAATTAGAAGTGGTCAACTCAAAGATAGTTCACCAAGTTATTCAGGGTTGAGAATTGTAGCAGATTTAAAACAAATACGCAAAAATCATACTCGTTGGCTCAAACTATGGCTAGTTTATCCAGTTAAAGATTTAGCCAGCTTGTTTGTTAATTCAAATTGCATATTGTCCACAACAGCTAAAACAAATGAACAAAAATTATTCTTATTCGCTGAAACTTGTTAGTTCCTATAAGTTTCTACTGATTAAAACTTTTATGTCAAAAGTGTTTACCAATTGTTATAATTTATAACTTAACCAGTTATACTGCGTATCCAGAACAAAATATAAATCACAAGATAACAAATTTTCTTCCATTATTTACGAAGTATAAGGTTTAGATGGATTCATGTTAAAACTTCATGGCCAACACAGATTTTTCATTCACGAATTAGAATGCGCAAATAAGAAAACAATATAAAAGTGATATATGATATCATTTAAAAATTATCATAAACAATTTGGCAATCGTTAAATTATTGTTTGTTATTAATCCCTCTTAAGTGTGGTCTGTTGTTTTTTTAAATTCATATCCTACAATAATTGGCACCCAATCAATATTGTGAGTCATAAGTCGCACGTACAAAACAAACTGGTTAATTAAATTTTAAATATATATGTATCTGAAACTTCTAAAATTTAAAAGGAATATTAACTTTTCACCTAATTTAATTCGGAATTAACGGCCAAAATTTTATATATGACTCCTGAATTAAAATCAGCACCCCCTCTACCTGGAAACTTACATATAGAAATAATGTATTAATTACGTACCTATATTTATCTTACCAGTGCAATTAGTTTACTTTTCATTATCTGTATAGTTCAAAATAAGTAAAACAAGGTATTTTTCAGCAATAACAAATTTCCTAGTAAAAAATGCATTAAACACATCAGATATAGGTTATGACACCCAAACACATAAAAACCAATTGTCATTAAACTTTACCAACATCAATAAAACTCTTAAAACACTTTTTGCATTTTTTCATAATACTTTTTACTAGGTAAATAGAACATCTTGTCGCTAAAGAGATTTGAAGATTAGATTGTCGCTGACAACAGTGTGTTATTTCCCTTCAACCCACATTAAAAAGTCACGCTGTCTCTCAGTCATGATCATCGTAGCTGTGAGAATGGTGGGGCAATGATTTTTTTAATCTACGTACTCCAGTGATTTTGTAAATTTCCAATTTATGAAAAATATATTGAGAGTGACTCTAATTGACTCCAGGTATCACCAATTTCAATGTATTAGACGATTTTCATAACATATATATATATATATATATATATATATATATATATATATATATATATATATATATATATATATATATATATATATATATAGTGAAAACAAGTATTGTATATTTAAAAAGTTAAACCTTATTACCTCTCTGAAACACTTAAAACAAACTTTCACGTTTCACTTTAAATCAGCCTAGACGTACAATGTTTTTCTTTCATTTAGCAGGAATTTAGCTGTCAATAGAATTTAAGAAAATTCATGATCCATTTCAAATGTGGAAAAGAGAATATGTACATAACAAAAAAAAAAAAAGGTCGGACTTGCGCAATTAATGTTCCGTACGTTGATTTCTTTTCAACAAAGTTTTTCTCCGATCTTTACTGATAACTGATGACCTTGAAATTTTTGTTTTTTTTATATACCAGATAAATTATTAAAGGTAATGCACTCGTGATAATTTTCGCTCAATCTACACTCTATGGAGATTATTCCAGAATTTTTTTACAATTTTTTTGATCAGTTCTTTTCGCGGTAAGGGGGGGCAGCGATTTTTCGCAATTTTTTAATTTTAATAATACAAGGAAAAGTGTGCGCAAGTATTACATTATATATATTTTTGAACTTGTGTTTTTACAAGCTTTCATTGGCCACCCCACTCGATTTTTTTTTCACTTGTGATTTCACCCCAAAACTAATCCCTTAAGTCAAAATTTAACTTTCACTACATGGCTTTGATTAGGCCATCAATTTGTATATATTAGTGCCAAAATTCAACTTTCTATGTCAAATAGTTTCGGCGAAAATCGGGTGCAACAGACGGACAAACAAACACCGAAATGATCTTATAAGTATTCCGTACGAAACACTAAAAAATATCTTACCCACCATAAAGCAATCTATTTCAGCACTGTACTATTATATTATGAATTTCAAGAATTATGCTTCACTTTGTATTTTTCTAACGTACAGTGCTTTCAACTAAAAAAAAGAAATAAAATAAAATCTTACCAGAATTTAAATGTCATTGGAGTTTGAAATTAGGTGAAAATATTCAATTTAAAAATTCGAAAGTGGATATATAAATAACAAATTTGGCGCCCAGTGTGGGGTTGAGTATTTTGATACATTTTTACGAAATGATTATATACCGCCCAGCTACATGATCTTTCAATCCTTTCCCGAAAGTATTTTATATAGGAACTTATCAATTGGCCTAAAAGTATAAATTACAAAAAAAACGTATTCGTTTTATTAGCTAAAAAAGTTTTCTGCGAAGGAGACGGGCGTAAAGACACATATTAACGAATTATGTTTTTCCTAGCGGAAAATAGGATATTGTTCTTAGAAGGTAATACACAAAACCACAATTTCCTTTAGATTATTATTGAGTTATTGTTAATTTTGTGTCACATGTCCTGGGTATGTGTCATAATTATTTAATAAGCAATATCCGTTACATTAATACATGCGTGGTATTGCACCAATTTTATTATAGCCCAAGACACTTGAAAATAACTTTATAATCTATAATTACTGTAATGGTGTACTGCGTTTTTATTTATGCTGCTAACAATAATTTTCCAATATGTGTCTCGTTTTATGCTACTACACCAGGTTTCATTTCACTACTAAACACCGTTTGATGATACCACCTAGCATAATAACTCCGTGTATAAAATACATTTATTTGATGTCAAAATAATCTGCGTTTAAATTGAGTAAAAAAATCGACACAAACGATTTTGTTTGATTTAACACCGATCCTTGAATTTGATTTTCAAACCGTGGTGTTATTTTTGGTATCATTAGAATGCTGATTCAAAAAGTTTTACTGATTAAAACGATTTTACTCAATAGAACCGTTTTTGCTCGCTCAGCAACGTACTCGTTGCGCGCTATTAATCCCTATAAAAACACATGCAAATGCATTTTCATTCCTTTATCGGAACTTAAACCGTGAACATCTCTGCTATACCTGCTCACTAATTACGTCATTAAAAAATGGATACCACCTCGGAAGAAACGGCACAAGTCATTGCCTTATTGCAAAAAGGTCATAGCCAACGTGTAGTCGCTGCGCAACTGGACCTGAGGCAGTCAGCTGTCTCCAGCGTCTACAGACATTACCAAGAGACTGACGCCTTTACACGGAGACCAGGATAAGGAAGAAGAAGGTACCTCGGAGCGAGACGACCGCTTCAACACAACTCTAAGAAATCGTCACTTGACCGCCGTTGAGGTCCAGCAAGAGCTCCGACAAGTTCGTCGTCGGGCCGTAGTCATTGGACAGTCAGAAGAAAACTTAAAGAAGCTTACCTAACTCAGAAGAGACCAGCGAACGGACCCAAATTAACAGCAGCCCATCGACAAGGGCTACCCAGATTTGCCCGAGAATATGTCGACTGGACCTTAAAGTAATGGCGCTCCGTTTTATTCTCCGACGAGCCCCGAATGTGCCTAGATGGCAATGATGAAAAAAGACAAGTCTATAGGAGGCCTGGGAGTGCTATGAGCAGTGCTGCATTACTGAAACGGTCGCCTACGGAGGAGGTTCTTATGGTGTGAGGAGGCATCTCACTGGATGCGAAAACCGATTTGGTTTTCGTGACTGATGAGACTCATAGCGGTGGATTAACTGTTCATAGGTACATTGAGGAGATCCTGCAGGAACACATCGTTCCTTATGCTGGATTTGTTGGCACGACAATGCGAGGCCACATGCTGCTGCATAAGTGCTGCAATACCTGGCGGAAGTGAGAATACCCACATTAGACTGGGCTGCGCAGAATCCTGTCCTCAGTCCAATCGAGCACAGGTGGGATGAGCTCAAACAGAGGGACTTAAAGGTTGCGATGGCGGAAAAGTGGGGAAGAATCCCACAGACAATGGTGAAAAAGCTCACCCGCTCCATGAAAATCCGGTTGGAAGCAGTAATAAGGGTTAAGGGGGATAATACAAAATATTAATTTTGGTTTTTATCAATAGATTTAATTGTTAAACCCCTATTTTCAATCCTTGTTCTCCTTGTTTCCCCTTTAAGTTATTTTAATCAGCAAAAAGCTTGAGGTATGCTATGGAATTTGGTATCATTAGAAAGAGAATAGAGTGGGTTTTCAAATGACACTAAAATTCATAATAATATATGAACACTAAATTCTAGGATCCGTGTTAAATGCAGCCAAATAGTTTGAGTCGAGTGAATAAGTATATAGTACTTTAGAAAAATTAGCGTTTGTTATGATTTTAGGCAATAATTAGTAAGTTTATTGTATGTTATATTTTAGCGTTTATCATTATTATCATAGATTTTATTGACAAAATTCAAACGTCAGTTATCGACAACTAATTAACATATTTTATAAAAGGTATTCAACATACTTGCTTTCTTGATTACTGTTAAAATCTGTTTTCTTCATTATTTTTTTATATTTATAACTTCTATACTCTGCTCACTTCTGGCAGGTGCTTAACGGCCAGAAGTAGTAGCAAGCCTGCTCTAGTGCGCTAAAAATGGTTTCCGTCCTTAATTTATTGAAAACTTTTAATTAATTTAACTTCAAAGAAACCGAAAATTAATACTATCAGAATATGATAGAAATCATAAAAAAAATGGTAAACACATCTTCCGTATATAAATGTAATTTTATTCCAATATATGTAGGACAAACTTGAGTTACACCCTTAAGGGGTTAAATATACCTGGGCACTGCAAAAAGTATATATATTTAAAAAAAATATTTGAAACATTATTAAGTGAATAATACAGAAGAATGGGAATTATATATTTTTATTGTATTTCAATTATAAGAATTTTTTTTTAAATATGTTTCAAATGTTAACATTATTTTTTATCGCGTTAAATAGACCACTGATGAAAATTATGGCGCCTCCTTCGCTGCAAGATAACTTCACAAAAAATAATCCAGTGTGCAAAAATAAATATTAATCTTGTCAAATAATGTAGTACTTAAATATTTTCGGGTTTCAAACTTTAGTATGGTCGGTCTTATTTTTTTAAAATAAAAAATATACGGGATTTTAAACTTCAATATGCAAAAAATCCAAAAAATCTATGTTTAATTATTTATAAAAAAATTGTCTATTAGAAGAATTTTAAAAAAACCTCTCGACATTTTGTAGAAAAAATAATTATTAAGATTAAATAAAAAGTTTAAAAATATTACAAATTGCAATGAGACAGGTAGAGGTCCCAGTCCGACGCTAGGTCACATTTAACGCTATAACTTTGTAAAGGTCGTTTTACACGGTCATATCAGTCCTCAGTTCAGTTTCAGTTTCAGTCGAACTGTCCGTTTTTCCTATGTGTAAAAAGGAAAAACTGAAAACAGAACTGAAACGGAGACTGACACCTGACGGTATGGGGTTCTTTTCTTCCACCGTTTCTTCAACGCCACAGCTAAGGCTACTGCAGTGAGACAGTCTTCATACATGAGCTATTGTACACATGTACACTTTGGGAAAGTATGACAACACGTGCTTGAACGCGAAACACACATAATAACACTTTGCAAGTGTAACTCGGACTGAGAGCTGAACGGACGGTGTAAAAACAAACTGATATGACCGTGTAAACGGACTATAATCGATTTTTCTTAATTTTTTTTTTTGAATAATTCTAAGCAGTCTAGAGAATAAAAATCCGTAAAAAAAAATCGGAATTTTTGAAAATTCGAGGTCTATGTAACCCTTTAATGGCTAATAACGACAAAGACGCCCTTCAAAAAGCAATACTCAAAAGCTCGACATTTAAATTTATACAATTTCTTAGTTCAGATGAACCACAGTTACTTGTTTGTAAGTAATGTTTTTACTTTTATGCAAAAGAAAGAATTATTAAATAGAGATGAGTTTTCTCACAGAGCAATATAATTTACCTTTTTCTGTACATTTTATAATAAAATAATATTTGTTTTTATTATATTTATATTTAATAATTATATCTTGGTAATTTTTATATCTGGATATCTATTATTTAATTTCATGAAGCTATAAATAATATTTAATTAATAATTGATGTATGAAGCCTAACGAATAATATATTATTTAATTATTTAAATATTTCATAGTGGTACCTGTTTTATTATACATAGATGGCGCGGAAGCCTCTCGTGTCGTTGCTCTTGGCTTCATTACACAACTCACTGCTAGTAAGGGTTAGAAGTAGGGACAGGGGGGCCTCGCGAGACTCTGCTCTTGGCTTCATTACACAGCTCAGCGAACACCACCTTATTTTATTATGTTCTTGCTAGTGGATGGAGCGGGTGACTCGCGTGACTCTGCCCTTGTCACCATTGCACGACTTACTGCTTGTAAGAGTTAGCAGAAGGAGCAGAACCCTCACGTGACTATGGCCCTGACCTCATTACACGTCTCAACGAGAGCCACTTTGGTTCATTATGTTCTCGCTAGTAGGAGGAGCAGGTACCTCAAGTGACTCTTCCCTTGGCTTCATTGCACGTCTCAGCGAAAGCCTCTATGTTATATTCTTGACAGCAAGTGCTAGTATCTAGAGCGGATGTCTTGCGTGACTCTGCCCTTGGCATCATTACATAACTCAATACTAGCTTGTTTTTGTTGTTAGGAAATAACACATTCAAGCACAGTTAATTAATTCTCTAATTAATAAAGAGAAATGGAAAGGCACAACTGTCTAATGGTGATAATAATAATTGTTATAATGAGGGCAAAATCACAACTGCCTGATAATAATAATTGTATGATATTAATAACCGTTATCTGACAATAATAATAACTGTACAATAAAAATAACCGATCAAGTGCAAATTGGACTTGCGCAATTAGTGTTCCGTACCTTGATTGCTTTTAAAATAAAAATGTTTGTTATGGAAGCATAAAATGATCAGTGACTTTACAAAACACATCCCAAATGAGTTTTTAACAAAGTTTTTTCCGATTTTTAGTGAAAACTGATGTCCTTCAAATTTTTGTTTTTTTTTATATACCAGATAAATTATTAGAGGTAATGTTCGTTCAATCTCCACCCTGTAGAGAATATTCCAGAATTTTTCAAAATTTTTAATCCGCACTTTTCGGGATACGGTGGGGGGACAGCGATTTTTATTTTTTGCTCTGCTCATTTCCCATTATTAAAAATAGAAATACGCAAGTATTGCATTATATATATTTTCTAATATTTTTACAAGCTTTCATTTGACACTCCACTCGATGACATGGTAAAGAAAAAAAATTTTTACTTCCGATTTCAAGCTCCAAAACTATCCTTAAGTCAAAATTTAACTTTCAAAACTACATGGCTCTGATGAGGCCTATATTATTGCCAAATTTCAACTTTCTATGCCAAATAGTTTCGGCGAAAATCGGGGTGTGACAGACAGACGGACACCGACGTGATCTTATAAGTGTTCCATACGGAACACTAAAAAGAAGGGGGGGATATCACAGGTACCTGTGTGTTTATTAAGAAAATAAATAGGCAGATATCGCAGATATCCATATGGTCAATAAGAAAATTTATAGGCAGATATCTCAGCTATAATGGTTTATCATTTTAAAAGAATTTTATGAGGGAATGTTTTATTATGTTAAATCACTCTAATATTAAAATTAAACGTTTTGGTGAATTAGTTACAATAGTTAAATATCAGTCATGTACTTTATTAATCCGTAAATAAGAAATTAATTACAGACATAGTATCATCCTGACTATTTTGAATAAATAGCTTTAATCTTGTAAATCGTCATCCATGACAGTAAAATAAAATAATTAAAATAATAAAAAAATTTCCCACAATATGATGGAAGTCAAAAAGAGAGGATAAACACATATTCCATATGTAAAACTCATTTTATTTCAATGTGTATGTGATGTCAGTTGGACGCTGCAGCAGTATAGATACAAAATTAAATTTTAGCTATCTTCGTAACTTGGGTACAGGATATGTTATATCAGTTGTGTTCATAATTATCTGTATAATAATAGATTTTCTTAAACAAGCGGCGATTTGTATATATATATATATATATATATATATATATATATATATATATATATATATATATATATATATATATATATATATATATACACAGATATATATATATAATATATATATATATATATATATATATATATATACAGATATATATATATATATATATATATATATATATATATATATATATATAAAAATATATATATATATATATATATATATATATATATATATATATATATAAATATATATATATATATATATATATATATATATATATATATATATATATATATATATATATGTATACATATATATATATATATATATATATATATATATATATATATATATATATATATATATATATATATACGATATATAGGGCCATTCATAAAGTTTGCACCATATAGGAAAAATTTTTTTTATTATAAGAGTTATTGAAAATTTAACTTCGAAATCTGTTACTGTGTTTAGGATTACACCTAAATAAGGTCATGCCTGTCAAATTTGACATTTAAAATTTAAAACTGGGAAAACGTTTTTTTTTTTTAAAAAAATTTCGAAAAAAGTTATAAAGAAAAAAAAGATTGTAATTTAGTTTTACGTCTATATGCCAATTTTCAAAAAAATTTGACAAAGTTCACTTTTTTCAGTTATGTCTCCCGAAAAATGAGAATCGAAAGTTTTTTCTTATAAATTATATTATATACTTTTTTAGTGATTAATGTTTTACTAAATGTTATGAAAAAAAAATTAACAATGCAATATTGGTGCAAAGCTGGTTAATATTTGACACGTCAATATTTAAGGATTACTATTATAAAAAATTAATGTTATTTACTAAATAAAAAAACGTTCTTAAGTTTCTACGCTTCTTCCTTCCTTTTCAATGCACATAATAGTTCTATTATGCTTGATTTCATTTACAGACTGGCGGATAGTTTCTTCTAAGTGTGCGATATTTTCAAAAGGTCTCTGACCATAAACTAAATTTTTTAAATACCCCCCACAAAAAAAAGTCACAGGGCGGGTGACCGCGGCGGCCAAGGTACTTCATAGGAAAACCTACCAATCCACTTCCCAGAAAAGTTTTCGTCCAGCCAGTATCTAATTTCCAAGGTGCTGTGACTAGGTGCTCCATCTTGTTGGAAGTACATTTTCATTCTTTCCTCTAATCTAAAATCTTCCAGTTCATTTGAAAGTTCTTTGTTTAGAAACTGTAAGTAGCTCGCGGCTGTAAAATTTTCTCTAAAAAAAAACTGGCTAATAATTCTGCTATTAAAAATACCTCACCAAACGTTAGTATTAAAGTAATATTGATCTCTTGTATCTATTGTAAAATTTGGATTGCTATCCGCCCACCATCTACAATTTTGAGACGAGACAACACCATTAAAATTAAAAGTACATTCATCACTGAATCAAATATACTTGATAAATGACGGGTCTTCTTCAGTTTTACTTTGCAGCCAGAAAGAAAAATACATGCGCCTATCATAATCTTGTTCTTTGAGAGTATGGACAAACTTTGGTTTATAAGGTTTAAACCTATTTTCCTTAAGCATTCTTTGAACTAAATTATAAGATAAACTTACATTGTGCGATATTTTGGCAATTGAAGTTCTAGGCGTTTCAATCATACTCTGCAAACTCAGCATCCTCATTAGTAACCCAATGTTCATGTTGATGTTTAAAATTATTCTCCACACATCTAGTATTTTTAAAGTTGGTAAAAATTCTTCCTACTGTTGTATGCGTTATAACTTTTTCCGGATGTCGTTCGTTAAAAATGAAAGCAGCTTTTCTTTGAGTTTTGTAGTTATCGCCCGCGAACAAAAAAAACTATTTCTATTTTATCTTCCTTAGTCAATTTAATTGGCAATTTTTTTAAAGAAGAAAATTTAGAAAACTGTTATTATTGCATTAATATTAGTGAACAAACTAATGTCAGTTTGATGTTTTATGTGACAAAGGAACAAAACACGAAATCCATGGCAACTGAGACAAAGATACGTGAAAGACTATCATATTACAATTTTGTTTGACTTAATAGCAAAACATGAATGTATATTCTCTTTACCAATATTGCGTTGCAAAACGTTGTAACAATTTTTAAAAATCTTGTTTTTGAGCTTTTGAAAATATGTTAACAAACATTTAGAATAAACTATCCCCAAAACCTGTATATGAAATTAAGAAAGAGCTTCTCGCGAATGTTCGCCATATAATTTTTAAAAGAAGAAATTTGCTCAGATTTATTACATAACATTAATATTTATTATATTAGCCCTTAGAAGTTGAGCTGTCATACAAATTATGCAGCTTTGCACCAAGATTACATTGTTAAACTACGACTTTTTGACAGAACTCGTTTTTCAGCTTAATTTTAAGGCCTAACTATTTTTTTTTCTTAACATTTAGTCAAACCTTAACTAATAAATAAGTACATAAGATAATTTATGTGGAAAAACAATTGATTGTCATTTTAGGGGAGAATAATTGAAAAAAGTCAATTTCATCAAATCTTTTCGAACATTTGTACATAAATGTAAAACTGCAATACAATCATTTTTTCTTTATAACTCTTTTCGATATTTTCAATAAAAATAAGATGTTTTCACATTTTAAAATTTAAATGTCAAATTTGACAGGTAAGGCATGTGACATCATGAGCTAATTTTGGTGTAATCCTAAACATAAAACATGCACTAACATATTTCGAAGTTAAATTTTCAAAAACTTTTATAATAAAAATTTTTCCCTTATGGTGCAAACTTTATAAATGACACTGTGTATATATATATATATATATATATATATATATATATATATATATATGTATATATATATATATATATATATATATATATATATATATAAGCCCTATTTTTCCTAAATTAAAAAACTGTTACTTGAATTTTAGCCGAATTGTTGCAATACAATTGCCCGTCAGTACATTTCTACAACAAAATAAATAATGATACGTGCAATATCACATTGCTGATACATGGTAAACTTAAACTAAAACGCAGAAAGGTTAAAAATAAATTTTGTTTAGTGAATAATTTACTACTTATTAAATTATGGCTTGTGATATTAAAAATAGCGCTGAAAACAGAAATAAGTTTAGTATAACCACCTATAACGAATTTAAACCATGTGAAGGCAGCATTTTTATAGATTTTTATTAAATGTGCATTTTCCATGGAAAATTCTAAGAAAGAAATCAGTTTTAATCTATATAATTTATTGTTTCCGTCAATGACATCATCATGAATATAATTCAATGACGCTAGTTGCTAAACCACGCATTTTTCTATTCTTGGCAGTTGAACAAGAACAACCTTCAATGATTTACTTTATAAGAAAAAAGATAGACTTACTAAACAATAAACAAAACAGACAACAAATCAGTTAATGTAATATATAGAGAGTTTTCGCGTATTTCAACGGTGGACGTTTGCCTGCTGGTTTTCCTTCCAAAGCGATCCTTGGTAGTCTGTACTCCTCCATTCTTTTTATGTAGTAATGCAACATATTTCGCTCATAGAACGGATTTGTGGAATGGCAAAGACCAAGACATCATTATTAAAATGAAAAAAATGTAATATAGATACTGGCACGTTATCCGAGACGAAGAGGAAAGGACAAGGAACAACCAAAAATGCAGAATATAGCTTAGTTTACAGCAGGAAAGCTAAACAAGACAGAGCATATTCAGGACTTGGGCATGTTACTACATGAGAAATATACGAACAGCATTGAACACATCGATTATATAAGCGATAGAATTTTAAAAGTATCCTTGAAGCCTAACCAGACCAACCTACACCTGGTAAGCAGCTATGCCCCAGATATCTCCAAATCCACCGAAAAAAACAGAAAACTTTTACCATGTACTACAAGAAACCATGGACAAAATAAGTAATAGTTACAAAATAGTAATATTCGGAGATTCGGAGAAAAATATATGAACATTTTTGTGCCAGGAACAAGATGAGAATTAGCAAAACCTATTTTCCACATAAGAATCATCATAAATACACATTCTGTAACAATAGAGGTTAAGAGTCAATGATAGACTTCAGAATCACTGAGGGAGCAATTATGCTACCGCAGATACTTGATGTTAGGGTCCTAACTTCAGCCAACCTTGGAACAGAAAGCCCGAAGGCCACTACAGATATTAAAAGATACAATATAGAATCAATGTCATTAGAAAGCACAAAAGACTATACGAGAGCAGATTAGCTAGTAAGCTGAGTGATAATAACACGAACGAATATGAAGTCGAGAGATGCTGGAACGAAATCAAAGACTGTATCCAAAACGCTGCTAAACAATCTGGGAAAAAGAAAAACTAACATAAATGCAGTAAGAAACAATAAGCCGTGTTTCTGTCAAGAAGTTAAATCACTTGCAGAGATAAATAAAATATAAGAGGTAAAAATCAAATAACAACAGTTTCAAATACATAAGAAGTAAAATAAAGTATATTTTGTGCTCTTGAAAATGAAGGAACCAGAATATGGTCGCATTGATAGTAAGTATATCAACGGCCTAGATTTTGCCTTCTCTCTGGTTGTTCTTATTGCTTGGTAGATTAAAGGTGTTTACAAGAATTTAACAAGGCAGTCAAAACATTTTAGTCAATAATTAACTAACTGGGTTAAACTTTGACAGAAGAATAACAAAAGACACCTGTTCAAGTTGCCAATAAAATTTAAGAGGTGATTAAATATTTTCAGAGATCGGCTGACAAAGTCTATAATATAAAACAGAAAAGTCATTTTTAAGAAAAATGTAATTGTGAAAATAAAAGTAATATTATAGACAATAGCCTAATTATCAGTTTTGCAAAAGGCGGTTTTAAAGATTTGAATTATAGGTATAATCATATGTACGTGTTCTGTACAGTCGGCCAAGTAAGACTGTGTGGCCTATAACTTGTAATCAGTAAAAGAAATTCTTTTTTTTTGAGGGTATTGTTGCAACAACTGCTTTTTTCTAAGCTTGGTTCAAGAGAAAAAGTGTCTAACAAGGATGAAAAAATAATTCTTAACACATTTTCCCAAAATCCTTAATTAACTTTGCACCAAGGGGCGCAAGAACTAAAGCATGTATCGTTCGAGGGCCGCCTTTCAAATTTTTTACAAATGACCACTAGATGGCGCGATTGAGATGGGACATTACCATAGTTGTAAAATTTAATATTTATTATTATTAAAACAGTCGCAGCTTAGAAATTGGCCGAGTAGTTTGTTTACAGTGAGCGTTTAAAAAGCAGTTTTGTAAACAATTGGAAATTTCATGTGAAGGTTTTTTGGTTGAATGATTTTTTACGATTGTAATAAAGGCCTAACTCGACAACAATGCCTCGAAACGTTTCGTTTAACTTTTGATAAGGAATCACCATCAGAAAAGACTGTTTACAGTTGGTTTGCAGAATTTCGAAAAAAACAATTTGCACTCATCTCCTGACGATTTGAAGTGGCGAATCAAGAAACTACCACCAGAGGAAAACATAGATCGAGACTGGAGTAATGTAATTTCTTCCGATGAAGCTTCATTTTGGGGTTATGTTATCACCCCCCGAGCCTGGTCAATTTCCACTAACCGTCTGATTCAACCCATCGCCGAACATCCTGTGAAGATCCGTGTTTGGGAATGTCTTCCGGAAAAAGGTTTTTGGGAAACTCTTCATCTTTACTTACAATTTGAACGCTGACTTTATCTACAATTTGAACGCTGAAAAAATGCCCTAGATTTACTAGAAGGCATGAGTACCTACTGCTAAACGGTGGTTTGTCGATAAAAATGAGGAGTTGATTCTTCAAGAGAATAACGTCCCCAAACATTGGAGTAAAAAAGGCAATTCGTTATCGTCATACTAAATTGGCCATCCCAGTCATCCGACGCAAACGCAATCGAGAACGTGTAGTTATACATCAAGCAGAAGCTTCGTAGTAAAAAGGCGTCCACAGTGAAGTAGCTGTCATGGCAAATTCGTGCAATTTGGAAGAATACGTGGAAAATCTCGTCAAAAGTATGCTCCGAAAATGCCAGGCGATCATCAACGTTGATGGGGACTGGACAAACTACTAAATCATTAATATTTTAATGGCAATCCTTTACTGTCAAAGGATGTAAAAAACTTTTACATAAATACATTTTTTAATGCCCAATGCGCAACACATTCTTTCTTGAGCAACATTATATTTTCAGTATATTCAAGACATATATTACTGTGAGATAAAAGAAATAGATAATCGTCCACCAGTCCATCAAAAATATAATTTAGAATACATAAAAATGTTAGCTGTCTCGGGAGATTTTAATAGCGCTGTAAAGTTTAATCAGTTGTATAAAATAGAATATAATTTCCTTTTTATGACGCTGAAATACTGACTATCTTGTAAAATTAAGGACATCAAGGCGCCTGTACAGAAATTGTTTCGTGACCTCATGCACGAAATATCAATATAGGGAAGTTTTTAGTAATAGGTTGATAAAAACTGACCTTTCAATTGAAAATCCTACGTGCTTCGAAGCAGTCGTGTAGCTCAATGAGAAAGTACTGCATTAGCTATTACGATATATTTTGACCATATAAAAGTGTCAACATAATTTCGACCTACTTTAAGACACTTGTCGTATCGTAAGACCAACTTCTGTATTCCATTTTCGTAGAAATCTGCCACCTGGTTTGCTAACCACTGCAGCACAGCCGTTTTGACGTCGTCGTCGGTGTCCTAACGCTGACCGCCAAGGTGTTTCTTTTGGTACTCACCGTCTACTAGGAGACCACTATACGAGGGGTGATCAAGTTGTTGCCAACCATATAACGCGATGCTATCTGGGCTTCGATGAGCCACGTGTGGACGAACATGGTCGTAAAGCAAAAGGATCCCTGTACTAAGTATGCCACGCCTTTAGTTTTGGATTGCACGATACAGTTTATTTAAGGTCTCATAAAATGTCTCAGAATTTACTGTTTCCCCCAGGGAAAAAATCTATAAGCAACACCCCTTCTTATTTCAAAACAACCTGCATATCATTTTTCGGGTTAAAATTGTTCGCTTTCTTAATAGCATTCCATGGATTGTCATTTGGATTCCAGTGTAACGTGAGCAACCCAGTCGCCAGTGACAATTTGGCTTAAAAACCCACCTTCAGCATATTTCACAATCCAGGGGATTTTCAATGCCTTGAGGCATTTTAAACATGCACAAAGCAACAGACGTAAACTAGGACGAATGCTTCCATACTGGCATTTGTGGCTAGCCTATAAAAGCAGGGACACACTGCACATGCGCGGAACGACGACCGCAACGCTTCAACACCCATATTTCAAAACGGTACTTACTCAAAAAACGCGCCTCGTGATATATATATATATATATATATATATATATATATATATATATATATATATATATATATATATATATATATATATATATATATATATATATATATATATATATATATATATATATATATATATATATATATATATATCCGAGTATGGATGGAATAACCTAATGAAGATGATGATGATGATGATGAAGATGAAGATGATGATGATATATCTATATATATATACTACCGTCAGAAAGCATTTGCCCACCTAGTTATTTCAGTCCCAAAATAACAAAAACCCAGATAATATATTTTTTTTTTATTTTCAATGAATTATTATTTATTTTTCCATTATTTACAGTCTAGAAAATCAGAAAAATATTCGTGATTTTCCAGGATTTTTCTCATCCATGTGACCTCCTTTGTTTTCAATTACCGTTTTACAGAGTTTCGGCATTCTGTCCAGTAGTTTCTTCAGAGTTTCTTCGGTTATTGTAACTCATTCGGCTTGTAAAAGTTCCCACAAGTGATATTCTGATGTTGGATTGAGTTTTCGAACACACCTGTCCAAATGGTCCCACAGCAATTCGATGGGGGTCAAGTCGGGTGATTGTGGAGACCAAGTCATCACTTCCAGGACGTCATCGGATTTCCATTGGTCCAAAAGTTCTCTAATTTGTTTAGCAGAATGTTTAGGGTCGTTGTCATGCTGTCATTTGCCCTGAAAAATATCTCTTCCAGAAGGAAGCATTTCAGTTAGCAAAATTTTTTGATACTGTTCTTTTCGCATAATTCCTTCTATCCTAAAGATTTTTCCAACTTGACCATTGCCAAAACAACCCCAAACTATTACTGAACCTCCACCATGTTTTACTGTACGCAACTGACAGGCTTCCAACATCCTCTCTCCGCTGCACGTAAACCCATCGATTTGAACCGCATATTTCGAATTTGGAGTCGTCGCTCCAAAGGGCGGAATTCCGTTGTTCTGATGTCCAATTTTCATGTTCTCGGGCCCATTCTAGTCGTTTACGTTTAATCACTTGCCTAAGAAGTGGTTTCCTCACTGCACCTCTCCCGTGTAGTCCACCTTCTGTTAACCTGTTCTTCACGGTTGTCACGCTGATGGGGATGGGCCGCTTCAGGTTTACTTGAGCCGTGATTTCTGGTGCGGTTAGGCGGTAATTATGTCTGCTGGACATTGTTATAGCTCTGTCTTCAGCAGGGGTCGTTTTTCGAGGCCTTCCTGAACGTTTTTGGTTGGAATTCCATGTCCTGCAGAAATTTTTTTTTACGATGTAGTCCACCGTTCTCCTTGGCATCCGCATATGTCGACTCGAGTGACCATTTTGATGTCTCGCAATTATCAGAGCCCGATTTTCAACGGAAACTTCTTTCGTTTTTGGCATTTTCACAAAACAATTGACCCGTATCAATGACAAAATACTGTTTGCGAATGGTTAATTTCCAAGAGGGCAATGGTATTTATAGCATAGTTTTTATCATAAAATGTCACTAGGAATTTCCATAATCCCTAGAAACTCGAAATGAGTTCTTACGCCAATCGCCTCAAAACGATTATCATGCAAAATTTGGGAATTTGTTCTAATTGGTTTTTTATTTGTGATTTCACCAAAAAGACTTATCTAAACAATTTTATGATGGACACTTGTTAAGAACAATTAAATTTACCTAATATAATAAAAGAGTTTAATTAGGTATTAAATTTTGGCAGTTACATTGAAATTTCTAGGTGGGCAAATACTTTCTGACGGTAGTATATATATATATATATATATATATATATATATATATATATATATATATATATATATATATATATATACATACTTGTAGTATAACAAAATTAGCACGTCATAAATCATCTACAACAATATTTATTCTGCTAAAACTACTGTGATTCTGAATATACCCATTTTCTTACTTTAAATGAAAGACCTTGAGGTGATATTTAAGGCGAAATTCACATGACATAATGCTAGAGATATGTAATGTGATATTTTTAAATTGGTCAGTGCTTTTCCAACATACAGGGTGACCGCGAATCTATTTTTGGACTACTGCGTCGAAAAATTACTCATGGTGTGAAATTTTCTCAATTATTTTATTATTGTTGTTTTATAGTCCGAGAGCCGATCGCACCAAACTCCGATAAGTGCATTTTCACCTTAAAATGATTTTATCGATTATGTTGGAAGTGGATTTGTCGGAATCGGTTTTTAATCCATCCAAGCCAACTTCATATAGTCGTCCTCTGGTGAGACAGGTTAGACGGCTCAACCATTGACAAAAGATTTCTGCTGCATACCCATATATGCAGTATAATAGCCAGTAAATAATTAACTATACGAGGACTGACTGCAGGTCCTATCCGGTACACCACGCCCGGAAGTCCGGAGCTATACTTATAAAAACAATCTGGACAGAATTTTGCGAAAAAAAACGATGCGATCTACCAATTGAGATTCGTCCGGTATGCTTTATAGGGCTGTGCCAATTTAAACGGATTCTTACGGTACTAGCTGCCCTTTTGCTTCCAACTCCCACAAGTGCTTAGCTTTAAAGTTAATATTACGGAAATTTTGAGGATACAGAGGAAAGAAAACATCTCTTACGTATCTGTCAGATAATTAGGTTCATATTTGTTCATGTTTTCTTAATATCCACTGAAACTCTGTCGGGAACGTTTTATAATGCGATCGGGTCTCGGTCTATTATTTATTTTTAGTTAAACAGTGAGTTTAATATTCCTACTATTTTTTTGCAGCTTCACTAAGGAATTTTGGCAACAGAATAGGGCAATTGTTCTCAAGAAAGAAAAATGAAGTAGCTGAAGAAGTCAAAGAGACTGAAGATAGAATTGAAGATGTAGTTGAAGAAAAAACCAAGAAAACTAACGAGGCTTTGGAAAGAACGAAAAGTGATGCACAGAAAATCGCACAAGAAGCAGGTAATTATCTGGAGATTCATGCTTTTATAAGATTTTTTTAGCATGACAAAAAATATTAAAGGGTACGGTAATGAGTGTTGTTCAATTATATAAACGTTAACTTATATAGCAAGATGAACACAATCCACAATGCACTGACATAGGAATTAGATTATATTGAAAAATGATTACTCAAGGTCAAGTAGGTCAATACTAAAACATGAATTTTCTTTCATTTTAGTATGTGTCGTAGGATTTTTCTACTGTTTTAATTTTTGTCATGTCGTGAATTAAATCAGATGGTAGAATCTGGTAGTGCATTCAGCTAGCCTTTAACTTATTTGCTACAACAGACAAGATTATAGCATTATAACAAAGAATGTAAACATCCGTTGTCTTCACGCTTCAGTTCTTCAAAAGCAGTAATGTAATTCGAAACAGTTTCAGTATTAAAAACGGTATTACAGTCTGTCAATTAAGAACGTATCCGCGATAATTCATTGTTGGTAGATGCGATTCTAACGATTCGACAAAAATCGGTATCAATCGATTCCGAACTTTCGTCGAAAGCACGTGAAATCTTATTTGTTCCTATCCAGAGGGCCTAAAATGATACATTTCGCTGCCGCTAAATATATTAAAAAGTCTGTATCGTTTGTAAAGAAGTGCGTAAATCATTTTAATGACACGAAAAATGTCGACGATTTGCCAAAATGTGGCTCAATAGGCAAAGTCACTCCGAAAGTCGAAAAACGAATCATATCTTTGTATGCACGTAACCCGAAATTTGACTCTTCGTCAAGGAGCGGCAAAATTCAGAAAATCGAGTTTGAATGTGTACCATGAGACCAATCGACAACATCTTCGTGCTCATGATGTCAAATTCCGAAGCACGTTGAAAAAACCTTTGTTGGGTGAAAAACACGTTGCGAAGAGGCTCGCGCACAATCGCCAGATGCCAACCCTATTGAAGACGTTTGGTTCCTTGTAAAGAAAAAACTCAGAGGAAAGAGTCTGAGGATTTTGACTCGGTTGTCTCGCGAGCATGCAGAAAATCTTATCGGCAGCATGCCTCGAAGATGCCAGGCAATTATTGATGCAGTAAGCGTTTGACAAGTTACTAAGGCAATTGCGCCGTTGTTAGCATACCAAAAAATACGTTGATGGCAAAAAATGTTCTCGAAACACATTTTTTCAAGAATACGAGCGGTCACGTTCTTACCTATAGAATATCATTCTCCAAAACTAGGTTCAGAATCCAACGGTGTACATGCAAATATTACGTTGAGGCGTTTTTTTTCTCACTGTCATTTAATAATGTACAGGGACATATTTGATTTATGTGTTCAAAAATAGGTTATTTAAACTTTCGTTATGAGGTTATTGTTACTGGTGAACTTAAAACTCTTAACTTATTTTTTAAAACCTTTATATGCAATTAACTGTAAAAAATGGTTAATTATTCAGTAAAAGCTAGAACATCTATTATTTATATCTAGATACTTATATATAATTAAATAAAAACACTACGCAATTTATTATTACATATCCTTTTTCAACTTAATAAAACTACAACAAAATTTGTTCATTTTCTGAACCATTTCTTATAAAAGACCATTTTTTATAGATTTTTTGTCTAAAGTTATTCTTTTTTGGTCAGTGATCGTATCCTTATTTTTCAGCGCTAGCCGTTAATAAAGCAAAATCAAATCTAAACGAAGACCTTCAAACGGCGGGGCGTCAAATAGACTCACAAGCCCAACAAACAACCCAAAATACACAGGATACGCTCTTAAACCTAGCCCGGAATATCGACAACAAAATACATGAAACCCAGCAAGGCATTGCTACTGGAGCCCACAATTTAGCTGCTAACATTGATAATAAAATAAAAGAAACCGAAGATGCTGCAGCAAGAAAAGCTAGAGAATCAGTGGAAAGAGTTCAGGAATTAGCTAGGACCGTTGATAATAAAGTAAAAGAAACAGAGCAAGGCGCAGCTGAAAAAGCGAGCGCCGCTGTAGATGCTGCTAAGGCTGAACAGCAGAGAATCGCTACAGGAGCACAAAATTTAGCTAGAAATATTGACAACAAGGTTAAGGAGACTCAAGCCGCAACAGCTCAGAAAGCACAAGATGCCGCAGCAGCCGCCCAAAATTTCGCTAAAAGTGTAGACAGTAAAGTTAAGGAAGCTGAGCAAGCTGCTGCTAACAAAGCAAGGGAAAGTGTTGAAGGAGCCCAAAATTTAGCAAGAAATATTGATAATAAAGTTAAGGAAACCGAGGCAGCTGCAGCTCAAAAAGCGAGAGAGGCAGCAGAAGCTGCACAGAATCTAGCCAAATCAGCTAATAACAAGATAAAAGAAGCTGAACAGTCTGCGGCCAATAAAGCAAAAGAAACTGCCGAAGGAGCTAAAAATATTGCAAAAACAATTGATAATAAAGTAAAGGAAGCCGAAGAAGCAGCTGCACAAAAAGCTAAAGAAGCAGCTGACGCATTAAATGCTCAGAAACAGCGTGCAGCTGAAGGCGCACAAAATTTGGCTCGAAATATTGATAACAAAGTTAAGGAAACTGAAGAAGCAGCTGCCAGAAAAGCTAAAGAAGCTTCCGAGGCCGTTGAAGCAGGAAAACAGAGAGTAGCACAAGGTGCCCAGGACGTAGCTAGAAATGTAGACAACAAACTTAAAGAAACGAAAGAAGCAGCGGCGCAGAAAGCTAAAGAAACTGCTGATGCTGCGCAGAACTTGGCCAAAAATGTAGATAATAAATTAAAAGAAGCCGAAGAAGCAGCTGTAAACAAAGCAAAAGAAGCCCAAGAAGCCGCAGCTGAAAAGGCTAGGCAAGCTGCACACGCTGTAGAAGATGAAAAACGTAGATTGGCTGAAGGAGCTCATAACTTGGCAAGAAGTGTTGACAACAAAGTTAGGGAAACAGAAAAACTAGCTGCTGAAAAAGCAAAAAACGCTGCTGAAGCAACACAAAATTTGGCAAGAAATGTAGATAATAAAATTAAAGATACTAAAGAGGCTGCTGCAAACAAAAGTAAAGAGGCAATTCAAGGAGCGCAAAATTTGGCTCAAAACATCGACAACAAAATTAAAGAAACTCAAGATGCTGCTGCTGAAAAGGCGAAATCAGCTATAGAAACATCTGTTACTGGAGCACAGAATTTATCTAGAAGTATTGATGATAAACTAAGGGAAACCGAAGAAGCTGCAGCTAGGAAATCAAAGGAGGCCGCCGAAGCTATAGCAGCTGAGAAACAACGGTTATCTGCAGGAGCGCAAAACTTGGCTAGAGGTATTGATTCAAAGCTAAATGAAACTCGCGATGCAGCCGCCCAAAAAGCGAGAGAAGCTGCTGAAAGTGCTAAAAATGTAGCTGGAAGTGTAGACAATAAGTTACAAGATGTTTCTCGGCATGCCGAAGCAGAGAAACAAAGGTGGGCTGAGGGAGCTCATAATTTAGCACAAGGCGCGCAGAGCTTTGGGCAGAATGTAAATCAAGGTTAGTATATAATGTTTTCCTAAGATTTGTTTCTTGAATGTTCAAAATTCCTTTTTAATAATAATTAGTAACTAGTTTAATTAAGTTTTTAAACGCTGTAGGTAAGGAGACCTTTATTTACATTTATGGACAAAAATTACTCTCAGAAACATGAGGTGACTTTTATATTTTCATAATGATTGGGAGTTTTCGAGTAATTTGTAACAATTTTATTAAATTTTATAGTTATATAAAAAATCAAATAAACACGTTCATGTTGTGCACACATGTTTGATGAAGTGCAAACATGCTTAGTAGTCTTTTATGCTCATAAAGTGTCAAACTTGTGGGAATATACGTAATTAAATATATTCTAGTATCTGCTTATGTACATATCCGAAGATAATCGCTATCGCTGTCGTTGGCTTAACAGAGTATATACAAATTACACATGCATACACAATTTCAGAGGTCAATATGACAATAAATATTTCTATTATTCTGTAATGAAAATTGATACAGCACATTAACTTATCCTAATCTCAAAATGGAGATCTATTTTTAAATAAATTCTAAAGGATGTCCCAAAATTCACATAAGAAGTCATTTTAATAGAAAAACAGGTTTTTAATTAAAAATTGTATTTTTTTATTGATTCATAAAGTATACAGTATAGGGTTATGTATGGAATGACATATTGGGTAAATGGCCTCCACGGCTTTACTGGTACATACGCACTCTTTTGTCGAAATTTTCCATGGCCGTTTTCCAAACAAGTGGCTGAATTTCGTTGATACGGCGCTTAATTTCCTCCTCCAAGTCGTGGGTGGTCGTGGGCTTGTTGGCATTAACCTTAGACTTTACGAAACCCCAAAGAAAGAAGTTCAACGGCGTTAAATCGTATGATCTGGGCGGCCAATTCTGATCACCAAAACGGGCTATTATACGTCCAGGAAATGACTCATGCAGTAATTGAATTATTTCTAGAGTTGTATGGCATGTGGCACCCTCTTGCTGAAAGTACATGTCACCCACATCCGTATCTTGCATTTTAGGCACAAAGAACTGGATTATCATATCGCGATAACGATCACCATTAACTGTTATTGCCTGGCCAACCGCATTTTCGAAGAAGAATGGTTCGATGACGCCTCTAGCCCAAAATCCGCACCAAACAGTGACACGTTCTGGATGCATTTGCGACAATTTTGTCAATTAACGAAGCCATCAAGATGGAAATGAGCCTGATCGCTGAAGATGATTTTCTTCGAATAATCAGTATCCACTTGTTGTTCCATAACTCCGTACTCTCTTCGTTGTACGTGGTGCGTAGGCTTCAGTTCTTGAGTCAATTGAACTTTGTAAGCATGAAGATGCAAATCTTTCGTGAAAATATGCTGTAGAGAGCTTCTCGAAATGTCCAATTCTTGACCACGGTGCCGAATTGATGTTCCTGGAGCAACACTCTCACGAACTGGTTCAATGTTTTGTGTCGAACGACTTGTTGAAGGACGGCCAGAGCGTTTAAGATCACTAATTGATCCAGTCTCCCTGAATTTTTCAATTAATCTCTTCACAGTTGATGAGGTTAAATCACTATTCCGAACATATTTTGTATGAAAATTCCGAACTGTAGCTGCCAAACTTTCATTATTTTTAAAATATTGTTCAACAATGAAAACACGTTCTTTCGTGTAGCGCTTCATTTTTAATAACCCTGAACTGACCAAACAGCTGTCACGATGTGTTTTTTGTTTTGTTAGCAACACTTTACCAAACAAATGGCGCCAAATTCAAATCTTGCGTGAATTTTGGGACACCCTTTATATAATAACAAAACAATATTTTTCAGAAAACCGTATGGTTTAAATTTTTAAGATTCTGGAAACCAATCGTTATTTATTGCAGCTTCACAGTTATTCTTGCTTGTAATACTGATTAGACCCATCATAATGGCAGGCATTATGTTTTAGCTTAACAATGAAAATCCTCCTGTTACTGTATTTCTCTAAAATGATGACGTGTACACACCTATCATTGAACATTAAAAGCAGATTTGTTAATTAGGTTGGTGATCAAGAAACCCAACCGGAATCATTTTACCTAGAGGTGTAAGTCTAACTGTTTGGTTAATCAGTTACGATTTATCTCTCCTGTGGTAAAGGTTTTTTTGGTTTGCTTCCAGTAAACTTGGTTAGTTGGGAACACATGTTAATATAAGGGAGAATCCCAAACTTTTTTTTATGGGCGTACAACACGTGCGAAGGAAAATCCCTAAAGTACTACAGGAGCGACGTGTGTGCGGAAAAAGCGATAGAAAATACAATCCTAGGAAAATCATTCCTAAGGGATGAGTTTCTTGATATAAGAGACTGCTTGAAAAAGGCTGTATGGGGGGTGGTAAGCTAAACTTCATACGAATGTGAAGTCTCCGTCGCGGAAACTTAGGAGTTTGACGATCGAATATAAGATTGAAATCTTAGAAAAGGTGAAAAGTGGAATTAAAAAAAGGCTATACTTTGTCAACCATTATCAAGAATACAATTTGGCGCAGAAATGAAGGATCGGGCTAATTTAAAGCGAAACAGATCTAGAAAAACAGTTAACACTGCAATAATGAAACGGTTTGAATCTACTAGAAGAGAGAATTTGCCCATATCGGGCCCACTGTTGCAGGAAAAAGCACTCAGTTTTGCTCAAAAATTAGGAGAAGAAAGTTTTAAAGCTTAAAAAATTAAAAAAAAAAGGTAAGAAAATAAATTTGACACATAGAGTATGAACTAATTTTTTTGTCTGCGGTGAAAGTGATGCTGTTGATGAAACAATGTGTACTGCTTGGATTGATAAGATTCTGCCGACTATATTAGCTCCCTATATTGAAAACGATGCCTTTAACGGAGACGTATGTTTTTTAAATGCTTACCATATAAAACACTGGCTTTCAAAAATAAAAATTGTCATGGACGTAAATTAAGTAAGGAGAGCACCTATTTACTGGCAGCAAAAATGAGAGGTACTGAAACATTAAAAGTTTTTATAATAGGAAAAAGGTGCCAACCCGCGATGTTTTCGAGGAGTCAAGTGCTTGCCGGTTAGTTCTAAAAATAACAAAAAGGCTTGGATGACCGATGATCTTTTCGAAATGTAGCTTCTGGAACTGGACGATTATTTTTTACATCAAAACCGAAAAGTATTATTCATTGTTGATAACTGTCCTGCACATCCTAAGATAGGTCACAAATTAAAAGCAATTAGGTTGTCATTTTTTCCGCCAAACATGACTACCAAACTACAGCCTCTTGATCAAGGCATTATTAGAAGCTTTAGACTTCATTATAGACGCAGAATTTGGATGATTTTGAGAGCCATTCTTCTATTCTCAAAATTCTTGATTGTGTTAATATTGTAGCTACAACATAGAATGTGGACGTCACCCAAAGAACAATCAACAGTTGTTTTAGAAACACCGGTTTAGACTCAAGCCGCCAACCATTCTTCGATGTACCAAAGAATCTAGGTTACTGACCAGTTCTGGGTCTCCAATCAGACGCCTTTCTTCTGAATAGATCCAACAAATGCAGTGTATGTTTGGGAGCAAAGCCCCAAACATTGGAGCAGTATTCAATTGTTGATTGAGTTTGAGCTTTGTACAGAATTAACAGTTGTAGTGGAGACATTTAGTTAAAAATAATACTCCCATCTTCTCAGAAGGTCTTATTGATATAATTGCAACATGTTCACGCCAAGATATATATGCTCTCAAATTAATGTCCAGCATATTTAGTGACGATGCTAAAGGAATGACTTACCCCGACATAATTATGTCGAGTTCAACAACTGCCGCCTGGGTTTTTGTAGTGTTAAATTTTACTTGGCTACTGTCACCTCAAGATCGAATTTTTACAGTTCTTTGTTAGGATGAAAGACTTCCTGCTGTCTGGGGATATTTATATGAGTAGCCGATGTTCGAGGATTCAAAGTTAATAAAAAGATTAGCGTACTGTCATTTGCAAAGCTGTAGGTTGTATTCCTACTCCTTTCCAACAGATCGTTAATTGAAATAAGAAAGATAGTAAAAGCTAGTATGAAGCCTTGTGGCACACCGACGTTGATGGTGAAGGTGTTAGAAAGAAATCCGTCGACTGTCACCCGCATAGAACACTCTCCGAGAATACACGGAAGCCATAAACAGAGAACTTTTTAGCCATACCATAAGAGCGCCGCTTAGGCAAGAATTCATCTTGTCAAACACGGTCGAATGTCTTGGATATAAATTAGAAGATCTCCTATTGATCGTTGCTTACAAAAGCCGTATTGATGGTGGCTAATACTATTGAGAGTTTTCGAAGATGCTGATAGATAGCCTATTCCATAGCTTTCGATTTTATTCAACGCAGTGTGACTGGTCGGTAGTAAAAACACTTATGTCCATTACCGAGTTTAAAAAGAAGTAACGGCTGAATTTTAGGCTAGCATTTACAAAAAAAAATGCAACATTTATGAACAAGTACTTTAAATTCCCAAATTTTCCAGCATAAACAAAAAAACTCATATTTAAAATTGTTTTTAGAGTAGGTAGATATACACTCGTACAATTCATATTCAATTTTGGTCTCTATCACCACAATATCGCATTCTATTTTCCCAAATAGAATCAAAGTGTAATCACATATCCTAGTGCGCCAAGAGATTTTATGAATTGTGTGAGTATATAATGTCACGAGTAAATAACGTCCCTGAAATCAATTTACCGCCATGTTTTCCCACTAATACAAAACTTACAGATCACCCATAATAAGAGACTACTCAATTCAAACTACTTAACCTGTAAATTAACGTCAGTAAAGACATAAATAATTACAGCACGGCAGTTTTTCCTCTCTTTATCAATAAAAGACCGGACTTGCGCAATTAGTGTTCCGTACGTTGATTGCTTTTAAAATAAAAATTTTTGGTACGTAGGTATAAAATGTTCAGTGGCTTCACAAAACACACCCCAAGTGAGTTTTCAACAAAGTTTGCTTCCGATCTTTGTTTGAAAACTGATGACCTTGAAATTTATATATTTTTTTATATACCAAATAGATTATTATAGGTAATGCTCTCGTGATAATTTTCGTTCAATCTACACCCTGTAGAGAATATTCCAGAATTTTTTCAATACTTTTCGAGACAGGGAGGGACAGAGATTTTTGGAATTTTTTAAGAAATAATACAAAGAAAAATGTGCTCAAGTATTACATTATATATATTTTTGAACTCGTGTTTTCACAAGCTTTCATTTGACACCCCACTCGATGACCTGGTAAAGAATTTTTTTTTTCACTTCCGGTTTCACCCCCCTAAAACTAACTCTTTAATCAGAATTTAACTTTCAAAACTACACGGCTCTGATGTGGCCATCAATTCCTATATAGTTTCGGAGAAAATCGGGTATGACAGACGGACAGACAGAGTGTAGTGATATTATAATTGTTTCATACGAAATACTAAAAAGTAATAAAGATAGGATTAGAATAGAAACAGAAATAATTAGTGAACCGCTAATCTTACTTCGGAAGATGGGTAACCGCCTGTACACGAAAATAGCTAATCACATTAACTATTTAAAGTATAAGATTCGAGTATTTGGAAGTACCTTCCTTAAGTAAGCTTTTCGATGTCAATCGAGAGTATCTGGTTAGTTCAGGTTATATTAAGAAAAATTGTTGATTTTTATAACATCATCGTTAAAATGGTAGCCCTTCACGTAATTTCATTGACATTACAGAACATTACAGTTAATCTAAAACTTTGGTTATTTTTGGAAAAACATTTTACTGTATTTTTTGACATTTAGTTTTAAAAACTCAACACAAGCAAAAATACTATTTTCAAAAATGTTATATTGCGTCAACGTTGATTTATGATAAGGAAATTTTAGCACTTTAAATCAAAAATTATTTATTTTCATCAATCCTGTTCAGCTTTTAACAAATAAATATTCTAAGAAAATTTATACTGCTGTAACGCATCATCCTCAATTGCGAAAATATTTTAAGAACCTACGACTTTAAGTGGAGGCAAATGCCGTAATATTTTCATGATTTTCGGAAATTTTTGGGTGCAGCTTGGAAATCGATTTAACTACAACATAACAACATAATGTAAATGAGTTTTCTCAGCTTAATTTTGACAGTAAGGCCACTTTTTTCTATTTTAGTGCATTTTTCACATTTTAAGGCTTTCGGCTCACTATTTCTTAAATATCTCGGCTTCTGTGCGTTGTTATGCGACTAAAAAAAATTCATGTTATCCGTAAAAAAATTGCCTAAAAAACTGCTTAGAGTTCATTAAAAAATTTTAAGTACATAACCTAAAAAAAGTATTTACTGCGACAAATGGAACGATGTTTTTTTTACGGGTAACTTCCGTTCAATTTGATATGACGGCTTCAAAACAAAAAGTGTGACACATTTTATTAAAAAATATTAAGAGGATTGGTCAAAATTCGCATTTTAGTCCAAATCTTATTATGAATTTTTCTTGTGAACAAAAGGGCGTAGGAAGCTTTTTTTAAAAAAAAAATACGCGAAATTTTATGCTCCTCAAGATGGCTAGAAGGAAAAATAAAGAATATACAAAAAACTATTTTATTTTTTGATTTTTTCGTTACGAAAAAATCGATTTTTTTTCGCTTTTGCCCTAGAAAAGATCTGGTTCATCCTTTTTATTTCTATTCAATATTTTATCTTAAAAATATAACATGAAAAAGTGATTTTAAAACAAATACTATAGTGTATTGATTTGGAGTTGATAACAGAATTCTTTCATTGTAGAGGCAAATACATGTTGGGGTGTGCCCAAAAAAAAAGGGATTTCTTATGCATTTTATTGGATTTTGCTACCTGTTTTGAATTATATTAGACAGAAGACCTTTGCTATACAATAGAGTCATAAAATGTAAATGAGGGTTCATCGGTAGCATAGTCGTCCGAGCGTAACTTGCTTTTAGTGTTTAATAAATAAAATTATCTTAAAAATAAAGTTATAGAAATATCATATAAGATTTATTACCAAATTTTTTTTAATCAATAGATCTATGTTTCACGATATATAAGTACTTTAATTACAATCAAAAACAATCATCATCTTCAAAAATCTGAAGACTCGACTTCTCTTAAATTGATAATTAAGGGTTCTATTTCCACGGTTTCTTCGATGTATTCGTCAGGTTTCCACATTTTATTTTCTTTTTCTAGAACATGTCGAATGGCATTTTTCCAATTATCCTCTTTGATCCTCTCTATTCCGGCGAGTAATAATTGCCTTAGTTTGAACGTGGTGTTTTCCCTTGCAACGAAACCTTTCATTTGTGCCCAAATTAGATCTATGGGATTCAATTCACAATGGTGTAGAGGTAATCTAAGTACTGTGATATTCTATTCCATTGCCATCTCATCAACTGCGTATTTCTTGAACTGTGCCTTATTTTGTTTAGCAATTTTGAGAAGTTCCGCTTTTAACATACCATCTTTATGTTTCAGATTTTTGTCTCTTATTCATTGGATAATATCCGCTTTCTTCCATGAATTTATCGGGAGTCGTTCTAATAATCGAGAATGGTATGGGACATTGTCTAATACTACTGATTCTGCTGGTATACATTCAATCATTTGTTGGAAGTACTCCTCAAAAACATCGGCCGTTATCTCCTCATGGTAATCTTTAGTTGACTTTGATTCGAAGTCCAACAAACCACCGTCGAGAAATCCGTTTTCACTACCAATATGTGCTATAATTAGCCTGCGACCTTTTCCTAAAGGGGGTTGTAATCCAGTTGACTGATTGAATTTTTTCACTGTGTCCCTCACTAACCAAAGTCTCATCTAAAAAAAAAATATTTCTTCCTTCGGCTCGAAATTTTTTGAATGCTCGTAGATATTCCTTTCTCCTACAAATTATTTCTGTTTTACCGATAAGAACAGATTTTCTATGGTGTTTTCCCAATGAAAATTCAGGTTATGAAGGATTTTTCATAATTTCCATTTTTTTAAAATATAGTCCTGGTCTTCTCTAATTTCTCGCAAAACTTTATGTAGTGTAAGTATTTCTTTCTTACTAAAAAAAGGTGTACTTTTCTTCTTATTGCGTTTTTAAAGTCTAAAGTTATTCTGTGGTTCGTTGCAAGGACCGCGTTTTCTTTCTTTTAGAAATCTATAAATAGTTGCTGATCCAACTGCTCTCATGTTGGCACAGGTTTCCACAATTTCACGGACTTGGCTAGTTGGCTGTTGATGCCCTAGAGCATTGTGGCCGTTAAGTATCATTGTTTTTTCTCGCAGGGAAAATGCAGATTTACAGACACCGCGAAGTTTGATTTGAACCAAGCATATTATAGGTTTTTGCTTTATTTTTATATTTACACAGAATATTTTTATTGCATACTTAGGTACTTAGGCACCTACCTACCGATAAGTACTTTAGTTAATTATATTCCAATAACTGCTAAAATCCCAAATAATTTTATTGTACCTATTTTCATTAAGTTTTATAACACTCTAGATTTCTATTTCTTTAGAATTGTTAGTTGTAGTCGTTTAGGCCTTTATCATACAAATAAGATTTTTACTCATTAAAATAAACTTGTAATAAACGTTGATGTATATAGCTTTTTGTAAAGTTTAGAAGGCATGTAAGAAAATATTTTTTAGAAAAAGATCTCATTGTTGTATAGAGATAGAAAATAAAGGTGATTAAATCTAAAAATGCAAATAATTGGTAGGGAAATTTCGGACGCTTATGGTTTATGACATTTTAATGTTTATAACCCATGTTATGTGCTATCAACTCCAAACAAACGGACTATACCTATTTTACTATAAAATTATGATTTAGCTAATACATTTTTCTGTCGCATAACAACGAACAGAGGTTGAAATATTTAAGAAATAGTGAGCCGAAAGCGTTAAAATGTGAAAAAATGCACTAAAATAGAAGAAAAATGACCTTGCTGTCAAAATTAGGCTGAGAAAACTCGTTTAAATTATGTTGGCACTGTTTCAAAGTAGTTAAATCGATTTCCAAGCTGTACCTAAAAATTCCCAAAAATCATGAAAATTTTATGGCATTTGCCTCCACTAATATGAATGAAGCAGTTTTCACTTATTAATTTCAATATTAACATACTGATACAGAGTGTTGTCGAATTATTAGCACTGCCAGAAGAGACCTTAAAAACTTCTTCTGCATTCAATAACGATATCTCCAAGGTCTGAGGCAATGAAAACTTTTTACGAGCAAATTCGCTTTTATCTCCCTAAAATCAACGACAGCTACCTAACTGCATTTAACTAATTATTTTTTGCAGAGTTTTAATTATTTGTTTATTTATTGTTCCTTATTTTCTAGCGTTTCATTCCTTCGGCACTGACATGAACCAAAGAGCTCATCAAGTAAATGCTGGACTACATAATGCTGAAATATCTCTAGAAAATCAACTTAGGAATGCTGCAAGAAATGCTGATAACAAGTTAACAGAAACGGGACACGCAATCGACAGCACGATATCGCATGGTTTAGACGAAAGCAATAAGCGAGCGCATGCTGGTTTGGATGATGTTATGAGTGCAACGTCAAATCTTTTTGGAAAAACCTTGATACCTAAAGAGTAAGTTTTTTAGAAGCTTTTATGTTGATTTAGCAAAAACTACGGGGTTTATCCAAGGACAATTCATGACGGTGACAATTCGTGAAATCGAATGTTCGAGAAAAAAAACGGTTTTTATTGGTTTTCTGATGATGTTCGGCAACGAATGCATTCGAAGATTACTCATTAATCTCCTTCGAGGTCAACGTTTTGTATCTTTTACCGAACTTGGCTACTCAAGTAGTTTTTTGTAACGAAAAAAAAGTAAAATCCCAGTAAGGTCTGTAATAGAATCGTGGCGTTATATGTGAATCATTAAAAGTTTAATTTTCGCATTAAAATTTAAGTTGTTAATGTTATTTTTACACATATTTTTACTGTCAAGGGTTGAAGAGGGTTCTGAAGTCAAAATTACCAACTTTTTTTTTATATATTATTGGCTCCGATTATTTAAAGACACAAACCTTTAACACAAAAAATATAGATATCGGTACAGTAAGGCGAACACGTAGAATCAAACGTCGCCGCAAGACGAAGCCGGCTGACTAGCGGAGGCACATTAAAATGTGCGTCGTCCAGTTTCGCATAGATGACGCGGATATTTTTCCCTATTATTCTTACATATAATATAACTTCTACTTGCGCGGCATCTCTAGCAAACTCGATGGAGCACATTTTAACTGGCTGGCGTGCCGCTGTAGCCAGCCGGCCTAGTTTTGCCACGATATTTTGTTCCATGTGTTTGTCTTTCTGTAGAGACAGGTATATGTTATGTGTCTTTAGGCATTTATGTAGTATCACGTACTTAAATGAAAACTAAAATATTTTAGGCAAGAAAAATTTTATGCACTCCTAAAAGAAATTCTTCATTAAAAATATTTATTACACAAACGGCATAGAAATAAAAGAAATTTAAATAACGTTCAATACTACTGCGCATTTAGCACTTCAGGTATACGAGGCTAGTTTGAAAAGTCCGTGCAAAGTCCGAGAGATGGCACCACCGGCGCGTATCGAGGTCATGTTTAGTTAGTAGCATCTCTTGAATGAACGCACACCAAGTTTCAGCCATATTGGTATATTTCTTTGTGTTTGGCATTCGTGTGAATCAAGGAAGTCGAGTGATTTTCAAGAAATGGACAAAAAGAATTTCGTGTGGTGATTAAACATTACTTTATGAAAGGCAAAACGCCTCAGGAGACTAAAGAGAAGCTTGATAAACATTATGGTGACTCTGCACCTTCGATTAGAACAGTTTTATAAGTGGTTTCAAAATTTTCGGACTGGCCATATGGGCACAAGTGACGCTGAACGTTCTGGACGGCCTGTGGAGGTTACGACTCCAGAAATCATTGATCAAATCCATGATATGGTGACGGATGACAGAAGAGTTAAGGTGCGTGAGATTGCTAGTGCTGTGGGCATCTCGACTGAATGGGTACATAATATTTTGCTTAAACATTTGGACATGAGAAAGCTATCCGCAAGATGGGTGCCGCGATTGCTCACGCTTGAGCAAAAACGGAATCGTGTGAAGTGTTGCAAGGATGGTTTGCAGCTGTTCCAGAAGAATCCGGAGGACTTTTAAGCGTCGTTTCGTCACTGTGGATGAAACATGGATACATTACTATACTCCTGAGACCAAACAACAATCTAAACAATGGGTTACCAAGGGGGAATCTGCACCAAAAAAGGCGAAGACCGTTCCTGCGGCCGGAAAGGTTATGGCGACTGTCTTTTGGGATTCGCAAGGGATAATCCTCATCGACTATCTGGAAAAGGGTAAAACTATTACAGGTGAATATTATTCATCGTTATTGGACCGTTTGAAAACCGAGCTGCAAGAAAAACGCCCACGATTGGCCCACAAGAAAGTCCTTTGCCATCACGACAACGCACCAGCGCACACATCAGCAGTTGTGGTCGCAAAATTAATGGAAATAGGATTCCAACTCATTTCACATCCCCCTATTCTCCAGACTTGGCTCCCTCGGACTACTATTTGTTCCCCAATTTGAAGAAATGGCTGGCGGGACAAAGATTTTATTCAAACGAGGAGGTGATTGCAGACACTAATGGATATTTTGCAGACTTGGACAAATCCTATTATTCGGAAGGGATCAACAAACTAGAACATCGTTGGACGAAGCGTATAAGCCTAAAAGGAGACTATGTCGAAAAATAAAAAAGGTTTACCCCAAACGCATAAGTAGTTTTTATTTTTGCACCGACTTTTCAAACCAGCCTCGTAGAAGTCGCAATTGTAGTACAATGGATGTAATCCTAATTTAAATTTAAACTGAATCCAACCCTCGAAGTTATTTAAAAGATACCAGTGTACATGGTTAAATCCTTTTTTTATTATTTTATTTTGCTTGACTAGTTCCACCATATAGCCAGTCACATGATTAAGTCTTGATATTTTAAATATCTCCTACTACTTCAACACTTTTCTTCACTTAAATCAAGTCCAACATTTCTATTTTGCTCCAATACATTTTTGCTTTTTGTTGTATCCCCTCGCTTCTTTTTAAATTATAAAAGTACCTAATTCATATAAGTAAAGGAAACTATTGGGAAATAAATAAATGGATGAATTACAAACGAGTACAACTTTAATAGTCGCAAGTACTTTTATTTAGCTTCAGCACTCTCGAATTACTTACGTTTATTCCCCAGCTACCAGTAACCAGTACAGAGAACTCTATCCTTAGTTAGGCTATTTTTACATTTTTGATTAACTTTAAATTATCTCATGTTATTCTAAATTCAAGGGCATATTCGGCAATGCTTAATTTTTCTGGTCTTCTTCTTCTTAAAGTGCCTATTCGGTTCGAATGTTGGCAATCATTCTGGCTGTTATTAATTTATCCACTACGGCTTAATAATCATAATCAATTTCGCAGATTATTAAGCGAAGAGATACGTCTGCGTCCTGGTCCCCTTTTCTATTGACTAAAACCGTTTTAATCAGTAAAACTTTTTGGAAATCCAAGTGTTTTTGGTATTATTGGAAAAAGTAGAAAATCAACATTCTAATGATACCAAAAATAATACCACTGTTTGAAAATTAAATGAAACAAAAATTTGAGTACCGATTTTTTTGCTCACCTGTTTATATAGTTATATTCGAAGGCATATTCAGCATTACTTCATTTTTCTGATCTACCGTACCTCAAATGATCTAAATATTAATCTAATTGATCCAGTAGATCAGAAAAATCTAATATTTCCCAACACGCACTTGAACATAATCATATATTAATATTAGATCATTTAAGATTCTTTAAAAAATTATCCGAAGGGAAATTATTAGATACATACTAAATTTAAAGAATCTAAAAATGGTCCAAATAAGGACAGATAATCTACTCCTCACAGTTCTCTGTAGCCGTTACTAGACCGGAACTAAATCGCTGTCTGTAATTGGTTAGTTCTGCTCGAGTAAAGCACAAATTTAGTATAAATAGTCTGGTTTTGAATCTTCGATATAGTCAATCACCGTTCCTGATAATGCTAACATGGATGTTGGGGTATTAATCGACAAACCCAGGACGTCAGACATCTTGATGTATTAAAAAGAAAAATTCTCTTGCAAGAACCCCTACCCACTCTAAAAACTTATATTCAAGTGAAAAATCTTTAGTGCAGACTCTTTAATATTTATTAAACTTAAACGATGTCGAGAATCGATCAAGGCACTTAAATCACACATAATATTTTAACACTTACCCCCTAAATTTATAGACTAATATGTTTATGTTATGATTACGGGTATAAAAATAAATATTAGATTTTCTGATGTATATTTCATGTATAAACTAACACGTAGGCTAAAAAGTTTTTGGTTTAGCTACTTAAAACCCATTTTTTTTTCAAAATACGACTATTCATCAACATAGTCTCCTTCAAGAGCGATACAATCAGTCCAACGCTTTTCTAACATTTCTATACCTTTCTTGTAGAAGAATTTGTCTTTGCCTTCAAAATAGGCCTCAGTTTCGGCGATAACTTCTTCATTGCAGCCAAATCTCTTTCCCGCGAGCATTTTTTTGAAGTCTGCGAATAGATAATAGTCGCTGGAGGCCAAATCTGGAGAATACAGTAGATGAGGAAGCGATTCGAACTTCAATTCATGCAATTTTGCCATCGTAACCATTGACTTGATGAAAGAACACTTTTTTCTTGTTCATTTTGGGACGTTTCTTTACGATTTCTGCCTTCAAACTTTATATAATATTGCTATTGATGGTTTTCCCCTTCTCAGCCTAGTAGATGATAATTATTCCATGCGCATCCCCAAATATAGAGGCCAAAACCACTATTGTGTCTTTGGTGGCTTCGGGCGGCTTTCACCGGCTGCTGTCCACTCAGCTGACTGCCGATTTGATTCCGATATGTAATGGTGGATCAATGTTTCATCCATTGTCACATATCGCATGAAAAAATCCTTTTCATTGCTCTTAAACAGGTCCAAACAGCACTCAGAGTCATCACTAGATTGTTGTTTTTGGTCCTCTGTGAGCAAACGCGGTACCCATTTCAAATAGAGCTTGGTCATGCCCAAATGACCAATGACCAACACGTTTTCTTGATATCTTTAGGATGTCAGCTATCTCACGCAATTTCACTTTACGGTCGCCCAAAACAATTTTTTGGATTTTTTTATGTTTTCCAGTGTAACCACCCCATTTGGGCGTCTAGAGCGTTCAGCATCATTTGTGTCTGTACGACCGCGTCTAAACTTAGTATAACAGTAGATGATGAGTGATTTTCCAGTAATACTTATCAAACAATTGCTTTGCTTGAACGGTATTTTCCCATCCAAAAACAGTGTTTAATTGTTTTGAAAATATTAAAAGTAGCGTCACTAAAACTACTGTAATTTGCAAACTAATCGCCGAAATGTCATGAAATTTTGACACGTATCGTCCTTAAAATTATATGGATTTTTTGAAAAGGGCGACATCTATGTGTCTGACCAAAAACTTTTCAGCCTACGTGTTATATTGGATGGTAGTGGGACAGTACTATTAGAACTCCCCCATACATTTGAAGTGCTCGCGCTTTAATATTTAGAATTTTGCTCTTTTGGAGCTTCAAAATATATCAACAAAAAGTTCCTTTTTTCAAAAATAAAATAATATTTATATGTTTAAGAAAACTTGAACTGTATAATTATACATTTGATTATTGTAATTATGTTAATAAATTAAATGCAAGAGAAATTATGAATGCATACAAGTTTGCATCATCAGTTACGAATGCAATTTATGACTTATAATGTTATTTAAAAAAAATTTAGTAGAGATGAAAAACATGCGCAGTTAATTTTTTTTAGTCGTTTTGTGTATAAAGAGGAGCGCTGATTACAAATATGGGCGTTTTAGACCGCACTGCTAATGAACAAACAATTTATAGACTTGACGTAGTTTTTGACTTTTTAAAAATTTTTATTAGTGTAACCATAAATGACTTAAACTAACTTGAACATTGGGCGTCAGTTTTTTTAGGGGACCGTTTAAGATGGAAACAACTAACTTAGGGTTATTCGAAACGTATCGATATGTCGAAATACCAATGCATAAGCCAATCGATATTCTTTTTTGTCGATTCTTTTCCCAGATGTTCATCAGAATTATGCTTCATAATGAAAAACAGTTTCTAATACTGGTAATATTGTTCTTACATTTTTATTGTCAATTTTGTTAAAATCAATTTGGACTTAAACGTTAATTTAAAAAAATGTATTAAACAAAAAAACCAAAGAGCTAGAAATAAAATAAAAAACAACTAATAAGCATGGTCTTAGAAAAGTATTAGTAGTACCCTTGTATATTTATTATTTATTTGCAAGAGTAGTACTATATTTTACTTACGTTTGCGTTCTAAAGTAGATAAACTTTGAAGTTTTTACTTATAGAAAATGTTTAATTTGTATTATTGATCAATTTTTCTCTTGAATGACGTTTAGCTTCAAATAGTAATGTCTATAATATGTTTTTGAATTGGAATTACAATATAATCTTCTATCTATAAGTTTTTTTCTAAATTAAGATTTCTTTCACCAATGTATCAACCAAAAGCGGGCAAAAAGCTATTAATAATTTATGGGATATAACGCAGAGCATCACGCAGCCTATTTTGACTTGTACATCGACAAAGTTGGCGCTCGCTAATTGCAAGGGAAACATGGAAAAGCGATACCATTACGTTTTATTTCTTTAAACGGCCATTTTGTAGTACATTTAAGTATGTAATGTTTTAAAATATGATTATTGCAGTTTATGAAAAAATTAAGCTATAGCTAGTTACTGTATATTATTTTCGTTAACATATTACCACTTCGACATAGGTTGCTTTTTTAAAACTTTTAATAATAAAACTATTCCAATTTGTTGAAGAACAAAACACAAATCTTCCGAGCAGATATTCAACACACACACACACAAATATATATATATATATATATATATATATATATATATATATATATATTATATATATATATATATATAGGGTGTTACTAAACCAAAAACTAAAATTTATAAAATCACTAAACTATGTAATTTAAAATAGTATTGGGCCGTCATTGCCATCACTATTTAACATGCATGAATGCAAGAGATGAAGTTTTTCAATCGCTCATCAGCTGGTAAAAACTTGGTTCCATGGGTATAATTTTTACGCAAAAGCTTCAATTAAGTTATTTTTATAACATATAACACAAAATTAATTATTTCTATAAACTTCATTGAATTTGTTTGTGCGGCAGTTCAAATGATTCGGAATCAATACAGTGACGTTGCCATGATTTAGTTACACGGTATCTTAGTACATCTCTTAACAAAAGGATAGGAAACGGGCTTTTTTCTAGTCCAAAAGGCTCGGAATGTACATATACCTCCATCGCTGCCACTTCCGTACAGCCCAAACTATTGAGTAACTGTTTTTTAAACTGGCTGCTCTAACAGGCTTCTTATTATGTCTACAATATTAACAATATTTTATTCCTACTTTGACTATTGATTTATTGTGCTTATGACTACCACGAGTAAAGGAAATATATGTTGTTGGCCTCGACGCCAGGCCACTCGTACTAAATTCTGTGACTTGTGTTGCAGCTTCATCACAAAGTTGTGTTTGTCGCATTCCACTTACACTTTTTTTTTTTTAAATAATAGGTTAAATAAAAGATTAACATTTTTTAAAGAAAACACAAAATAAAGGTTTCTCAAAAGTATGATTCTCTACATGATTTTGTAAATATTTTATCTTCCTTTTTCTCACTACTCAATATATAAAAGGCAGTTGTTGACAAAGCATTAGTCTACAGTATAAAGATGACACTAATAACTACAGTTAGAACATGAGAATGTTTCTATTTTTCAATAATTTCTGTATAAATTAAGATATGCCATTTGGGCAATTTCAAGGGAATTCAACAATTTTTTGGCAAAGATTAATTTAAAAAAGTTGGCATCCGCAATCGCCGTTAAAAACCTGGTAGGTCACCCAAGCTGTTACTGAACAACAATCTTAATAAAAATTTAATTTGTTCTTATTATATTCTCACCCCATTATTTTGCCAGGGCGCCAACATCAACAATTCTTATTTTGTAAGAATTTTTAATTTTTGAAAGAAACAATCTTTACAAATAGGGGCATATTTATTTTTATTGATTTCTAAACTTTAATACTTAGGAATACATAATTTAAACGTTTAAAAATGTGAAGTCGAAGGAGAACAAAACAACGTTGCAATATATCTAGTTATTTTTAGATAAGGTGCGGTCAGTTACATTTGTTTTGTCTGTTCCTACAAAAAAGTAAATTTTGGCAAGGTATACTATTATTAAAGTGTATTTGGTTTATTATAAAGCATTGCAGATTACATTACGTTTAAAAATTATCATATTATGATTAAAAGGTCGTACAGTTATTGTCGTTATATACAATAACATTTTTAATTTAACTGATTTTCTAAAATAAATTCGGCTATAAAATATTTTATTAATTAAAATTAATTATTAAAACATATTACCATTAATTTTTAAAAATAGATTTAAAAAGAAAAATGGGTAGTCATTTAGTAACATTACTACGAAGCTCGACGAGAGATCGGGACTTTTTTCTGACCCGGCGTTTCCCTGGGAGCTTGGTACTTATCTAGGACAGCTCTATGTACAGTCTGTCAAGTAAGAACGTGTCCGCGATAATTCATTTTTAGTAGATACCATTCTGACGATTCAACAAGAAATCGGTAGAAGGAACCTTTGTCTACGACGCATTTTAGTAAAAGTATCAGTCGATTCCCATCTTTCGTCGAAATTACGTAAAATCCAAAATGAGTCACTTGTTTGCGCATCGGTTCGAGGCAGTCTTTCTTTGTTCCCATCCAAAGGGGCCTAAAAATGACACATTCCGCGGCCGCTAAATATATTAAAAAGTAGGTATCGTTTGTGAAGAAGTGAGTAAATCAAATTAAACGAGACGAAAAATGTTAACAACTTGCCAAAACGTGGCTCGGTAAGTAAAGTCGCTCCGAAAACCAAAAAATGAATCGTTAAAGTCGCTCCGAAAGCCGAAAAATGAATCGTGTCTTTGTTTTCACGGGACCTGAAATTGATGCTGCGTCAAGGAGCGGCAAAATTAAGAAAATCGGATTTGAATGTGTGCCATGAGACCATTCGACATCTTCGTGCTCATGATGTCAAATTCTGAAGCACGTGGAAGAAACCTTTGCTGGGTAAAAATCACGTCGCGAAACGGCGATAAGATATTAGAATAGCTCTCACAATCGTCGGACGGCAAGAGAAAACTCAGAGGAAAGACTCTAAGGACTTTGACTCAGTTATCTCACGATGTCGTCGACAGAATGCCTCGAAGATGCCAGGCAATTGTTGATGCAGAAGGCGATTGGACAACTTACTAAGGTAATTGCGCCGTTGTTACCACGTTTTTTTTAAGAATGCGAGCAGTCACGTTCTTACTTAACAGAGTGTACCTGAAAAGTGTTTTTTTTGTGACAATATTGTTATTATACCAGAGATTTATTTTTTATGGAAATCTTCCTTTACCCGGATTCTGTGCCTCCTTGGTTCCGTGAATAAACCTTT
>CM032455.1:122767856-122784039 GCA_019049505.1 Pachyrhynchus sulphureomaculatus | reverse complement strand
TACGGTCTTAAAAATACATTTTTTGTATTCCCACCTAGATTTTTTCTGAAAAAATTTAGGTAATGTGAGCAATGAGCATGGCTAGATATTTCACCAGGAAATTGTTCTATCTGAGAAGCATTGAAAATGGGTACCATTCAATGCTAGCAGACTATTATGGTTCACGCACGAGTGGGCTCAAGGTTTTCTTTCGAGTAAAAGTGTTAAAAGAAACAGTTAAATTTTGTAAAAAATTAGATTTTGGAGAATATTTTTAGTTAAAATCTTAATTTTGCATAAAACCTGACTGTTTCATTTAGTTACGTTGTTTTTTAGTGTTCCGTACGGAACACTTATAAGATCACTTCGGTGTCTGTCTGTCTGTTCGTCTGTCACACCCGATTTTCTCCGAAACTATTTGTCATAGAAAATTGAAATGTGGTACTAATATAGGACTGGCCTCATCAGAGTCGTGTAATTTTGAAAGTTAAATTTGACTTAAAGGGTTAGTTTTGGGGGGGGGGGGTGAAATCGGAAGCGAAAAAAAAATTTTTTTTAAGGTCATCGTTGTTGTTGCTTGTCATATATATGTCTTAGTTACGCACACTTTTCTTTGTATTATTTTAAAAAAATCGTTGTCCCACCTTATCTCGATAAGTACTGATCCAAAAATTTTGAAAAAATTCTGGAATATTCTCCACGGGGTGTAGATTAAACGAAAATTATCACGAGCACTTTAATAATTTACCTGGTATATAAAAAAAACAAGAATTTCAAGGTCATCAGGTTTCAGTAAAGACTGGAAACAGACTTTGTTGAAAACTTATTTGGGGTGTGTTTTGTGAAGTCACTGACCATTTTATACCTCCGTAACAAATTTTTTTATTTTAAAAGCAATCAACGTACGGAACACTTATTGCACAAATTCAACTTGCAGTTGACCAGTTATTTTTTTATTGCCCAATATTATAAATTATAACGAACGATATATCTACCTCTCATCCTTATCGCCCCATAACCAAGACTGGTCTACATGGAGTCAATTAACCTAATAGTTATTTTAATTTTGTTTTAGGAATTTTGTGAAAGTTTGTCACGATATCTATCTATCGCCCCATAACCAAGACTGGTCTACATGGAGTCAATTAACCTAATAGTTGTTTTAATTTTGTTTTAGGAATTTTGTGAAAGTTTGTCACGATATCTTCAATTTTATCGAACGGCGATCATAAGCGTACCTGACTCAACGAATTTTTTAACTTTCCATGAAAAAACTTACCAAATTCAAACACAGATTCAAACGTTGGCGTCAATTTGTAAAGTGGGACCCTATGCATCGCAAACTGAAGGAATGCCACATGGAGTGGCATTGTTAAATTATTTATATCAGAAAGTTTTAGGTCTTACTGATAAAAATCTTCGTATGGTACTTTATTCTATTTTATATCCATGTTGTCAAATTTATATAAGGTAAGAGTTGTTTATGCATATGAAGACGACAGTAGAGAAACGGAGATTATCATAAAATCTCAAAAATAACTACCAACGAATTTATCAAATTGATAGTCGTCAGACTTCCAAAATTTAAAAGATTCCTTGGTTTACCAAATTTCATAATATTATTAAACGTCTAATCAAATGAAGGCTGACAGGGAGGAAATTAAATAATATTTTATTTAACAGTTGAATATTTTCCAATTTGTATTTTAATACGTTATATAACTCTCTCTTGTCATAATTTCATTGCTGAAGATCGTGATCTACTTATGAGCTATGTCCCTCCATTAACATCTATCTTCGGCTGTTTTAAACGCATCGTAGAATGTCGAGTTTTTTTTATTTCTGGTCTGGACCTGTCCATCTTGTAGGGGACCTACCTCTCATTCTTTTGCCTGGCATATCACCAGCCATGATCAACCTCTCCACACTGTCAGCCCCTTTCCTTGCAATACAGTCAAAGAATTAGAGTATTTGTTGAAGGCAGATTAATGACAATCGATCATTTACTTTAACCTCCGCAAGGACAGATACGTTGGTTCTGTGGGCTGTCCAAGAGATACACAACATTTGTCTCCAACACCATTACTCGAGGAATCTGTTTTCTTTCGTTTTGCTTCCCTTATGGTCCACGTTTCCGCGCCGTCAAGGAACGAACCAATTTGATCTTTGTCGTGATACAGATAGAGCGATACTTCCATATCTAGATCAGTTTTGTCGAAGAATAGGCATGCCGACTTTGCCATGCCTATTCTTTTATGAATTTCCTTGGAACAACTATCCTTGTTAGATATTAATGATCCGAGGTATAGGAATTCATCCACTATTTTCAAATCGCCGAACTTTCCGGAGATTTGTGATGTGTTGCTGCGGTCTACTATCATAATTTTGTTTTTACTCTGGCAAGACTTGACACTTCTATGCATTGAAGTAGTTTGACCATTTCGTCCTCATTTGCCGCTATAAGTGTGGTATCATCGGCAAAGCGCAGATTTGAGATCTTCACAACTGCAACGCTCACTCCACCCTGCTAGTCATCAAGAATGGTTCTCATGATGTGTTCATCGTAGAAATTAAAGATGTCCGGGGAAAGTTTACATCCCGGTCGGACTCCTTTGTGCATTTTAAATGGGGAAGACTACTTGTTCTCAATTTTTACCACAGCCACACTAGGTTCATGGCTTTCTTATAAATAATACTAGATGTGGCGGTACTCCCATCTCAGCAAGTACTTTCCACATTTTGCTCCATTTGACAGACGAATCCCCTTTTTTGATCCGAGAATCAAAGTATAAAGGGCGTATGATATTCACTTCCCTTTTCTATTTATTGTTCAAAATTTGTTCCCGCGTTCCTTTTCCTTTACGAATCCAGCTTGTTCTTCAGGGATTTGAGTAGTTACATATGTCTGTAGTCATTGTTTTATAATATGCAAAATGCTTTTACTAGCACGTGACAGAAGAATAATAATACTACAGTAGTTCTCACTTTTGTAGTTGAACCTTTTTTATGTTATGGTATAATGACTGAGGTAGTCCATTCTACAGACTACTTTTCCGTTTTCCAAATCTTGTCGCAGGTATCATGAAACCACTCCCTTCCCTCCTGTATGCTTTAGAAATTCTGCCACAATATTATCACATCCAGGTGATATGTCGTATTTAAGTGATCCAACTGCTTCCTCAACTTCTGATTTAAGTATGTTAGACTCTAGAGTAACGTCGTCCCATTCCAGCCCTTCAGGAGTTACTTGATCATCATCATCGTAGAAAAGAATCTTACAATAGGATTTTCATCGACATAGTATTTGGTCAAAGTCGTGCAATATTGTACCGCCTCACACAAGTTAGACATATATATTATATAACCCATCAGTTATTAAAATTAAGGTATTGTATTTAAGACGGATTGTACTTCAAAACAGCAGGTTCCCATTCTGTTTTGTTTGCTGATGCTGGGTAAACCAATTTTTTGCATGAAATTTTAAATGGATGATGATTTTATGACCGTCTATATCTACACTGGTCAACACAAGTCTTGTTTCCTTTATTTTTTTTTCTGTTATTGGGTATTTCTATGGCCCTGACTATGAAAAAAATACTGGGAGATTGCTAACAGCTTTACCTTTTGAAATATACAGTTCTATTATTTTGCCAAAAAAATACAAAAAAATAATACATTATGTTAACAAAATTTCTATTGAACACTAGCAAATGATCTTTTATAAGATTTCCTTGAATGAACGACTTTAGGTAGATCTCGTTGCAAACTCCAGCAGTAGTCTGCCATCATATGTGAATCCCACTGCCCTGATAACGCTCTTCCATTGTCCGAAGATCCTGATGAAATCTTTCACCCTTCTCCTCACTAAAATCACCCAGATTTTGTGGAAATCGGTCTAAATGCGAGTGCAGGAAGTGGATTTTTATGCTCATGTTGCACCCTAGCTCTTGCAAGTTCGATAGCATGCACTCAACAAGCTCGACATGGACGTCAGATTTCTTTTTGCCTAGGAAGCTACACATAACCAAAACAAATGAATTTCAAGCTTTGGATTCGACTTCAGTCATTGATTTGACAAAATTAGGATCTTTCACGAGTTGCCTAATCTGTGGCCCATCAAAAATACCAGCTTTCAATTTTTCTGAACTTAATCCTGGAAACTTGCGTGAAAGAAAATTAAAACATTTGCCACCTTTTGTCAAGCGCCTTCACAAACTGTTTCATTATGCCGAGTTTAATATGAAGTGGTGGAAGTATGATGCGGTCTCGGCTAACTAAAGGCACGTTTATAACATTTTTTGTACCAATTTTTAGCTCTTCCCGCACTGGCCAAACTTTTTGTGACCAATGGTGTTGTTTGTCACGACTATCCCAGAGACACATGAAACAAGGGAACTTTGTGTACCCTCCTTGTTGACCTAAAAGAAAGTTAACCATTTTCAGATCAACACAAATGACCCATTTGTGGTCTTGATACTTAATTTTTTCCATAACCTTAGAAACATTTACGTATTCTTCTTTTAAAGTCGTCGAATGTGCAATAGGTATAGATCCGTACTTGTTACCGTTATGAAGCAAAACACACTTTAAACTTCTTTTGCTGCTGTCTATGAAAAGACGCCAATCACTAGGTTGGTACTGTTTTAATCCCATCTGCTGCAAAATACCACCAACATCGTTACAAAAAACTAAATCCTTCTCTTGAGAAAAATACGGTAACAGATTTTTTTCTCGGGTACGATAAAATGTAATGTTGGTTTCCGGAGTAAGCAAATTTTTTTCTTTTAAACGAGATGCTAAAATTTCAGAAGCTTCTTTTGGTAAGTTCAAATCTCTTACTAAGTCATTTAGTTCTTTCTGATTAAATGGTTGAGGTTCTGAAAGGCTACATTTGTAGTCTGAATCAGAGTCTTCACTTGATGTATTTCGTTCGGGTTCACAGAGATTTGGATCATCAGAAGATTTAGATGTGCTGGGTTGTACCTCTTGTGATTTTAATTGAGGTCGTTGAGTAGAAGATAAGTTAGGATATGACCACTTACTTCGATTTCCAGGGTTAATTCCGTTTATTTTCACAACGCAGAAGTAGCAATCGTCATGATGGTTTCGAGGTTCTCGCCAAATCATGGGTGTTACGAACATTATTGCATCTGTTTTTCCACTGGACCATAACCGTAGACATACCACACATTTCTGGCATATAATATGAGGAACCCATGGCTTGTCCTGATTACACAATTTTATTTTAAAGTATTGATGATACGCAGTTTTCACAAAGTCCGATATAGGTTTTCGGTATTTTGCAAATATATATTCACCACAAATATAGCAAAAACAATCGGGATTAAGCACACAACTTCTTCTTGACGAAGCCATATCTAAAACAACAACAAAATATATTTTAGTGTCCAATAAAAAACGAAAATCTAAGTAAAAATAGTAAATGAGGGTAGTTAGCTATAACTCAAAAACAAAAGCTGTTAGAGAAAAATTGTTGTCATATTTAAAAAAAATACGCGTCAATTTGAGATAGAAACAAAAAAAAATCACAGGAAACAAGCAATTTTTTTTTTTTGTTGACCAGTGCTATCTATCGTCTATATATAAAATGACTTTATTTGAGGCATATTGCAATTAATTTACCGCTGATTAAAGTGCGGACGACAGCAAACGTTCGCATTGATTTGGTCGTTATATAAAATTGTTTTTTGTTCAACATACAAATTTATCCTCTTCCGTTAGACCGTTTAAATGAAAATGTCTTTAATAAAATTGTGTTTTTGTAGACTATTAAAAACATTTTAGGTGCCTAGTATGCTTTTAAGTATTTATATCGCTTTCACTCGCCTCTGTAGCGTTGAGATAGAAGAGATACACCCTTACACAAAGGGTACATACACACATAACTTAGCTTCCAAAAATAATACAGTACCTCAAGAACCCGTGTAAACAAACTAGAAAAGTAAACCAACAGATTTTGTAAAGTAACAACTCTACTTAGCCGGTTGTGTAACTGTTTTTCTATTTGTCTATATTTGTCGTACGGCAACAGTTCCAGTTCTATTAAATCTAATATTTTGTAATATTCTTCATTTTGCTCTACGTCGTTATTTTCTCCCTATACTTACCGACTCGGAGTAATTTTTAAATTTATCTTTTTAGTCGATTTTTACATCAGTGGGTTTTGAAAGGATCTTTAAATGATCCTTATGAAGAGTTTTTTGTAACTCCTAATCTCAAGTATTTGTCAACTAGGGGCAGAACATACTGGACTAGAAGTTATCGAATTAAAGCAGATATAATTCCTGATTTTTTGATGGATTTGAAGGATGAAATTTTATTTTGTGGTAGATTAATGAATTTACTGCATTTAAGTTCGCCTACCGTAAGTTATTAACTTACTTACTCACATTGTAGGTAGAGATATAGGTGTTCTTAAAAAAGTACTTGTCAAGAGAAATGATAGAGCGCATTTTCGACATCATTTTTAAATATTTGTATTTCAGATCAGCCTAATGGATTTTGATGAAATGTTTTTAGTTCGAAACATGTTTTTTCAAATTTTTATAGGTAAGAACTCTTTGACTCGACAAGAACTCTGAAGTATTATACACAGTAGACAGAAAAATTGTTCACAAACAGAACATGATTGCAAAAATGCGCTCTTACATGTCTATGTTTAACTAACAGTTTATGGACAAGGTTTTCAAGTTAACTTTTCGTGCAAAAATATGTCAAAGGAATCTCAGTATCAAGTATATTTGCCATATTCGTATTGATTATTATTTTCACTAGCTCATTTACTAAACTACCCCTTCTAATTTTTTTAAATAGCGACCCTATGTATATAGGGTTTTATAAATTTATCTATCCAGCACTTCTGATTTTCTTCCAATTAATTAAAAATTGCCATTATTTAAGAGTTTATTTCTTAAGTTTAAAAGAACATGAAATTATCAGATAAGATAATTATTATATATTGATAACAAGAGAATTATTATCAATAAAAAAATTTCATATTCGATAATGATGTATATATTATGATAACAGTAAAGTGAACGATGGTAGGCCAAACATTATATATATATATATATATATATATATATATATATATATATATATATATATATATATTTATGTCCCATTTAACTTTAATTTAAATACAAATAACTCGAAAAAAATATTTCAAGCAAAAGTTGCAGGGAAAGATGGACATACAATGGTAGTAAGAAACTTGATCTTGAGTGGCGTTTTCCAGGTCGACTCAAGTTTTTTAAATAGAGCCAATATATTTTTTTATAGGTTTATATTCTACATGGAAAAATAAGAAACATTTGTTAGAAACACTTTTTATGAAAATGCCAATTTTTCATGGTACGTTTCTAAACTTCAAGAATTTTTAACACCAAAACTTTAAAAAAAAAATGCCAGAGGCAAAATATGCTTAAATTTAACCAAAGAATCTTTTGGAATTAAAAAAAATTATAGCGCTTTTTATTATATATATATATATATATATATATATATATATATATATATATATATATATATATATATATGTATGTGTATACATATATATATACGTAGACGAGTTAATCCTTTAAAATGAAAACATGTGAAATGTCTCATTAAAAGAAAAAATTGAAAGGTCGAAGGAACAGAAACAATTCATAATGTGAATATGGCAAAAAATGTACTTGTTTTGCATTTTTTTATGAAGACACTATATTGGTTTGAATTTTCCTTTCTTAAATTTATTTTTTAGAACAAACTCTGTTTGTACCTTATGGGTAAAAATCCCTTAATTCTATCATGTTGTCTAACCTATGATCAGCTTACTCAAATTGAACAAAATTCGGCCAAATATTATCTAGAAGCTTCTACAGAATGTGGTTCAAAATTTAGTTTCAGTCAAGTGTTAGAGAGAGCTCGTGAAAAAGATTTTAGTTATCAAAATTTGATAGCCATGAAACGAGCTGTTACGTTAAGGAGAATCGAACGTAAGTATTAAGTCTTTGAAGAAAAAGATTTTTAAAAATTGAATTCCAGACTGTTGTTTTAAGTTGGGTAAAAATACCCAACCTAAGACAACATTGGTTATAATACTCACTAAATAACGTCACTTTGTCAAATATAGGCCAGATAAAATTACTTAAAGAAAAACTATTTTAAAAACCTTATATTTAGCCCAGATTCACTTATCTTATATCGTAAAGTTTGTCACTCCAATACTTTCACGGTATACCTATGTTTTTTTCCTTCCTACTACTCGCCTATCTCTTCTGATTAGAACCATGCCCCCTTTTATCTTTAACAACCAATTATTTATATTATGTACATGCTTGTCGAATGTTGTTACTTCTCTCCATCTGTTAGGGTCCTTCGCGCTCTTCTGTGCACTATTTTAATTTTTCAAATATTTGTTTTGGGGGTTTCTGCTGTGGATGTCAGTATAGGTCTAATTGTGGCCATGCGTCTGTTTTCGTTGCCTTTAAAGATTAATTATGTATTCATATCACCAACATTTTATATCTCTGTGCGGAGATACTTAAACTTAATTTATTATGTGTTATTCTTGTATGATGCTACAGTTTTTGCCGTCAGATAATTTAGATAGGCATTCTTTTTCCTTTTGTATTGCTCTTTGATTTTAATTTCATCGGTTTGTATGATGTAATAATAAAATTATATGGCTATTTTTTAGGTTACACCATAAAAATAACACTGTGATGTCTAATAATTAAAGAATAATTTTGTTCTTTTAAAAATAAGTTTTTGTATGTATGTATGTATTGGACAGAAATGACTCATTTTGTTAATGGGACCTCGTTTTCTTCCATTATATTAATTGCAATAAAGCTTATCATGTAACCCTGGAGGCAAAAATCACAGAGCTTGCAGCTTAGTGGTCTTGGACGTCCAAAAGTAGGTCTATTTCGACCTGCATGTGTATTAGAAATCTCGGTATTAAAATTGGCGCTGACTTCATAGCTAAAATATACAGGCGTACCATCACAGAGACACTATATTTTTTGTTTAGCATATAAAGGAATGTCTTCCAGTAATAAAGTCCGACAAAGTTATACATTATTACCTTTAATTATACCAGTTCACAAATTTTTTAAAAATATGGTCGGCGAACAGCACAGGGGTTTCCACTGCCCATACGTCGGTAAATGTGACCTCAGTCGATCATCTAAATTTTCGTTCATATTGTTTTACTGTAAAAACCACTCGCAAAATTTTACTTAACCGCGACAAAATATCCGACACCGATCATGTAGGAGAAGAAACTGCTAATATTCATGAAAATGGTTCTTTCTAGTAACTGATAAAGAAGGGCACCAACGTATAAGCGTTGACATTCTTAATAGATTGTGATGTAAGTAAGGTATCTAGCGGGTGGAATGATAATGAATTTTGAGACGTCAGTAAATTGTATTCTTCACAGCTTTAATGTTAAAGGATAAAAGTCGCTGAAGATGCCACATGCATTTGTATCCAATCAGAGACGAAACGTCGTAACATACCCCACATAACTAATTATGATTGTTATTTTCTTAATTTCCTTACAGTTGAGCGTCAAAGAACAATTCAAGAACAACATGATAAAAAGCTAGAAGACCTCTTAATGTTAAAAGAACAATATGAGGCTGCCATTGAACAAAAACAGCTGAAAATTTATAAGCAAATCGAGAAGGAAATAGAAACTATGCAGGAAAATCTAAGGATAGAGCAGATGAGAGAGAAGTTAATAGAAGAAGAAGCGTAAGTATTTACTTAATATAAGAAAAATTTGGATTTTTTAAAGACGATAGAAGTAAGTTTTTTAATCGTTTCGTTTTATTTGTCTGTAACATTACAAAGAAGTGTCTTCTCAAGTCACACATAATTTTTGTAACTTGGAAAAAGCAATACAGTGTATGTTGTGATTACTTAGGAACATTTAAAGACGGCCGGAGTTGGATGATATCGCGACCACTCAGTAAGTTTTAAGCAACGTCTTGGAAAATATATTTCTGAAATATTAATATCGAAAAACTCTCACATGCCCAAACAATATTACAAGTACAGAAAAACTTCTTAAACAAGTTCACATTCAATGTGTTAGAAATATTTTGAAAAATCAAAGTAAAATACCAAAAACAATAATTATATCTGAGCTTCCAAACATGTTAAAACAATCTTCTTTTTTTCAGAGCTAAAATGATCAACTATTACTCTGAGTTATGTAGGGTAGCAGAAAGTCGTAAGGAAAAAATTGACGATTATATAAAATCTACAAAAAATATTCATATAGACTCGGTCATACCTGAAAAAGAACGATATAAAACTGAAGAAATTACAGAACAAGACAAACAAACTAGTTCGACAGATAGCTTTTATTCAGTACCTGATGAAAAATCAGAGAAGACAGAAGTTGTTGATGAGAACTGTGAAGCAAGTGAGGAAGAAACTGAACTATCAAATGAAAATGCAGAATCTTTGGATCTATTAAATGCTAATGTAGAAGAAGGAAAACAAGAAGGTCTTATTTCTATCGAAAACGCTAATTTACCAAAAGAATCGTCCAATGCTAACCCTCAACAGATAACTGAATCAGCATCCGTTATTGACGTCCAACAAACAGTTGCCTCGTTCAATGCTAATACTCAGCAGATTTTGGACAATTTTGAGTTAGCTCGCAGAAACAAAGCAAAAATTTTAGGAATCTCATTTGGAGATAAGGAGCTCAAAACAATAAAAGAAATAAATGAACCACCAAAATTTACGAACTTAACAGAAGCACAAAGAAATAAGTTAAAAGTGTTATCTTCAGAATTTGGAATAGATGTTATAAGAGAAAATATAAGGACTGATAGAGTTTTGACTATTGCTCAGGTTAATAGGAATAAAATTTTAGGACATGACGAGTGTTTTATGGCGAATTATGGGGATAAAAAATTAGATAATGAAAATTTCGTTAATATGAACTTGAAGAATATTAAAGCTAGCAATGCTGGTAAGTAATTGAGATATGGTGAATATATATGTTTATATAAAAATAATTGTATAATTTAAAATTTATATTTTATCAATTTTATGAAGATTTTGTTGTAATTTTCAATGGGTGTATATGATAGATTGGAAACTACGAATTATAAGGGAGCACATAAGGACATAATTTTTTGGGTATTTTTAAATGATGCATGAAGAGAGAGAATTAGAATCTAATAGCTTTTCTAGGTTTCATATGTGGAACCCGGTCTAAGTTACATTTTTTTTTAATTGTAGTTATTTCTAGTTGCAATTACATATTAATAACATTTTTCTTATTTTTCTTAATTCATTTTGTTTAATGTCTTTAATTTTAATTTATATGCTTTTATGAATATTCTATTATCTAACATGGGTTTTATTTCATCAAATGAGTTATTAGGTGTATAAATTCATTCGGAGCCTCTATAGGCAAATTCTGACCGTTATTTCTATAGAAATTAATAAACTTAATCTTTCGAGTTATCTCCTACACATTTTTGTGATGTCTCGAGCAATTGTTGGATTTCAGATCGAAAAAATTATAGTCGTTTCCGAAGATAAATTCGTAAAGGCTTTTTCGGACCTGTTTAATTACCTTAAACTAAGAATTAGCCGGTGGTGTTTGAGAATATGTAATAGGCGATAATCCAAAGAGGTCCACAGAGAACTTCCCAGTCCATATCTGAGGATGGTTTCCAGGGTTTTTTTGTTGCGTGGGGCTGGGCATTAGCCTACAGCAATCTGTCGGCCTTCTTCAACTATCAGTAAACCGTTTTTCGTCAAGTACATCATTAATACGGCTCAGCTGTTGTCGATAAACCTTAAAATGACGGCCTGGCCAGATAGGAGCATGTCATAATGGATCACTCCTCTCCGATCCTACCAAATTCACAGCAACACCTTTTTTGCATGGATATTCGGTTTTTTTACGGTGCTCAATGATGGCTCACCTGGATAGACCCATGGTTTTTGCCTCTTAGAATTATCGTACAATTTTCACTTTTCATCGCAAGTAACAATTTTATGCATAAAGTTCTTTTTCTTGAATCTAGAGAGCAAAGATTATCGTAGCGTCAACTACTGTTCTCGGAAGTGAGGGCCCCACCTGGACTCCTTGCGAATGCTGTGTAGGTTCTACAGACCCTGAGAAATAGCTTGCTTGGTCATTCCGAGTGCAAGTTCCAATTGAGTGTGGCAAGCATTCGCGTCCACAATTTCCTTCCAATTTTTAGTTCACCATCATCCCGATGATTGAAATTTCCTCATTGAAACAACTTGAGCCACTTTTTACACTTACTATATAGTACAACGTTTTCATCAAAAGCCCAACAAACGAACAGTTGAAATGTGAAAAAGCAGTGCCTTAAATATTGCATTTCGAACGATATCGCGTCTACAACTGATTTTCCAGGGTATGTTCGCAGTAGAATTAAGTATTATACCTTGTTTTAAACTCCAAAGTTGACACTTTACAATGACCATGGGGCGGGACAAAATTCTAATTTGATTATGTTCTTTAGTACCTTATACATCTAGTACTTTTGTACATTTTTTATTATTTATTTTTATAAATAAATTCTACTCTTTTAGTAGTGCTATTTATTTTTCACTGCTTTTTAAATGAGAATTTTAAATTTTTATTGTAATAAAGGGGATTTTAGCTTTGGCTTTGACTCTATATTCGAAGTGTTGCAATAGAGTTAAGTTATTTTATCGAACCATTATATTGGGGCGTCTTATGTATGAGTTATCGGAAGATATAGAACCCGGACGTAGGTCTACGGGTTAAAGTTTTTTGTTTGGAAAGGAATTTTTCAAATCTTGTCATAAAAAAATATCGCCCCACTATATAATTGCATCTTACGCTTTATATAATTTTGAAATCTAAAACGTTACTCTCGGATTACAGAATTTAATTTACAATCCTCTAGTCACATAATAAGTTTCAATTAGTTACACTACAGAACAGCTATTACCACCACACCAAACACTTTATTTTTCCATTCGACGCGCGTTTCGTTAACCATGTTAGCATCTTCAAGAGCGATGACTTCTGATGATGTAAACATGGTTAGCGAAACGCGTGCAGCGTACAAAAGTTAGGTGATTGATGTGATGGTGATAACTGTTGTGTAGTGTTATTGTGCCAAAGATTCCAAAGTTCCAACGTAGTTTAATTAATTAGGTAACAGTTCGTTAAAACGAACTGCAAGAAAAGTCGTAAACTACAAATAATGGAACCAAGGAACAAAAAAATCATGTTACTGAAACTTTATCCACACGTTGATGCATAAAAAAATTACTAGACTGCATTTAACTACTTGTGTGCATCAATTAAAAACCAAAGAAATCATAATATGTGTCATCTTTCACATTTCATGCTACTGAACATTAAAAAAAGGAAAACTGCTTTCATTTAGAAAACAAATTTTGAAAATCAGTTAAGTATTTTTTGTTTATCAGTGGTTTGAAATTATCCGTCAAAATTAAATGTAGCTTATTTTACAAACATATTGTTTTTCGCTAAGAAACGTATTTTTATTGGAAATATTCCACTCACTTAGAAATCCTAGATTAAGAAGTATTAGAATGCTTTGTGCACTTTCAGTAAGAATGCCATGTCGAAAAATATTCGCCGAAAAAAGGTAGGGATACAGTTGTGTTTTTCTCAAACTTATTCGATTTCATTACAAGTCAGTATATACAAAGTGTCCTATAGAATTGTTTAATTGGAAAATATTTGCGGTAAAAAAAAATTAATAATTGAAAAATAAAACTATTGCATATCAAAGTACTGTTCTTGGAAAATTTCCGAAAAATAATGTCAACTCAGTGTTAACCGCTACGTTTGCTACACTTTTCTAGGCGAGCAGTGATATTGAACACTGCTCCGCACGTCGTTTGCGTGATCGCTGCCGTTTCTTGTCGGATATTTCCATGGTGACGAAGATTATTATTGTAAACTATTTTGCGATATCCATACTGAAAAAAATCTATTGGCATCAAATTAGGGCTACATAAAGACTATTTATTAGGCCAAATTTCACAAATGACTGGCAAGATGTGGTTGAAGTTTATGATATCGCCGCATCCTGCTGAAACCAGATTCCCTAGTATCACCAAAATTTTGTTAAGCTGGTGTGAACAAGTTCTCAATCATCTGCAGCTACCTCTCCGAATTAATAATTGTGCAGCCTCTGTCATCTTCAGGTCAAGAAATGTAAAGGCTTTTGATGCGTCAATTTTAGGTTATCAGACTTCCAATAACAGCATTCTATTTATCAATATGACCTTCAGATAAAAACATGAGTCATCTGAAATATTGGTAAATGTTGAAGAGCGTTCAAACTTTTGATTAACAAAATTCAGCGTCTGAACAGAATCAGCTAGCTTTAATTCCTGCTCCAGATGGATTCAATTCTTGATGTCCTTGGTCGCACTGTTCGACATTTACTTAGTCAAATCAGTTTCTCAATACAAATTAGAACTTAATTATAAGATATTCTGTAAATTCATGTTTTTACTTAATACAGAATCAATTTATTTTTACATAGAAAAGCTAAACAGACTATATACAAAAACTATGACCTGATGACTTAATATCATATTTACTGTTTTATAGAAAAAAGCTGAATCTAAATTAAGTGCAGTAATACGTAAATCAAAATCGCTCATATTAGATTTTGATAAAATTAAGCCCGACCATGACAAATCAGCACAAGAAAAGCCTATTCCAATGTCAGTTGATTCCACACCGATGAGCGATTTGCCTCAGATTGCTACTCCTTTAAGCGATTTTCCTAGAAGCACTACTCCAAGCAGTATGTTTATGAGTGTAGATACTAAATTCGATAGTTTCCCCAACACTGCCGATAGTCATCAGACTGACGATGTTTTTAGTTTTGAGAGTTTATCAAAAAGTACTGGTACGCCGCTTTATCAGGTAAAGTTACTATCTATATCTATAATATATAAAACGCAAGCTCTGTCTGTCTGTCCATTAGTGCGCTTATTACTCGAGAACCACTTACGTGTTTTTTTCATTCATACCTGTTCTCTGGCCAAGTTTTAGTATACATTTTGGTAGCGTAAGTTTGCCATCAGCAAAAAAACCTAAACAATAATTCTGTAGTCAACACGGGCCGAGCCGCGGGCACAGCTAGTTAGAAATATAGTATCAAAAGGTACGAGTAAATTTTGTCAATTTAAGATCCGATACGGACGTAAGCGACTCTTTCGCCTTTGCCTGTGGTTCGTGCCTTTTTTTAAAGTGTTTTACAAACAGAGAGGAGCTACAGTTTAATGCCGGTTCCGAACGGCCACAGTGAGAAGACTTTACTAGGCCTGATACGTGGTTTGCCATTACCTTCCTGAGAGAGCCAACCGTCACGTTGTAATGTTTTTTTTTTTTAAATTTATTATTTTCCGAGCTGAGAACTCGGGTCTCCGACGTAGAACGCAGACACGTTAACCTCTACGCCGTCTCTCAATTCAATATTAAGGAATTTCCCATTTTGTTTTGCACGACTTTAAAAATGTGTTAAGCAAAAAATATAAAGACGGTATTAATTTTAAAAAATATTTCTGTTATATTTACAATAACTCAACACTAAGAATATAACCCGAACTTTTCTCTTCACACCTTCCGTTAATTTCTGCCCAGTTTAGGCTTCCACTTTTGTGCTACTCGCCTTTCCAGTGCGGTGAAAATAATTCTATGTATTTTTTACTTTTTATTTTATTTATTCTTCCCGCCGTTGATTTACTGATTATAATTTTTTTTTAGTAGTCAGTGAAGTTTTTGATGAGAAAGGCGCTCCCCGAAATTAATAAAAGATTTGTTACAGTGTTCCTAAATTTTTCAGCTTAATTTAGCAATTTTTATGTTTATTTTTTAGAAAAGTCAAGAATCTCGTCATGTACCGACATTTTCTAAGAGGGTAACAGTGGAGGAGGCCAAGGGAATTTCAAAAAATTGTCTTAAACTTTTTTTTACACGAAAGTGTCGCTATACCATTACTAACTCAATTGAAATTAGCTAATAATGAAATTTTAAAGCTTTTTATAGAAGAACTGAACTACCTGAAACACTTGGAGAGTTTGAGGGATTATTTTTTCCTTCAGGATGGCGAATTTGGTCGCAATATAACCGAGAATTTATTTGACAAACTTTATACTGCTAACT
>CM032455.1:122752856-122762856 GCA_019049505.1 Pachyrhynchus sulphureomaculatus | reverse complement strand
CACTCCATTCCTCTAGCATCGTCACTCAATTTGTTGGACGTTAATTTGGGAGCAAATGAGTCCTGGCATAAACATGTTGCAAGCATAGCAAAGCTTTCGTATGCCCGTATCAAAAAATTCCGCCGCCACACAGTGGGTAGAAAAAACATTACCATTCAAAAATCCCTAAATCAGATGTCATATGTGTGAGGGTCAGTGACTAAAAATACATCGGAATATGTATATCTCGTTATTATTGCTAACTTGACCAGTTTTGACCATTTTGAGGCCGTTTTTGGACCATTACTCAAATTTAATTCAATATTTGGATTCAGTGACCAAAAATACGTAGGAATACATAATATGCAAAAATAAATCAATAGTAAGTGACAGTTCTTTTCTAAATTTTCTTACGATGATTTTAAACAAAAAATATATGGTGATCCGATGAAATTTTAGGTCTGTAAGGATTTTTGAATGGTGATGTTTCTCTTTCTGCCCACTGTGCGCCAACCCGCTGATATAGCGATTCACCTCTTCTTTAACTTCGTCGTCGGTGCTGAAGCGTTGTCCACTCAAGTGTTCCTTCAACTTTGGAAACAAGTGGTAATCACTAGGTGCTAGGTCCGGACTGTAGGGAATCTGAAACCGACGATCTTCCGCTCCGTTCTTCATCATGAATATCCGTACGGCCACCTGTCAACTCCCTACACCATTTGCGGACGTCTGGAACGGCCATACACTTCCGTCAATTGTCAATGAATGTCTATAGGTGGAATCCCTTTTGCGTTTAAAAAATGACTTATTGCATGAATTTCGCACCTGGCGGTAGCGGCGATCGGGACCTCCATCACGGACGGCTGCTGAACCAACACTGCGCGGCGGAGCGAAGCCGGGCAAGGTGGGGGAACTATTGCACATGACAAGTGTTGTCGGATTTCGCCTAAAACCTCTCCATGTGGCTCCAGCGCTTTGGGAACCTTACTTTACGATCAGCCCTCGTATATATAATTTTATCTGAAGAGTTTTGTCACCAAAAGTAAAATTTTATGCCAATAATTGTTTTATTTTAGGAATTAAAAGTATTAGCAAAAGAGACTGGTAAAAAAGAAATATATTTAATGTCGTCTCCTCAATATCGGAGGTTACACCAATATCGTCACGTGATGTCACATTTTATGCAAACTTTGCAAAACTATATTGTTGGAGAAGTTTTACAACCGAGTTGGGAACTTTTTGAAAGGAATTTGGTGAACGTATCCAATATTGATGAGTTATACAATGCGCATACGAACTATATTAAAAGTATATTATTTAGGTAAGTAACTGTTATAAAAATGGTTTAGTATATTAAAAGTAATAAACCCTGATGTAGAACAGATTGAAGAGTGATCAATGGTACCTGTCAAAAGTCAGTTGGAATACTTAACACAGATACCCCTTAAACCCTAAATAAACCTACCACTGCCACTGAGCATATCCTTAAAATTAACTGATTTTTTTTGTTTTAAAATAAGTAAAGAAAACTAGTTTTTTACATTTTAAAATTAAAAATTTATATATAGAAAGGTATTAATGATACAGATTCATAATTATGGACCATTTTACCTTTATTCTTTACCATTTGGGCACATCATCAAAAAAGTCACCATTTTAGGGTAATTAATTCGGCCAAAACATGAACTAATCATCACTAAATTTTCAGTTGTATCAACCCACGGAAACTCACCTTTAACAACATAGGTATGAAGTAAATAAAAGATGAAGAAAATAACGTATGTAACTTTGACAGTCGATTTAAAAGAGAGCTTGCGCGGTTTCTTTTGGTTTTTAAAACTGACCATATATCCCATATTGCACTATCAAAGATTTTGGAAAATAGTCAACTATGTTCCAATCTATTAAAAGAAATAATAATTTCTTTCTCTCTATTTAAACTCAGGACTCACTATTTTTTATATAACCCTCTCTATATTCACTCCTAATATTGCTTTTTATTTGATTTTATGGTCTGGCTGTCATAATAGATTTTAAAAAGGTGCAAAAGTTGCCAATTTAATTCTTTTGAGTAAACACGGTTAAAATATTCGTTCCGGTAGTGCACAACCTAAACTCAACCCTACGTTAGAATGCGGATTTTCCTTTTTTTTAATCTCTCGAGAGAAACGCATAACTTCTCTTTGCATATACATGTAACAATACATTGTCGAAAAATTATGATTTTTGGGGTGTTCTCTAAAAATTAATTAGAAAATATGAACTCATTAATAAGTATGTAAATAATATTAGTCCCCAACAAGATACATTAGTGTTTCATACGGAACACTTATGGGATCACTTCGGTATCTGTCCGTCTGTCTGTCACACCAGATTTTTCCCGAATCTATTTGATTAGAACATGAAAAACTCTAATTTGGCGCAAATATACTTCAATTTTGACTTAAGGGGTTAGTTTTGGGGGGTAAAATCGGAAGTGAAAAAAAATTTACCATTTCATCGAGTGGGGTGTCAAATGAAAGCTTGTGAAAACACGAGTTCAAAAATATATATGATATAATATTTGCGCACATTTTTCTTTGTATATTCTTAAAAAAGCACCAAAAAACCCTTGTCCACCCACAGTATCTCGAAAACTACTGATTAAAAATTTTTGAAAAAATTTGGGAATAGTCTCCATAAAGTGTAGGTTGAGTGAAAATTATCACGAGTGCATTACGTTTGATGATTTATTTGGTATAAAAAAAAAACTAATTGACCGACAAAATGGTGAAGATTTATTTCGTCCAAAGGTTGTGAATTGAACGAGGACTAACAGTTACTGCTTTAGGCGTTAGGTACCGAGACAAAATAATTTTATTTTATTTGTTTATAATTAAATATTTACGTAGTACCACTAGATTCTAGATTGACTTAGATGGGTTTATTGGCTATTAGATAGCTAAGATGCTATAAGTATTATAAATTATTGACTAAGAAAAAACATAAAAATACATATTGGATGGAACTTTTTGTCTTATTCTGGTTGGTTTGAATAGCCTGTTAAGTCAGTATCTGACGAAACATGTTTGTAAGCTGAGCTCTTATTTACTTTATTGAAAACTCATTTGGGGTATGTTTTGTGAAGTCAGCGATCATTTTATAATTTCGTGACAGAAATTTTTATTTCAGAGGCAAGCACAGTACGAAACACTAGTTGCGCAAGTCCAACTTGCACTTGACCGGTTTTAAATTATTTAATAACACAGCCCCACAAAAAAAAAAAAGTGGGGTATACTTTTGATGCGATATATCAGATCCGTAGTATTTTTGCCCGCTGATCACGAATCTGACGTCAGAATATCGCCATCACATCTCAATTTTTTTCTAACCTCAAAAAATAGGTAAAAATTAGTAAAAATTAAGAAAAATATACTCCTAAAAAATTGATTCAAGCTTTTTCATGAATCCAAAGATGTATTAATATGTATTCGGACACGCTAAGCTAATATTCATCGGTTGGATTAAGCCATACAGTTTTGTTTTCTTTCTAACCTCAATAAATCAGACAGATACAGTGCTTCTCGAATGTAAAAACGAATTCAAATTAAAATTCAACCGATTCTTACCAAATTTGGTACACGGGGGTTTTTTGGGTTGCTGATCATGAATCTGAGGTCGGATTTGCAAAATTCAAAATGGCGGATCCAAGATGGCGGACAAAATTTATACAGTTGGGGAATCCTCAAACCTGATACTATTAAACCCTAAACCCTGAAACCTTAGACTCCCACACCCTGTAACCTCAAAAAATAGACCTCAATAACCCTGTAACTTTAAAAATGAGACCCAATAAACTCAAAACCAGGACTTTTAAACCATATACTCTCAAATAGTAGACCCTTAAGCCCTAGAATTGCTAAGGTTAGACCCGCGCCTAACTTTCCTTTTTTTGGCTGTATCTTGTTCTTTTTTTCGCGAATGACCTATTCAAAGGCTTTCTGTCCAAACGCTTTTGAGGACTTGTTTCTCTTTTTAGCGACCAGCAATAGTCCGCTAGCATATGGTCATCCCATCGTCCTTGATACCGATTTTCTATGATTTTCAGATCTTAGTGAAAACGTTCCCCTTGCTCCTCACTGTATTCACCAAGATTATCTGGGAAATCATCGATGTGGGAGTCCAGGAAATGTAATTTTAGATTCATTAAGCAACCTAATGTTTGAAAATTTTTTACCATTTTCTAGACTATTTCTTTGTACTTAGGACTTTTATTATTTCCCAAAAAGTTTGTTGCGACTTCTTTAAAACTAAGCCAAGCAGCTTTTTCAACTTTATTCATTTTAGTAACAAATAATGAATCTTGAAACAATTTTCTTATTTGTGGCCCGTCAAATACGCCTGCCTTAATTTTAGCTTCAGAAAATTTCGGAAATTTTTTATGCAAATATTTGAAACATGGGCCGTTTGTCTCTAATGCTCTCGTGAATTGCTTCATAAGTCCAAGCTTAATCTGAAGCGGGGGAATAAGAACTTTTCCTGGATCTACCAATGGTGGAAACAATGCATTATTTTCACCAGGAGTGAACGATTCTCTTGTTGGCCAAATTTTTTTCTTATAATGACGTTCCCTGTCTCTCTATTCCACAGACATTTATAACAGGGATAAAGTGTAAACCCTGACTGTTGGCCGAGCAATATTGTTACAATTTTCAGATCTCCACAAATTTTCCAGTTATGATCAGCATATTTTATTTTTATCAAAAGCTGCTTTATTTTTTCATATTGCTCTTCCATAACTGTGGAATGAGCAATCGGAATGGGAGCGTAAACGTTGGTATTATGCAGCAAAACTGCCTTAATGCTCCGTTTAGAAGAATCAATGAACAGTCTCCATTCTTCAGGATCGTATAAGTTATTTTGAAATTCATCCATTAGACCTTTTACATCGGTACAATATGAAAGTGACAATTCCTCGTCCATTGTGAAATATTTTTGAAATTCTTCATCTCTGTTTCTATAATAAGAAATCGTAGCTTCTGGCTTAAGTAAATGTCTTTTCTTTAAAAAGGAAGCAAGATGCTCTGAACCATCTTTGGATAAGCCTAAATCTCTGACTAGATCACTAAGTTCTGACTGTGATACGAGTATTGGTTCTGGTTTCCGGTTGTATGGTAGAAATTCTTTATCTGTGTCACTAGTATATGATAGGTTGTCACTAGAACATTCATTAGTAACAGTGTTTGAATCTTTTTCGACAGTCTCAATGTTTTCGGCATGAACTGATAAGGTGAAATCATTTGTTTCCATAACATCAGCATCAAGTGGTTCAGGAGGCGGAATTAGTTTAGTTGGTCTTGTTACTGTCGAAACATCGTTATAAGTAATAGTGCTTTTATTTTTTCGGTTATGCCTAGATACAACATTCATACAAAATATTGCTGGTCTGGAATATTTAATCGCCTTCTTATTGATGTACAACATTATTTTGCAAGAACTGCAAATGATGTGGTGAACCCAATCTGTATCCTGGTGCTGTATTTCAATGTTAAAACAATCCTTATATAAGGTTTTAATCTTATCCGTTATCGGTGACCCCATTTTACTCAATACGTGTTGACAGCAAATATAACAAAATGAATCACTGTTTTTATCGCACTTATGAAAAGTCCTTGTACCGTGAGACCGTTTTCTTGTAGCATTATACTCTACATGAGCCAAGTCACCCACACGTGAAGAGCTACGGTCGCTGGATGACGACGGCTGCGGGCCCGCTTTCCCACCCTGACCAACCGCCGATACTGGGTTTCCGAGTCCCTGCATCGTAATTCTCTTTCTTCTACCTGCCATGACGGCATCTAAGCCGTTATCCAGGGACTCTGCCGGCTAGTGGAGTAACACCGTTGCCCACCGTCACCACGTGGAGGTGCCCTGGATGCAGGTAGAAGAATAAAAATCGACCGATGAATTTTCTCGGCGTTCAAAATGGCGCGAAAACATCTGCCATCTTGAATTTTGCAAATCCAACCTCAGATTCGTGATCAGCGACCCAAAAAATCCCCGTGTACCAAATTTGGTAAGGATCGGTTGAATTTTAATTTGAATTCGTTTTTGCATTCGAGAGGCACTGTATCTGTCTGATTTATTGAGGTTAGAAAGAAAACAGAACTGTATGGCTTAATCCAACCGATGAATATTAGCTTAGCGTGTCCGAATACATATTAATACATCTTTGGATTCATGAAAAAGCTTGAATCAATTTTTTAGGAGTATATTTTTCTTAATTTTTACTAATTTTTACCTATTTTTTGAGGTTAGAAAAAAATTGAGATGTGATGGCGATATTCTGACGTCAGATTCGTGATCAGCGGGCAAAAATACTACGGATCTGATATATCGCATCAAAAGTATACCCCACTTTTTTTTTTTTTGTGGGGCTGTGTAATTTGTAAAATAATAGCGAGCCTAAGAATATTTGTATAAATTGTAACTAACCTGAAACAATAATTTAGCGAGAGTTTTAAATGATTTCAGTTAATTATTTCTTTCATTTTAGATGTTTGCTAAATCAAAGGTCTGTATCTTTAAAAAACATAATCCAGAAAATTTTCGTCGTTATATTAAAATTCTACGATTATCTAAGATCTAGGGAGTGGAAATGTGACAACGGATCCTATATTCATCCAAACTTCAGTAAGCTGGAAAAAATATTTAAAAATTTCGAAGAATTTGTTGTTTATTTGTTTAAAGTTGCCAAGAAAGTAGCGAAAAGTGGATATCAACCATATCTGATACAATTTTTAGATGTTTTGAATGTTAATGATTATTATTCTATGAAATTGTTAAGGACTGCTGCTTAATATTTACGCTTGTTGATTATTTAAGTCCATTGTGATATTAGCTTAAACTAATAAACGGTTTTTTTCCCTTTTTTAATAAGGTAAGATTTATTTATTACTTACCAAGATTGTTCAAGAGATTCTTGTAATACTAAAGCACTTTTAGGTTTTTTAGAGCAGCTTAAAGAGGCATAGATTTCAAAACTTATTTAAAATTTTGATTCTTAATAAATTCTAAATCCTTTACAGGTTTAAAACGTATTTATGAGTTTTAAGTATATATATATATATATATATATATATATATATATATATATATATATATATATATATATATATATATATAACCTGGAAGTCCCTTTCGTGGTTCTTTTACAAGATACAAGTTTACGGTGTAGCTAAGAAGGTCGGAGTTTACTAACCAAGAAAATAGTACTGACATCACTGGCGATAAAAACCTTTTTGATTTCGAGGGAACAGCGCAATTCGTGGCCGAATTGAAAAAGCACATCGGTCAGGAGCAGAAATGAATGACCTGGTAGAAGAAATGGGCATTGCGAGATCAACGAATAGTCTGACGGCACATAATGACCTACAGTCTTTGGCCTTAGGAAACTCCTGACTGAGAAGACAAAGTGTACAGGAAGGAAAAGGTACATGCAGCACTAAACGACGTCAAGCATGAGAACGTCGGCTTCTTAAGGTTAGTTTAGGTTCCAGTAAGTACAGAATTCGATCGTAAAAACGAAATCAACTTCGTTATTTCTTATGGATCACCCTGTTTATTGTATCAGTTTTGTTTTAATTCCACGCGAAAAACTAATCCCCAAACATGTATCATATCCTATACTTCTCTTAGACCATCTTTTAAAAAAACGCCGGTTGAAGGAAACACCTAAAACTAATAGTTTAGTTAGAGATTCGATATATAAAGGTTCTGCTACACCCTACTTTATATCCAATCCATCTAAACAATATTTTAATGATCTAAGATGGCTATGCATATTGAAGGGCGGGCTACTAAATTTCAACGATTTTATTTGTTTAATGACCCTATTATTATTGCATAACTTAAGCTGTTCTTTTGATAGTGATGGGTCCTAAATTTTTAAATATTATGTATTAAGAAACAAAATATTCTAATTAAAATGCCTATTTTTACCCAGGAGTGTCTCAAATTGATATGTTATTAGTATACAGAGAGGCCAGAAAAAAATCGAGTGGCGAGAGCATTATGTGTTCAGGTTATTTTTCTTGGTTAGAGCATTATTTAAAATAATAAAGTAATAACTTAGATGATCATGATTTTTTAGAAAGCGAAAAGGCAGAAAATAATCCATCACTTATGTCGAAGTCGATCAAACAGTGTCCATATGACAAATTGCTGATGACTTAGGGATGGGTTACGAAAGTGTAAGAAAGATTTTATATAAACACGACTTCAGATCTTAAAAAAAAAAAAATCTTTTCGGACGAATCTCGTTCGCCTGACATGAGGATGTTAAATAAAAATAATACTGGCTATTGCTTAGCCGAAAATCTTCGTTTAGTGAGAGACTGTGCTTTTCAGGAAAGATTTGGAATTAACGTTTGGCTTATCGTTATAGGGAGGCAAGTAATAGTACCAACTTTCTTCGAAGAACCTTTAAATACTGAAGAATATTTAATTTGTTAGAAAATCAAATCGCAAATTTTATCTAAATTTTCCTGCCACTGAATTCGCACAAATTATTTATCAGTAGGACGGCGCTTCTGCCCATAATGGTAGAGTAATAGATGACTGTTTAAATTTAACTTTTGGAAACGTTAGATCGGTCTTAATGGTCCAATAAGATGGTTGCCAAAGTTACCAGACTTTTTTGTGCTGAGTGCATATCAAAAACTATGTATTTAAGAGAATACCAGGGAATATGCAAGACTTTAGAAATAGGATGACTGAACCCATTAATCTATTACGCCACTGTCCTTTGCGAATTCCAAGAACGAGTTCATTTATGCTGGAAAGTGAATGATCAGCGTTTCGAGCATTTTAAAGTACGAATCAAGTATAGGACAAAATATATTTAGTACTATTTTTTCCATAAAATTCAAATTAATATAATATACAGGGTATCCTATAAGAATTAACGAAATTGATTTCGGTTCCGGTTAAAGCCGACGTCACTTGTTCTTTTAATACCTTTTTTATGTTAAAATAAAGTAATCTCGTAGTCAGGATAAAGATGTATATCTTGAACAAACTTTTAGCGAGACACCAATTTAAAAGGAAATATATTTTTATCATCATACATCTGAAGCGGCCCGAATATTGAACACAACTATATTGTTGTGTTTTGTACCCGAGTCGCTTCAGATGTGCATCATAAAAATGTATAATTTATTTTAAAATGGTGTCTCCCTAAAAATGTGTTCAAGATAATACATGTTTAATCTGACGAAACAACGTATTGCCAAAACGTAAATAAGCTATGTCATCATAAATGTGTTTTGTTATCTACAAACTGCAAACCTAAGAATAATATACTAAAAAATACATAACCAAATATATATATATATATATATATATATATATATATATATATATATATATATATATATATATATATATATATATATATATATATATATATATATATATATATATATATATATATATATATATATATATATATATATATATATATATATATATATATATATATATATATATACACGAGGCTGGTTTGAAAAGTCCGTGCAAAGTCCGAGAGATGGCACCACCGGCGCGTATCGAGGTCATGTTTAGTTAGTAGCATCTCTTGAATGAACGCACACCAAGTTTCAGCCATATTGGTCTATTTCTTTGTGTTTGGCATTCGTGTGAATCAAGGAAGTCGAGTGATTTTCAAGAAATGGACGAAAAAGAATTTCGTGTGGTGATTAAACATTACTTTATGAAAGGCAAAACGCCTCAGGAGACTAAAGAGAAGCTTGATAAACATTATGGTGACTCGGCACCTTCGATTAGAACAGTTTATAAGTGGTTTCAAAATTTTCGGACTGGCCATATGGGCACAAGTGACGCTGAACGTTCTGGACGGCCTGTCGAGGTTACGACTCCAGAAATCATTGATCAAATCCATGATATGGTGATGGATGACAGAAGAGTTAAGGTGCGTGAGATTGCTAGTGCTGTGGGCATCTCGACTGAACGGGTACATAATATT
>CM032455.1:122727856-122747856 GCA_019049505.1 Pachyrhynchus sulphureomaculatus | reverse complement strand
GGCCCAATCAAAACCATGTAGTTTTAAGAGAGGGGTGGCAGCCGTAACTCAGTGGTATAGTACCTACTGTGCAGAAGGTCGAGGGTTCAATCCCGCAGGTCGGTATACTTTATTTATTAAATTATTTAAGTATATTTGGCCTGGCCACGTACATAGGCAGTAGTTGTTCGCATAAATGCAATAACGCCCGAGGCAGCACTACCGCGTTGTCTAAAAGGTGCTGTGAAATACAGAAATGTCTGTTTCGGCACTTGAACAACGTTAACGGGTATTACGACATCCTCGCCAATATCCTTAAGATATGAAAAAGGGTAAAATCCCTACTCAGGCGGGGTGAACGATAAAAAAAAAGAGTTAAATTTTGACTTAAGGGGTTAGCTTGTGAGGAAAGTGATTTTTTTTTCCTAAAGTCATCGCGTGGAATGTCAAATGAAAGCTTGTGAAAACCCGAGTTCAAAAATATATATGATGTAATACTTGTAGACACTTTTTTTTCTATTATTTAAAAAAAAAATGGCCAATCTCTGCCTCTCCACCCTATCTCAAAAAGTACTGATCTAAAAATTTGGAAAAATTCTGGAATATTTTTCATAAAGTGTAGATTGAGCGAAAATTGCCACGAGTGCATTACGTTTCATAATTTTTCTGGTATAAATGAAAAACTATGTAGCATGACAAAATGATGAAGGTTTGGAAAGTTGATAATTCATCCGGGACTAAGAGTTACAAATATCAACACGTATTCGGTGCAATTAGTAATATCATGACTGGTGATCAACGGATAGGTACCGAAAACAAAGTAATTGTATTTTATTTGTTTATAATTAAACAAATATTTAGGTGGTAAATATTTGTTTTAAACTTTTACTACTAGTTTCTAAATTGAGCTAGGCTATTAGGTAGCTAATTTTTATTTTAAAGGTAATCAGGGTACGAAACACTAATTGTGTATGTAATATAATTATTTCAAATAGATGAGGCAATTAATAAAGATTTATTACAGATAAATAGTTTTAAAATTTTTTTAATGAATTTAGTCTTCAATTATAAACAATCTCTGCTTTCAAACTTTTGGACGGTAGTTTATTTGAACTTTAAAGTAGTATTTTTTTAAATTTTCCAAAGATTTACAACATGCGCTCTGAACATAAATAAATAGATTAAAATATAAAGCTAAGCGACCCCACAAAAAGTAAATCATATATATGGTCAGTTAAGCATTGTTCTCACAAGGCCTATCGTCCTAGATACGTATTACGTGCAACAAAGAAAGTATGTACGCATTTATGCTGCGCACTTTGTTTTAGTTGCTACTGTACACAAAGCTACGACGTCGTCGCAGGACCGTCAACACTGAACCTACGTGCACAGTTGTCGTTTGGGCGGCATAAAAGCGTAAATATCTTATTGCATCTAAAACGGGTCTAGAATGAGATTTTAAACTCGCACGAGTGTTTTATCTTACCTTATGACTCGGAACGACACATGCAGATACAATAGAATATAAATCACTTCTTAAATATTAAGTATCCTATGGTATATGTACATATAAGGAACGAGGAAAAAAGCTTTCTGATTTAGGATAAACTACAATATTATGTTATCTCGTATGTTTTGCTACGTCACGACGATGCACAGTCGTTCTCCATCATAAGGCACCAAAAAATATGAACAAACTAAAGCTGCAAATACCTTTAGGTGAATAAAACAAAATTTGAAATAATGTAGTAGCTTGGCATTGCAAAAAAAAATAAAAACATCAAATTGTCACCAGTTCAAAACGAAAAATTCCAAAAAACACCAAAATCCAACCAACACCAAACTCGTACCTCGTACTCCTTAGTCTTCATCCGACACCAGTGCAAGAGGCGTTCTTTAATCGTGCTCGCGGACTGTGTCAGGGCCGGATCGGTGAATTTAAAGAGGGGCCCAGAGCCGCGAGGGGTTCCGGGAGTGCTACGCCAACCAAGCGATTTGGGTTAAAAGAAAGATACAGATGGTAGTGGGGTATTAAATTGATCAATCGAAGTTTTGCTGTATTTTTTGGGCCTTGCCATGACGACCTATTGCTAGGTCAACATTTAATGTTGATGGTATTACAAGAAAGTTTACAGGATTTAGAAGCTTTCAAACTGACGCTGTAGGGTTGCTCCCTCTGTAAAGTGTTACAATCCGATATTAGCGTGGCAATACTATTAAAGGAGTGAAGTCTTGCAAAAACTTTGTTTGTACTTCGTACTTATATTTATTAATTAAAGTATAAGCGAAATTTGGAAGGGACCCAAAAGTTTCAAACTTTATTTGGTCAGAACTCCGGAAATTATATTATTATTATTAAAATGTATCGAAAATTAAAAAAAATAGCATTAAAAGGAAAAAAAAAAATGATATTGGCAGGATCCTTTAAATCTTCAAAGCTGCAAATTCTACTTTGTGAGTTGTTAATTTTTAGTCTCATTCAGTACTTCAGAAATCAAATATATGGATTTTAAACAATTTTATAAAAGAGTGATAATCCTGTAATGAAAAAGATTTACTTTCCTTGAAACATATTATTAATCTTTTGCCAGAACGATAAAAGACATGTTTAATTGACAATCTTTTAATGCCGGTCGAAAAAGGTAAAAAAAAATGCACGCAGCACTCGGAGCTTCAGTTTAAACATTGGCATTTGGTTCAAGTACTATGTTATTTCATACTGTAAATGATAAAATAAAAATGTAAATTTTCTTAATTAAAAACTATTCGTCAACTGATCAATTTAATGATGTATGTACAGGATGTTCTTTAAGCCGAGACTTTGTTGGGACAGATTATACTACTGAAATCAATCATCTCGCTAATATAGTCTATATAAAAGTGCGAAAATGGCAATCTAGAAAACTTCAACAGGTTAAATTTGTAATTTAACTTTTGCCTGGTAAAACAGGTCCAATTTTAAAAAATACCCTGTATATATATTATTGGGTCTAAATATAACTATTTACTAAGTTGCAAGCAGGAAAAATGTGATGTAACAGGTAAGTCATACTATACAAGTGGTATTCAAGTGTCTAGTGTAAGTTGTGCTACAGGATGGTGGTATGGTAATGGTATTAGATTAAATGTGTATAGGGGAATACATACGTTAAGTTAGAACATATTTTTACATAATAAAACTTGTCTATTTATCATTTTACAAGAATTTTTAAAGATCTTCAGAATATTTTATACATTAATTCTACTAAAGCAACATCTAAAAACGTGAGTAGTTTAATTTTAAAATAAGGAGGAAGAGGTTTGTTAACACTTATGGTGTAGGTGACAATTTACGTTCAATAAAATATTAAAAAAAAAAAAATGCCAATCCCCATTATGGGCGTTTATAATTAAGAAAACATCATTTTACCACACTGTAAACAAAAGAGCGTTTATACCAACGAAAATTTGGCGGGATTAACAATACCAATCAAAACAGACAACTAATCCCCTCAAATTCTATTAACTTGTTGTATTGTTATTCCCGCCACATTCTCATTGCTATAAACATCTTTCCCGCGCGCTTTTGTTTACTGTGTTGTAAAATGGCGTTTTTTCTGTGCTCATAGCGACGAGACTTTAGCGGGATTAACAATACCAATCAAAACAGATAAGTAATTCTGCCAAATTCTAGTCTCTATAAAGATCTTCCATTTTAGAATACTTTAAAAAAAAAGAGCGTAGGAAAAATGTTGATAACACCCAGAATTTATCGGTATTAATCCCGCCAAATTCTAGTTGCTATAATCATCTCTGCGCCCTTTTCTTTTCAGTGTTGTAAAATGGGAATAAATATCTTTTTTGCGCTTTTTTGATTACAATGTTATAAAATGGTGGTCACCGTTAGTTACAAACGGGAATTCGTGTTGGAAATTAACGGTGACTGCTATTTTACATTACAGACAAGACAGTGTAGAGAATAAATTTGTAGCAACCACAATGTAGTTAGTTTTATTGTCTGTTTTGATTGGTGTTGTTAATCTCGCCACATTCCGCTTGCTATAAACACAATGTTGTAAGGTGGTGTTTCTCTTAATCACCAACGTCCCCGATGACTTATTTTGTCTACAATATTGTAAAATGGTGTCCTCCCTTAAACGGGAAAATAAAACTGCTTGTAACAGTAGTACCAATTAATAGTTCCAATAAAAATAAGCAATTTGCCCTTACTCTCGGTTTCACCGGAAGTTGGCACTATATTCATTAGAAACCACTGTATACAGATTTTTAGGATTTTATCCCAATTGTTTCTCCAAATACGGCTTAACAGTCGGTCATGTTGACTTCAATCTCACAAGCATTAACAAAATTTAGAAATCCGTGGAAGCAAAACTGAAATCACTTTGACAGAAAAAGATCATGTTTAGACTAACCTTCAACGGTATCCGTTTGCTATGGTTCCCGAGTACATTCTTATAAAAGTTGTACCAACAATATAGAAGTTTTATAATAATAAATTATTGATTCTTGTACCCATGAGACGTTAATAAAGTTTTATTATGCATAAAAGAAAAATATATGTATTTTAGTGAATTGTGTGTCAGAAAATGGGTGAAATTACATTCAGAGATTTTAAAATAGGCGAGCAGGTAAGATTAACTAGAAAAAAATTATAATTTTCTAAAATTATACACTGTGTTACTAAATTGGTTACCCAACTAGTTATTCTAAAAGCAAGTTTTTTTATGGTGATGTTGGTAGGTACATTTACAGTAATAACTAAAACCAATAACAACCGCTGTTTATGTAAGTTTTGGAAATGTGCGGCACGTGCACATGAGGAGTATTATCATAGACGCGTATTAGATCTCCATAGAAAAAAATATACACTTTTATGCCATACGCTTTATTTTTAAATAGGCAACTGTACATGAAATTGCAGCCTCGTAAAAACGTTAACGCTGCGGTTTCTTATACAATTGACCGTGAAAAGCAAAGCGGACAACTTAAATCAGTCAACTTTTTGTTATCGCGTCTAACAAGCTTCATCTGCACAGTGCCCAAGTGTTCAAAGTATTAATTAAAAGTTTTTTTATTAAATATTAAAAAAAGTACCTTGGAGGTGTGGGTTTGTTAACACTGTTCTGTTTGTCCAATTGGCGAAACTTGGCGAAAGGTGAGATAGGTTTTGGAGCTTGTCTCACTTGTTGTTGGGTAACTTTTTGTACAACTAAAAATAAATAAAAAAAATATTTAACTGACTTTTAAAGCCTTTTAGTTGAATGTGATCGATACAGATACTGCTTTGCAGAATGTTAATACCATTCAATTTTATTGGCTTCTTAAATAAAAATAACTAAATAAAAGTGAACGATTACTCCAGGAAAAAAGGATAATTTTGGGAATTTTTTTTCAAGAGTATAATGAGATACTTTATTAAGCAGTCGAAAATTGTATTTGTCTTTTCAAAATACTTTATTAAACAAATATTTAAGTGTACAAAAATTTTTATTTTTTTATCTTTTTTTTTGCGATAAGATATAAACTTCCTTTTTTATATGCAATATTTCATGAATTTAGTTATCCACTAGTTTTCGACATGTATTAATGCTGTTTTAGTTTTTTGTTCTAGGTTGAACTCTACGGGAGCAGTCGTTTCGCTCGCATAAAAGGCGCCTTGTGGCCTCAGATTCTGAAGTGGCCATTTTGTAATAAAAAATTTAAAAAAATATTTTTGCACACTTACCTACCATTTTTGTTTACTAAAGTACTTCAAATAAATTTTCGATTGCTTTTATTATACTCTTGAAAAAATTCCCGAAATTAGCCTTTTTTCCTGGGACCTGGAGAGTGGCCTTACCCCTTAACACATTTTTGTATAATATAACAAAAATATTTACCTTTTGTGGTAGTAACGTCACCTTCTGTCCTAGTTTCTTTGGTAGTTTCCACTTTTTCTGAAATAAGAATAATTAATTTAAATTTAGATTTTGCGATACAATCATGGTTTTTAATGATAAAAATGCAAACAAAAATACATTTAAGAATAGATCTAATGTTAGCAACTAAAAACAAATCGGGAAATCAAATCAGAAGTTGCATAGGAAAGGATAGAGAACTTAGTAAAAAACATTGCTGTAACAGAGTGCTATCAAAAATGCAAAAATATATATAACCACATGGAAAAAATGTTGCTTGTTAACAATAAATCGAAATCAAATCAACTAGCTAAATAAAACATATATAAAAGTCCTTAAAAATTCGTTTCACAGAAAGCCACCTTAAAATAGTACAAGATTATCGACAAAGGAAAATAATTTTACCTAACCTAAACTGACCTTCTATTGAATATTATATTGTACCTAAAATTACTTTATCGCCTTTCAACATTATTTAGGGTTGTTTCAGTAAGCAACCTTCTTTCGCAGGTCTCTACTTAATACCGCGTAAAGTTATACGGATCAGTTTAAATGATGGAAATAGAATACAGCACTGTTAAGAATTTCTATTCAAGAATCAAAACTAAAATGTTACCAATATCAGCTTTAATGATTTTTCAGTAGTTGATAAAGTGAACTTGTAAGATCTCTACGGTAGTGCCTGATGATTGAACAGGACTACATTTAAAATTTCTAATAATTTTAAAGAACTATTTGTGTGTCTTATTTTAAGAGATATTATTCCTAACGTATAGTACATCCTGTATAAACTTTTGTCTACCACTTTTTTTATCATTCTGTATATTAAACAGTTTTGGTAAGTAGTTTTTTTTTGTACTTTTGAGGTGCATGCATAATTTACTTCATCTAAAATGTCCTCTAAATAAGTTCAAATTTGTTTGGCTTAATGGACGTACATAACGGGTGGGAGGGCTACAGGGTGTACTCTTGGTCGTTGGAAATTAGGTGCTATGGAGCGTTTTACTGAACCAGAGTGTACCATTTGTCTGCGAAGGTTTTACAACAATGGGACCTAAATAAAGCCCAAAGTATTCAAGTTATTAAAAACTACAAAAGTAGAAGTAACTGGTTCAACTTTAAGCAGATCTTGGGCAATTTGACCAAGTACATTAAGAGGCAATGCAGAGATAAAGAGCATTCGAATGTCAGTTTACAAGAATACCGATCTCTCAATGTGCGAGCGATCTAGTGCTGTAAATTTCGTTACGACGCATTCTTCGTAAAGATTTATCTACGCACCACTAGAAGATGACCTGGTGCGAGAATTAAAATCAGCCGATACTCCTCAGAGGCCTAATTTCGTCAATGAAGTAAAATAAATTGATTTTCTAAAGGAATGACACAAGTTTGCATCCTCATAACCCAGATTTAACTCTCCTGAATTTTTTCTTGTGGAGATAGAACTGAAATTTATAGTAACAGTTATCGATTCCTGCAAATTAAAAGAAAATATCCGGCAAGAAATGTCAACGTTTACCGAAACAACCTGCCGAGCAGTGATCCAGTTTCACGGCTGGTTTAGAACAATTCCAGGGACGTAACAGTTTGCATTTAGATTACATTACTTTTAAGAAATTATTTCCCAAGAGCTGTCGTTTGATATACAAAGCTTTTTTGTTTTCAATGTTTTAAAGACCATCTACTTGACATTATTCTAAGTTTAACAGTGTCTGTTATTCAGGCTTAGGAGTACACAGTACATTCTTCATATGCTTCTAAAGAAGATATACTTTTGCCGAGATTCCCTTTATACTATTGTAACTTTATGAGAAAAAACATGATCAAGTGCAAGTTGAACTTGCGCAATTAGTGTTCCGTACCGTGAATGTCTTTAAAAAACAAATGCTTACAGCAGTAATATACTAAAAAGTATATGAGTATATTAGTGATTGCATCGAATACGTATTAATATTTCGTAGGTCTTAGTTCCGTTTAAATTCTCAACTTTCCAAGGAGAAAACCTCCACCATATTGTCAAGATAAATAGTTTTTTATATTAGATAAGTTATCAAATGTAATGCAATCGAAATAATTTTCGCTCAATCTACACTTTATGAAGAATATTCTAGAATTTTTACAAATTTTTTTGATCAGTACTTTTTGAAATAGAGGGGGGACAGCGATTTTTGGCCATTTTTTAAAGAAAAGTTTCACAAATATTTTAAGACTCTGCACAGAACACTAACATGTCAGGCATTAAAAAATCAGTTTGGTAAATGGTAAAACTGCATTTCAATACCTAAGATTTAATTGATGAAATCAAAATATTTTGATAGCACTCTGTTTAGTATGGCATTAGCACGATCTATTAGTGCCAGTGTATCTGATGAGAAAAAATGAAATAACAAAAAACAAAACATAAATAATAAAGTAAAAAAAAAATGATTTATAAGTCATGATCTACTTTCTACAAAAAATATTCTAAAATGAACCCTAAAAAAATGGACGAACACAAAAACTCCTGAGAGGAAAAAGTTTTAATTTGTGTGACGAGCGTAGCATTTGCGGCGTTTGGGTACACATTCGCGTCAGTAGGGATAAGGGTGTTGGTTAAAAGGTGTAGCGTACACCCACACAGCATTTTTGCATTCCATTTTTGGTCCTCACCCTCCTTATGACTCCTTTCGAGCGAATACATTCACTTCTTCCGTTCTGGTCCTGGATTAAACACCGCGTCAATCGTCAAAAACTAAAATTTATTCACTGTTTGTTAAATCTTCCTCTAAAAGTCGATTCATTTGTGGGGTGTACGCCCACCACTCTCTTCTCTAACTTCCCTCTACTCTTCAAACAAAACAACTTCTTTATCGAGTAATTCAATTTTTTTTCTACATCTACAGTATAAAATGACAAATCCACATAATACATCGAAATGGAATGGATAATCGGGTGTCTTTATCTTCCCCAATAAATAAAAACCGTTACGCAGTTTCAAATAGCTGGTCGAAAGATTTATCTACATTACTTTCATCCAGAAGCTCAGGGCATATAATATCCGGTAAAGTTCTACTTCTACTTATTCCTCCGCTAACTCTAGTTTGAGTCGATACTTTTTGTGATGTCTTTACCCTATTTATACTACGCTTAACGGTTTTAGCACCTCCGTCGTTTTGAGGACTCTTATTTCCGCTTAAGAATGCTTCCATAGCTCTTCTCTTTTCTAACATTTCATCCTTACTCATACCAGCTTCGAACATTTTTGGTACTGCTAGACTGTGACTAGATTTTGATTTTACTGGACCTGCTTTTGGCACAGGTTTTTGGGAAGTAGCTTGATGAGCTAAACAGATTTCGTGCCAAGAGTCAGATTTACTTAGAACTCTAGCTTGGGCAGGAGGACGAGGTGACTCAGGTGATTTAACGTTAATAAGCGGTATATGAAATTGACCTGTTACCACCGATTGCCCCTCTTGATTTATTTGAAGCTTTTCTCTAGGTTTGACGACTTTCGAAACATTACTACTAACTCTTGAAACATTATTATAAATTGCAGTAGCTTTTTGTTGTTGCATAGGCTTTACCACACCACAACTTCTTGTTTCTTTATGAGTAGTATCTTCAAATGTACTTTTCAATTTATAACTGCTCGGTAATACCGTAGGCTTGGGACAATCGCTGGGTTTATATTTTTGAGGATCAAAAGTTGGTAACCCAGTTTTTGACTTAGTAGTTTGAATTACATTAAGGCTTATAGGTTCGGGTTCCCTTTTTACCGTGAAACTTTGGCTCAAAGTAGGACTTCTGGCCGGAGGTTCTTTTGGTTTATAGCTAAAGCTATTGCTAGGCGACCTAGATGGAGATTTAACATTGCTAGGTTTAGGGGTATCAAGATCTTGTTTTGTTTCTTGCTTATTAACCTTCTGCAAAGAGTTTCTTAGAGCAGACTCCATGTCATGCTGATCTCTATTCATAGGAGATTTTTGCCTTACCGTTACTGCCTGTTGGCTAACAGGTCCTGTCATCACTCTGCTGCTCACCGCAGTATGTTCATGAACACTCTCCTCTGATATTTGTCTTGCCACCTTAGGAGGTTGAATGACAGGCTCTATTGGTTGAACGGGTTGAACAGGAATCTTCGATTGATTAGGTTTAAATTCAAATGTTGAGGTATATTCTTTTTCTTGTTCGGAAGTTGTGGTATGTGTATGTTGTGGTACACTTTGAGACGTCGCTTGCACCTCTTGCGGTACACTTTGAGGTTTCGCTTGGACCACTTGTTTGAGTTCTTTACGGGGTGTATGCTGATAGATCTGATTTGGTTGAGTAGTTTGGATTTGCGATTGATCATATCGAATTGTGTAATTTTGTGACTTATTTTGGGGACTTTGAGGTTGCTGGATATTTATTACAGGTTGATCGTATCGAATAGAATAATTATGGGGTGAAGGTGGTTTATTCTGAGGTTGTTGATCGTATCTAACTGAGTAATTTTGCGGAGTATATTGTTGATACACTTGTGGTTGGGACTGTGGTGTAGTATAATTTTGATTGTATTGATTTTGGGTAATGGTTTGTTGACTTTGAGGTTGATCGTAACGAACAGAATAATTCTTTGGTTGTGGTGGCTGAGACTGTGGTTTATCATATCGTATGCTGTAATTCCGTGGTTGATATTGTTGAGTTTGTTGTTGATTATAATATGTAGTTGTTTGTGGTTGATCAGATCGTATACGAGGTTGTGGCATAGGTGCGGATTGAAGAGGAGCTCTGACATTCGGCTCATATTGTTTATTAACTGGGGGTGTATATTGACTTTCGACCACACTGGTCCTAACTTGATAAGATTGTGGTTTAAACTGCATTTGATGTTGGTGTTCATGAGTATTGTTGTCAGTATTTTCATACTGCCCACTAAGTTTTCTCACAGTTGATTTGGCATCAGTAGTTTTATTGCTCAAATATGCAGGTGCTCTGTCAATTACATTGGGTTTGGTCTGATTAGTTGGTATAAATATTTTAGGTACGACATCTTTGCTTAATTTTCTAGGTTTAGGAGGCTCTGGAGGAGGTGGTTGCTCAAATCTTGATGCAGCTAAACTAAGTACCCTGCTACCCGCTACAGCGGCCCAAGGTTTTGATGCCACTGGTGAGGTCACTGTAGAATTTTCTACAGGGCTTGATAAGGGTTTTGGACTGTAAAGAAAAGCAGGACCATTACTGCTTTTTATTTCACTCTTAAGAATTTCACCACCATCAGGAGAAAAGAGTTCAGGTGTTCTTTCTGTTGGTGTTTGTGGAGCTTTCTGGATTGGCTTAAAGGCACTTTGAGGAGCGTGTGAAAATTGATTCACAGGTAATGGTTGTGGTATTACTCTGTAATTTTTTTCGGGTGCTGCTTTCAGTTGCAAAGATCCTGTGACAACGTTCGATGGCTGATATGAACTATTTACTTGAGTGTTTGCGTGTCCAGCATTTACGAAAGACTGTTTGGGAGCAGGAGTGGATTTTTTATTCTCTTTTTGTTTTTCGTCAAACATTTGTTGCAAATCTCTAGCGCTTCTTCGACTAATTTTTGGTCCAAATTTATTAGCAGATGATTTTGTCATGTTATCATCAGCAGACTTCCAAAAGTTCTTTGCGTCATTACCACCTGGTTTTTCAAATGTGTTTTTGATATTTCCAAATCTGTTACCCCAGACAGCACTGTTGTTACCCCACATTGCAGTTTTGTTGGTATTGTTTTCGTTATGATTATTAAGGAAAGCAAGAAATTTCTTATCAGATTCTGTTTTCGGTTGAAAACTTGGTATGAATTTTTTTGTGCTTGGATTGCCCACATTAATAGGTCCTCTTAATGCATAATAATTGTCTCTTCTTCTTTGAGCATCATCTGTTTGTTCTGAGTCACTCTCATCTTCATCTTCGTAAAAGTTAATTGGTTTTGGAATATCTATAGTATTAGCTCTTTTCATTCTAAGTTTTTTCTGAAAATCAAATCGGCTACTCTTTTCTTCTTCACGTGTCAATACTGGGTTAGGGTTAGAGGGTTTGGAATAGATCGGATTGCTTTTTAGAGAAGCATTTTCTAAGTCACTGGCTGCTTTTACAGTGCTTGACTCGTCTTCTTCTTCTTCTTCTTCTTCCTCTGATTGAGACTCTTCCCTTTCTTGTTCTTTAGAGAGTTCTCGTTTCAGAGCCGCAGCTTGTTGTACAGCTTTGTATGCAGACTTCATGCTCGCACTTGAATCAACCGACGTAGTACGTTCATAGTTAGGCTGAGCCTGTTTTACAGTCGTAGCGTAATTAGCCGTAGCTTTTTGCTGGACTGGAGCTGCTTCGTGAGATGTTACATCTTTATCATCATTAAAAAGAACATCAAATCCTTCGAAATGCTCTGTAGGAGTCTGTACAGAGGAAGTTGTGCTGTTTGAAGAACTGAATGGTTTCGGCGTAGTATTTTTCACTTTTGCCTGATGAATATTACGATATGACGAGCTCGCAGAGCTCGTAGGTACACTACTTTCGCTGTTTTGCTTACTTAAATTAACCTTACTTCCTGAAGGCGTAAATTCGTTTAGAGATATCTGCTCTATGAGTTTCCTTGCATCGGCAAGTTCTTCCTTGGACACACCAACCGTATGTCTAGCTTGTTTGTTTTTTCTTTTTAGAAATCGACCTCCACTGCTTACTGTAGAGGCGCGTCTTTCACATGTATTGCTTCCACTTAGACCAGCTTGCAGCTTGGTAACCAGTTGGAGCAGACTACTTCTTCTTTCGGGAGTAATATCAGTCTGATCACTCTTTAAAGAACTGCTCAGTTTTTCTAAAGCGCATTGCACTTCGGCTATGAGATTTGATCGTTGATCTTCACCCGATTCCGTTCCAGAATCGGGTGTGATATCGTTCTCGGGGGCAGCCAAAAGGCCTTGAAGTAAGGGTAGGAGTTGAGACTCACCCTCTAATTGTCCAGGTGTGGTAGGTGTGGTGGGCGTTGTTGATTCCTCATTTTTGGTGGCCTCGTCGACCAGAGCGGTACATGCTGGAAAATAAAGAATGATGCGTTATGAGGGTTAGAATATGAGTTATTTGGGTAAATGTGTGAAAATGTAAATAAATATTTGTTTTTATTGAGGTTATCAATAGTGATTTTTCTTAGTTGATTTGTAATTTTATGGTACCCTTACCATAATAATGTGGTTATTAAGTATGACATTATTACAGAATAGTATTCTTTTCTAGTACAATTTTTCCATATTAATGATGGAAAAAAATTATCCGGATTTTTAGGAGCACAAGAGTACTTTTACACTTACGATTTAATTGTTCTGTACGTGTTGTATCTTTAAGCTGCAAGTGTAATAAAAATTGACTGTTTATTAAGCTATTAATGAAGTGATACCCTCAATTATTATGATTCAAAATATAATCCCAGAAACCTTACACCTTGAAAATTACAAGAATGATGAAAAAAAAAATGTAACTGTACAGATTCGTTGTCAGCTTTTAAAATGTAATAATAGAAGATTATCTTTACCTTCTTGTTCCGCCATTACTTGACGTAATCTTACTCTAATTATACGACGCTCTTCGTAGTCAGTGCTTTGCTCTAACTAAAAAATAAAATTGTCTTTAAAAATTCATTATTCCGTGAATATAAAAATAATATTCACACTGTTAACAATTAAGATTTCGATTGTTTACCAATAATCGTAGAGTTTGTTCGTCCCAGACTGTCTCTAAATCGTTTTCTGTTATTGGACGCTGAAAAACTCTTGTAGTAGTTGTGGGCTTTCCCCGTTCCTGCAAAAGAGATATATTTTAATAAATTATCTCACTAAAAATCTCGATTACAGAAAGTTATCCCCGCAAACGTGCTACACAAATCTCCAATAATGGATCTCATTTAAAAATAGTTTTAGAACAATTTTCAGTTTAATAATAATAAAAACTTTTTAGTGTACCAAAATAACCAAACTTTACCACAGTGATTCATGCCATTTGAAAAAGCATTGGTTTCCATGCCAAACATTTATTGATATGTAATTTAAAGTCTATTAGAGGTTGATAGATTGTTATTATAGTCTATTTTTTAGCAACTAAATATTTAAGTTTTGGTCTAATTGCACTAGACTAAGTTCTAGTATATCACTGTGTCACTGTGGAAAAATGTTAACCTAAAAACGTGATTTTTTATTGTCACTTCCCAGTATCAAAAGAAGTTACCCCTTCTATACTGTAGAGATACCGGTAAGGATGTCGGGATACCGGTCAATGTCGTTGAAGTCCCAAAATATACATTTAAATTTGACGGCACTTTATGGAAAACGCGGGAGTTATATTTTTACAACTAATATATTTATGTTATGGTATTAACTACTTATCTTAACTTCTGGATGACCTAGTATTCATTTAAATATCAACCGAGAACTTTAAATAATGTTCGTCACCAATCCTCTTACCCGGCACGCCATATTAGGCTTCATTTTTACAAAAAGTCCATTGCCAATCAAGATTTTCTTAAGGAATATGTCCGACTAGACTATATTAGAGTGCGACCTACTGGACGTGTCATGCAGACCGTAACTCGTGTCTCTCAACGAGTTTGTTCATTTCAACTATTTATCTAATCGTTCATTTATAGACGAGGGAAGAACTTTGGCTTATGTTACAGTGTCTTATGTAGAGTCTTGATCTTCCGGTACAGTGGATTGAACAACTTGTTTCTGTTGCTGCAACTCAAGAATAGGAATTGTGTGGAAGACCTTCTTTTTGTAAAAGAATTGGGCGACCCCAAGCATTTTTTACATTTAATTTTCTTACAATTGTTGGATATTTAAGTAATTTGTCTGATATAAAGAGGGTAAAACCGTACCATCTACTGGTTAATCACTTTAATTATGTTGCCAGGATATTAGGTTTTTCAATCTGTTAAAAGAACGTGCAGTATCAATTTCCTTTTAGAGAATTGTCGGTTTATTTTTGCCTGATGCAGTAGAATATATATTGCATCGCGATAAAGCATTGAAACTAATGAGTTGAAGACAAATAGGTTTTGAAAACGATGATGGCATGAATTAGCAATCAGGCACCTATTTGTATGGGGTCGCTTTCTGTAAACTGAATGTTCTAAGGTACTGTTACTTTTCGTTTGTACACGTACTTTAGAAAGGGAAGGGCAACATCTGATTCGGTTTACATTGTAATTCTTATATTTGGAGCTTGTTCATCAAGATGATCTAAAACATTCAAGTATTCTTTATCATGTGGCTGTATAACACAGGTATCATACACACATGAAGCCGCCTGGTTTGCCTACCACTACAGCACGGCCGTTTTGGCATCGTCGTCGGTGTCGTAGTGCTGACCGTCAATGTATTTTTTTAAGTGCAGGAACAAATGAAATCGTAAAGCATGTTCCGCATCAGGTCATCATTAATAGCGGACGGTCGTCCACCTCGTCCCTCATCCTGAACGTTTTTTACCATTCCATCGCTCAGAGCATTTTCGCCGTACACTTCACTAGTCTGCCGATGAATTTTGGCCGCTTTCACATCTTTTGCATTTAAGAAACGAATTACAGCGTGTATCTCACAATCCGCGGGATTTTCAAAGGTTTGAGGCACTTCAAACACGCACAAACAAACGTAAACTCGGACTAATGCTTCCGTAATGGCGTCTGTTGCTATCCAATACATGCAGGTACTCAGGGCCATATTTCAAAAGGGTACTTATTTAAAAACTGCGCCTTGTATGTATGTATATATATATATATATATATATATATATATATATATATATATATATATATATATATATATATATATATATATATACTTAGTATATATGTATATATATGTATATATATATATATATATATATATATATATATATATATATATATATATATATATATATATATATGTATGTATATATATATATATATATATATATATATATATATATATATATATATATATATATATATATATATATATACTAACATTTTGGTTTAACCCCTACAGGAGATACTACATACAAGTTCGTTTATAAAATGAAATATACATATACGACAGACATTGTTACATTCGATGCACCCAATATAATGGAAACTAATCCGAATCCCTTGGCTATGCTACCAAAGATGAGCCAGTCGTTATTTCTAAATATGTATATCTGATATGAAAACTGATGTGTTAATTGGCATATTTATATACGATAAGTCAACGTTAGCCTGTTGTATTATAATTTCGATGTTGCTCTTCGCCATATATCGGTAAATAGTTCATTCTGCCCGTACCTTTTATGGCGCCACCTATATCTTCCATCTATCCTTGTGAAAAGAGATCACAAACTCCCAGTTTCGAGAAAAAATAGAGAATGCTATGTGTGAAGAATGGTAATTATTTATAGATGGCTTAGGTATTTCATTTTTTGGTGGTTCCCTGAAACTCAAAAATCACATCATGGAAAATTTTAAGGTTAGTATGTAGGCTTTGCCAAACAATTTTTAATTTATCCAGAATTTGTCTACTCTGTAACAACACCAAATTTTGGTTATCCAGTGGTTTCCAGCCGTTGATAGTACAAAATCAGAACTTGTGAGACGCATAAGCCACTTTTTTATAATCATTTATTTTTAATAATAATGTTATAAAAACAATGTCCAAGATAGAACAACGGCATCATCTCCCCAATACTTCTTTAGGTTATTATTTATTTCGATAAGTGTGATGAGTGTATTTGAAATCGGTCAATACCTATTGACGCATTCTTTATCAATAATTTGACCTTTTAACTATGTAAGAAAAACATATGTCACAAGAGCTCTTTTTTTGTTTCTTAATTAATCACGAAACCTTGCAGCTTTTAAATTAGCTTTGAGTAGTTTTATTTATAACAATGTCAACCTTGCACGCCATAGAATTGAATTCGTCAAAACATCTGCCGTTCTCCGACCTAAATATAACTCAAAAGCAATCTATTTGAAACACTCGTTAAGTTTCAACTTTTTTTACTTATTTATATTTGTTATGCGTCTTTAAATAAAAGAAAATAAACCTACCTTAAGTTATAATCATGTATCATTTCTAGTTTGAAAACTGTCAAATTTAACTCTGCCTGAAACTCTTTTTATTATCCATCATGGGGAAAAACAAAAAATTAAGCACGCGTTTGTTTCATGCCGCATTCACATCTTCATTTTTGTTTCATCGTGTCTATCACGTAAAACTGCCATACATCTTTCTCTATTCCTACCTAAAAATTAACCGATTTCGCAGAGACGGCCGCGACGAAAGGTGCTAGCCGCCTAGCCAAAATAGGCGACTAGATTTTCTCAGGCGAACGTATAGGCTGACATGCGTAGAGAGGGCAAAACACGCGGGAGTAGTACGAACGTCCTTGTCCTTAAGTAAGTTTAAGTTTAGACTTTCGATAGTGGGTTGTTTTTTTTAGGTTTACGTTAATGGGCGTGGGAAGGGTGGGAAAATAGTTTAAAATTTTATTGACGTACCTGGATTATAAATAAAAATTATAGAATATTGGAAAAAAGCGTGTGACCGAAATCTGTTTTTTTTTTCTTTTGTTGTGCCAAATTACTATCTAGACGACACTAATACTATTTACGTTTTTTTTTTTTTTTAATTTATAAAAAAATATTAAATTGTACTATTTTTTTTTTTATTTTTAATTTTAACAGTACAATATTTGAAAAATCTTACTTCACTTAAAATCGTAAACACATAGATAAACCAACAGAGTGATTTAATAACTGATTTCTTTATAAGACATATTAAATTTCGTTGGAAAGCACATTAGGAAAATATACAGATAGAAAAATGTTTAGAAAATGCAGACCATCAATTTTCTGGCACCTCAAATGGCCTAGATAGTTGTGTGCTTAAATCATTTGGTCGTGTCAAAATAATTTAGACTTTAGGGCTTTTGTAAAAGAAAAAATCAAAGAGATGTCAAAAAATATTACGGAAGGTATAGGTGTAAAGAAAAAGTAAATAATAGAGAGATTTTGCAACTCTTATTTTTTACTTGCCTTTGTCCTTATCTTTATCTCAAGCATGCGCAACATTCATTTTCACACTACGCTAGAACTGCAATAGAATAAAGTAAAAGTAAGGTTAGGTTCGTACTCGTCTTCTATAACTTAGGGGATTTTTTCATTCACCGCACGACCCCCGAGATTGTTCTAAATTCGTTTTATAAAGAAAGATGTTCTATTTTAAGGCCACCGAACGTAAATTGCCCTGACATGTCTCAAATTAACGACGTATTTATTTTAAAGTTTGAGTGTTTCGACTTTCCTTGTAAAAGGTCATGTTTTTGTTGCGCAGTATTACCGCGAAGTAATTTCACTTTCACACTACGGCAAAACTGCAATAAAATAAAGTAAAAGTAAGCTTAGGTTAGTATTCATCTTCTATAAACTTTTTTTCATTTACCGCATGACCCGCTGATGTCTGCTGTATACCTAAGTAGAAAAAAACAGGTCATACCATACTACCGATAAGAATAAAGAACTTCAAATAACCTCTCTCATAAGTTCCTAAATAAGGGAAATCGTTATCCTCAATAAAGGTTTCTCATATTTTGTTTTAATAAAGCCATGTATCCACTAGGCAACAATTGACGCACAACACGTGACGCTCAACATGTTCGGCAACGTTGCACGACAGCGCGCGATGTTGCCAGATGGCGCGCAACGTGACGCACAGCTTGTTTGTTTGTGTGCAACATGCACCTGAACACATTTTCTTTTTTTGTAAGTAATTTCTAACCCATCACCGTGGTGAAATTATAAACGTCGCCGCTGAAATCAACACTAGCTCTTCTGGCGACATGTTGTTGACGACTGATCGTATGGACAGACAATGTTGCTAAACAAAAGTTCCGCGTCGACGTTCAACATGATGAGCAACATGTTGTGCAACATGTTGCGCGTCAATTGTTGCCTAGTGGATACAAGGCTTAATGCGCGAGATCCAAGCGGTGGGCGCATGCTTTAAATAATAATTACAGCTGAGTCCTTATATTTAATTTCTTTCCTTTACTATTGCGCATGCTTCAAAAAAAAGACAGTAGCCTGCCAAAATAAGCGTTGCAAAATCTCCCTATTAGGTTTTAAAATGTAGAAAAAGAATCGTGTATCATGACAAATATAGGTAATAGGTGTCCATAAATCCAATTTTCGTCATATCAGTGTCAGGTGGTTAAAGTGTCTTGGTTCAGAAAAACTAGGGAAAATCTGGAGTTGATTTTTATTAAAAATTGTATTTTATATAATACATACCAATTTGGTACTACCAGCAAGTTTAGCTTTTAACAAATTAAATAATGAAGGTACAGCTATCTAAACACAGCAACTATTCAGGACAGCAGAAAGCCCAGCAAAAGAACTCAGTCTGGTATTTAATCTTCGCGACGTCATCGAACAACAAAATGGCGAGATTAATATTCTAGATTTAGAACCTCTTAGACTTAGATTTGTTATTAAAATAGTAGAACCACAATCTTATAAACAGCATACAGGATAACCCCAATATGGAGCATTTCAGAGATACATCTATTTACTGCAGCTGTCAAAAAAGAAACTCCGAGACCGAGGGATTTCTGCTTGCTTCCTAAGATAATGTGACTAATGCCTTATTGTATCGTAGTTAATTTATTGACCTGGCGGACATTAAAATAGTATATGCAGTAAAGAACCAGAATCACTTATGCATTTATTTTCAGCCTATCCAGTTCATGTTCTATCATCTTACATCCATCGTCACAATGCGCGTTGCGAAAATGGCAGGTAAGGCATCTACTCGAATTGTAGCTTTTCGACCAAAAAATGTTTACACGTCAACAAACCAATACAATACTTTCTAATAAAACAACCAAAAAGAATTTTGTAATTCAGTTTTCCCTGTTGAAACAGACCCTGTTGAAACAGAGAGCAGGAGAGACGTTTTAAGTACCAAGATTTACAGTCCCAACTTCGCATTTTTTTTAAATTAAAATATCCATAATTGTATTTTAAGCCAAGTATTATTATATAAAATAAAAACCTCATTTATGCAATGAATAGTTTCGCTAAAAAATCCCTCAGAAAAAAAAAACGATTTTTTCGGCTCCGTAACTAGG
>CM032455.1:122605356-122720356 GCA_019049505.1 Pachyrhynchus sulphureomaculatus | reverse complement strand
ACTAGGTCATCGAGTGGGGTGTCAAATGAAAGCTTGTAAAAACACGAGTTCAAATATATATATATATATATATATATATATATATATATATATATATATATATATATATATATATATATATAATGTAATACTTGCGAGCACTTATCTTTGTATTATTTTTAAAAAATTGTGAAAAATCGCTATTCCTTCTTTATCTCGAAAAGTACTGACCAAAAAATTTCGAGAAAATTCTGAATATTCTCTACAGGATGTAGATTGAACGAAAATTATCACGAGTATTTTAGTAATTTATCTGGTATATACAAAAACAAAAATTTCAAGATCATCAGTAAAGATCGGAAAAAAAACTTTGATGAAAACTTAATTTAGAATGTGTTTTGTGAAATCATTGATCATTTTATATCTCCGTACCAAACATTTTTATTTTTAAAGCAATCAACGTACGGAACACTAATTGCGCAAATCCAACTTGCACTTGACCGGTTATTCGTATTAATTTATGTCAGTGCACATAAAATTATGTACACATAATGCTGAAAAGGATTTATAGACTTTCAGGACTCCGCTTACAACGTCATCCTGACCACCTCTTCGCTCTACAAATTTCTACCTTCACTTAGAAATAAATATTGTATTGATCAAATTTTAAACAGAATATATTTGAAAGTTAAGAAAAAGGTTTTTACCATTTATGATGATTGCTAAGAATTCAAGAAGTATTGTGTCTCAATCAAAACATTTTTAAAAGTTATGTCACCTGGCCACTGTTATACTCCTACATAAGAATTTCAAATATTCTGGAGTTGTGCAAAAACATCTGTAGATTTTTTATTTATTTTTAAACTAGGATTTGAAATAACTTTTAAAAATATGAGATTTGGAATTTGTAATAGATACTACAGTTTGTTTTTATAATGATACAGTTTTAAAAATATTTCTCATTTACTGCCCCATTCACCAAAAATGTAAAGTTGGTCTACTTAGGAATTAGAGGTTTAAATTGAAGAGAGCGTCTGTAGGCAAACTAAAGTTATGACTCTGTGCGATACAAAAGCAAAGAATTGGTTTGTAGTTAGGATTAAACTAATAAAAATGATATATGATTCTAAAAAATATTAATTTTCCTAAATGCTGCACGATCTTCTATCTCAATTTTTATTTTAAATATCCTTAGTGATCTATAATATATATAAAATGCAACGTCTCTCTGTCTGTCCGTCTGTCTGTCCGTTAATACGCTTATCCGATTTACGTACGTTTTTTTTTTTAAAACATACATATGTTCTCTGGCCAGGTTATAGGCTATATTTTATTACGATCGGTAGCATAAGGAATGAGCAGTGACGATAATAGTGAATCAAGTCGAAAAAAAGTTTGCCGCTAGCGCGTTCCCTTGCAATAAGCCTAAACCATTAAATATGGAACAATATTATGTAGCAGAGAATATCTATAATCTATAATATATATAAAATGCAATGTATATCTGTCTGTCTGTCCATTAATGCGTTTATCACGCGAGAACCACTTATCCGATTTACATGTCTTTTTTTAAATTCATACATATATTCTTTGGCCAGGTTATATAATAATAATAATAATAATCTATATCTATAGTATATATAAAAAATGCAACGTGTCTCTGTCTGTCTGTCTGTCCGTTAGTGCGCTTATCCCTCGAGAACCACTTATCCCATTCCCGTGATTTTTTAAATTCATACATATGTACTCTGACCAGGTTATAGATATATATTTTTTATTATATATATATATATATATATATATATATATATATATATATATAGAGAGTGTATCTCTGTCTGTCTGTCTGTCCGTCCGTTAGTGCGCTTATCACTGGAGAACCACTTATCCGATTTACGTACTTTTTTTTAAAACATACATATGTTCTCTGGCCAGGTTCTAGGCTATATTTTATTACGATAGGTAGCATAAGGAATGAGCAGTGACGATAATAGTGAATGAAGTCGGAGAAAAGTTTGCCGCTAGCGCGTTCTCTTGCAATATACAGCCTAAATCATTACATATGGAACAATATTATGTCGCAGAGAATATCTATAATCTATAATATATATACATATAATGCAATGTCTCTCTGTCTGTCCATTAGTGCGTTTATCACGCGAGAACTACTTATCCGATTTACGTGTCTTTTTTAAATTCATACATATATACTTTGGCCAGGTTATATAATAATAATAATCTATATCTATAATATATATAAAATGCAATGTATCTCTGTCTGTCTGTCTGTAGTGAATCAAATCGGAAAAAAGTTTGCCGCTAGCGCGTTCTCTTGCAATACACCGCCTAAACCACTAAATATGGAACAATATCATGTAGCAAAGGATATCTATAATATATATATAAAATGCAACGTCTCTCTGTCTGTTTGTCCGTTTGTGCGCTTATCACTGGAGAACCACTTATCCGATGTGTTTTTTTTTAAACATGCTAAACCACTAATATGGACTAATACCATGTAGCAAAGAATATCTATAATATATATAAAATGCAACGTCTCTCTGTCTGTCTGTCTGTCCGTTAGTGTGCTTATCACTGGAAAACCACTTATCCGATTTACGTGTTTTTATATAATTTTATACATATGTTCTATATAATTCGATATAACCCTAGATAATGGGAGATAAGGTGAGATAATGGGAGATAAGTATAAATAATGGGAGATAAGGAGAAATAATGGGAGATAAGGAGAAATATTGCGAGATAAGTCGAGATAAGCCTAGATAATGGAGATAAGGTGAGATAATGGGAGATAAGGAGAAATAATGGGTGATGAGCAGAGATAAGCCCAGATAATGGAAATTATGTAGAGATAATGGGAGATAAGGGGAAATAATGGGAGATAAGGGGAAATAATGGCAGATATTTTATTACGTTAGGTAACATAAGGAATAAGCAATGACGATAGTAGTGAATCAAGTCCACGGCTAGTATGAAATATTACAGTGTCAAAACCAAACAAGTAGAAGTTTTAAATTTCATAACAGTTAGATAGTGCTAAAGTTGAGGACCACTTTAGCGTAAGTGGCTCTTTTATGTTATCTCTTAAAAATAAGGGGTTAAAGTTTAGACTCCATAAGAATAGTTATTGAAACCCAATATAATTTTTCATTTGAGGTGCTAAATATACCGTGAAACTTGACATTTGTCAAATTTGACGGGTTATAAAACCATGTTTGTTTTAAACATATAGTTAGATCATTTAATAATATTTCAAAATATATAATTATTGATAATTATTTTTAGTCGATCCTAAGATACTGAGTATCAAAGTTGCTGAACGAAATGTTAAGTTTTAACTGGTTCCATTGATTAAAATTTTCGTCACTGGTATATTAAAAAAGTGATCTAGTGTAAGTTGGTCCCGCGCAATTAGTGTTCTGTACCGGAATTGCCTTTAAAAAACAAATGCTTAAAGCAGTCAACTTTCAAGTATATGAGTATATTACTGATTGCACCGAATACATACTGATATTTCGTAGCTCTTAGTCTCAACTTTCTACGAAAAAAACCTCCCCCATATTGGTAAAACACTTATATTTTTTTTAACAGTTAAATTATGAAACGTAATGCACTCGTCATAATTTTCGCACAATCAACACTTTATGGAGACTATTTTAGAGCTTTTTCAAAATCAGTACTTTTCGAGATAGGCGGTACAGCCATTTCTGGCCATTTTTTAAAAAGTAATATGAAGAAAAGGTTACGCCAGTATCTATATCTAGAATATATATAAAATGCAACGTCTCTCTGTCTGTCTGTCTGTCCGTTAGTGCGCTTATCACTGGAGAACCACTAATCCGATTTACGTACTTTTTTTTTAAAAACATACATATGTTCTCTGGCCAGGTTATAGGCTATATTTTATTACGATAGGTAGCATAAGGAATGAGCAGTGACGTAAAATAGTGAGTGAAGTCGGAAAAAAATTTGCCGCTAGCGCGTTCCTTTGCAATACACAGCCTAAACCGTTAATTATGGAACAATATTATGTAGCAGAGACTATCTATAATCTATAATCTACAATTTATATATAAAATGCAATGTCTCTCTGTCTGGCTGTCTGTCCATTAGTGTGTTTATCACGCGAGAACCACTTATCCGATTTACGTGTCTTTTTTTAAATTCATACATATATTCTTTGGCCAGGTTAAATAATAATAATAATAATAATCTATATCTCTAATATATAAAATGCAACGTCTCTCCGTCTGTCTATCTGTCTGTCGTTGCGTCCGTTAGTGCGCTTATGACTGGAGAACCACTTATCCGATTTACGTGCTTTTTTTTTTTAAATATACATATGTTCTCTGGCCAGGTTATAGACTATATTTTATTACGTTAGGTAACATGAGGAATAAGCAGTGACGGTAATAGTGAATCAAATCGGAAAAAAGTTTGCCGCTAGCGCGTTCTCTTGCAATACACTGCCTAAACCACTAAATATGGAACAATATCATGTAGCAAAGAATATAATATATATAAAATGCAACGTCTCTCTGTCTGTCTGTCCGTTAGTGCGCTTATCACTCGAGAACCACTTATCCGATTTACGTGTTCTTATAAATTTATACATATGTTCTATATAATTCGATATAAGCCTAGATAATGGGAGATAAGTCGAGATAAGCCTCGATAATGGGAGATAAGGTGAGTTATGGGAGATAAGGAGAAATAATGGAAGATAAGCAGAGATAAGTCTAGATAATGGGAGTTATGGTGAGATAATGGGAGATAAGGAGAAATAATGGGAGATAAGGAAAAATAATGGGAGATGAACAGAGATAAGCCTAGATAATGGAAATTATGTAGAGATAATGGGAGATAAGGAGAAATATTTGGAGATAAGGGAAAATAATGGGAGATATTTTATTACGTTGGGTAACATAAGGAATAAACAGTGACGATAGTAGTGACACAAGTCCACGCGAGCGGAGCCGCGGGCCCGGCTAGTTACATCATATACATTTTTGAACTCCTATTTTCATAGGCATCATGAAATTGGACCCAGATCTTTTTATTACGGGCACTTATAAAGCCTTAAGACTTAATCCCTTTATGAAACTGGACCCAAGATTCCCTTCAAATTAGTTTTTTATTATGGGGTATTCCCGTCCGTTTTACAACATTATTAATTTAGAAATTTTACCCATTTTCCAATGAGAAAGTCTACTGTCACGATGTGTAGTTTGTTCTAGTACTTTCTTCAAATCGATCTATGACGCGGTTAGGAGAAGGCAGTGAGCGAATTCTGTGTTCCGGCAATAACTTACATAATCACTCCTAATCTGAACTAATGTTTTTGGAATCCGAAAATATTAGTAATATGTTCGTGTTTGAACTATGTGCGTTGCAACCCCGAAATAAAAAGGTGCAAAAGTTCGCAAATTACTTGGCCGATAACTACATAGCGGAAGACGCCACCTGATTTATGGGCCGAAAATATTGCGGAGATGAATCGTACGACAAACGCATGTGAATCATTTCACTCCTATTTCAGTAACGCATTTATCACATCCACCCTTCATTGTTTAGTTTTGTAAACATGCTTTTACAATGTCAAATTAACACTGGTATTAAAATAAATAGTGTTCATCATCCATATAAATTTCAAAAGCCACTTCTAGGGAGCGTCATTTGAGCCCAATTTCGTATACTACTGAAGGGGCTAATTTTATTGTTGGGCCCAATTTCGTAGTCTTTTTGATCCTTTTACCTGATCTTGACACCACATTCTATGATCTTAGAAAAAAAATGTTCTGGTTTCTTCCTACAAGTTAACCTCTTAAATCAAAATTAAACTTTCAAAACTACACGGCTCTGAATGGGCCATCAATTACTATATTTGTGCCAAATTTCAACTTTCTATGTCAAATAGTTTCGGAGAAAGTCGGGTGTGACAGACAGACACCGAAGTTATCCCGTAAGTGCTCCGTACGGAACATTACAAAATATTTTTCACTACTGCAGATATGATATCAAAAACTCGTGACCTGTCAGATTTGATACTTTACCTGTTAATATTCGCCCAATTCAGGTTATTTTTTACAGCTGTATGATTTTAAAATCAGGGAATTTCTTGAAATAAAATGGAAAATTTGCAGAACTAAAAATTAGAAATTATTGTAATACTATTTATTTTAAGCATTAAGCCAGGGAAAGTCTTTGATTGTCCAAATTTTTCTCATATTTACAGTTAAAAATAAATCTAGTATATACGAGTAAATGTAAAATGTTAACACAAACTTTTGCGCCAAGAATTTTGTACGACATGCTAATGTTGGGACAACGAAATCCTGGCATTCTTACTTCCGATCGCATTCGAACGATTTAATTTTTTGTTTAATTTCCCATATTTTGATTTAAAAAATATTACAGGCTGCGCAAAAAAAAAACGTCTATAAATCTAGTTCAGCACTTAAAATGTTTAGAAAATGTTGCTTTAAATCTATTTTTCTGTAAACTACTGAAAAGTTTATTGTTTATTTTTCCTTTTTATAGCTTTTGGCAGAAATCCAAAAAAATAAATTTATAGAAAACGATGTTTGCTGTACATGTAACCCTGAAAATGTTCGAGGTTTCATGAATTTGTGTACTGTTTTTGTTACCAAATATGGATATCAAAGGGGCACTGAAAAATATAGAGCTTTGCACACCTACTGCAGTAAAGCAATTGTGATGCATGCAAAACAGTTTATGTGAGTTTCTTTAAGTACTCGCTTAGATATAATGAATAAGTAAATATATAATAAAAGACTGTTTTTAGTCAATTTCCACTGGTTTATTTAAATTGCGATGACGCGTTTCGCTGTCGATGCAGCTTCTTCAGATCTACATTTTACACTGTGTAAAATGTAGATCTGAAAAAGCTGCATCGACAACGAAACGCGTCAGCGCAATTTAAATAAACCAGTGGAAATTGACTAAAAACAGTCTTTTATTATATATTTATAATGAATTTCCATCAAGTAGAAGCTACAACCATCCAAAATATGAATAAGTAAGTTATGTCCTATATTTTTCAATTTATACTGTATTTAATCATGTTAATCAATGTTTACCTTAGCGCTGGAAGATATGTTTAAAAATCTGAACTGGTATAACAAAGGAATTAACATAACATACGACTCAACCACTTAAAGTTCGCAGAAGACATTATCATCATTAGCGAGACAGCAAAGGAACTTTGAATCATTTTGCAAGAACTCCATGAGGCTGAGTTGGACTAGAAATTAATGTAAATAAAACCAAAATGAGTCCCGGAGACATAGATGTGTTTGTTGTCAACAAATTGCTCGAAAACGTGCCCTCGTACATATATTTAGGACACACGTTCCAATTGGGAAAAGAGAAACCAGACGCGGGAATCTCCAGACGAACAAGTCTTGAATGGGCAGCATTCGGTAAACTGGGACATATAACGAAGTCATCAGTTATCCCAATAAATCCTAAAAGGAAAGTCTTTAATAGTTGTATAATGTCTCTGCTCACTTATGGTCTAGAAACTACGGCACTAACTCGCAAGTCGGCTAACAAGCTCCAAATCACTCAAAGAGCAATGGAAAGAGCCATGCTAGGAATAAGCCTTAAAGACCGAATCAGAAACCAAGATCTCCGAGAAAGAACAAAAGTACCGGATGTATTGGAAAAAAAAAAACAGCACAGCTAAAGTGGTGATGGGCGCGCCACATTGCAAGACAAGATTCAAATAGGTAGACTAATAAATTATTAACATGAGACCACAGAAGCGATGGCGAGGCAGTGAATCACTTTTTCCACACACGTGTCGCTCCTGTAGCGCTTTAGGGACCTCCCTGTAGCACGTGTGCTAGACCCATAAAAAAAAACGAACTGGACGCAAGTTGCAATGGATAGAAGAGCATGGAAAATTTGGAAAAAGGCCTACATTTAGGAGTTGATGAACACTGGTTGGGAAAGAAGAAGACTGTATTTAATCACAGATTTAGGGTAGTTATTAACATGCGAAGAAGAGATTGCACCCAAGCGACATTTTTTTCCACTTCTACATTTCAATTGAAATCAAACGAAAATACTGCGTTCATTAAAGACATTTTAAATAGTGGGTTCTTCATATATTCACTACTTTCTATTTGAAATATTTATAATTTTAACCAAATCATGTGATATTAAATAACTAAATGAAAAGTAAACCAAACTGAAAATTAAGTGGACAGAAAGAGCCATAAACATAATAGAGTTTAAAAGACTTAAGTAGTGTAGTCACTATTAAAGTCATCTATTTCAAGATAGCCAAAAATATGTTTAAAAGAACACCAATAGAGGCACATTACCCTAAACTATAACTTTGTAAGTAACAAGTAATTTTTATCAAATATTTTATTGAAGCGTCAGTACTTTGGGACTGTACAGTATCATTATAAATTAAAAACATATTTTCTTTGTTAAAAAGTCGCTATATTAAAAATATCCTGTCAGCATGACCATTGTTTCGTAGTTGTTGCTACATTGTCAAACCCGCGTTTGTTAAAATAGCAATGACTACGAAACCAAGGTCTCGTAGAAAAAAAGTTTTTAATGTACTAATTTGTTTAACAAAGAAAATACGTTTTTTATTTAGAATTTTTAACGACTTTGGCAAAATATAGTGTTACTGGAAACAACAATAGAGAGATTTTGCAGCACTCATTTTGTCTTAATCTTTATTAGAAGCATGCGCCCACCGCCTGGAACAGTAGTAAATAGAAGAAATTAAATATAAGGACTCAGTTGTAATCGTTATTTGAAGCATGCACCCACCATTCGGAGCTTGCGCAGTATTGAAACAAAATAAGAGAAATCTTTATTAAGAATAACGATTTACCTTATTTAGGAACTTATAAGAGAGGTTATTTGGAGTTCGTTATTCTTATTACTATTATAGTAAGGCCTGTTTTTTTCCTACTTCGGTATACAAACCACTAAAAAAATACAGTAAAATTGAAATGATAATCTTTTATTGCAAATAACTCTGACAACAGTTAATTAGTGTTCAAATGATGTTGGGATTTTGCAATCTTTGGCACAATACCATTACAGTGTGTGTAGTGCTAATTTTAAATGAAATTTTATTTACCGCACATTCGTAATAGCTTGGAAATATTGAAGTAAGTGATAGAAACCTGCTAGACATAATTTTAATTTAGAAATTTGTGTTAACCCATCAAATATTAATAAGCGGTGTGCTTAACCATGAAAGAATGAAAAAATCCCCTAACTTTATAGAAGATGAATACTAACCTAACCTCGTAAATCCTTCGCATCAACACTGCACATTCTTGAGATGACGATAAGAGCAAAGGAATGTGAAAATTAAGCGTTACAAAATCTCTCTATTAACAAGTGTGTAATTATCAACATGTATCCGAATTTACTAATAAATTGCTTTTTATCAGCTATCTTATATCTAACAAGTATAATCAATAAAATAATAACTAACACTTGTTCATTACTAATTAAAATTACTTCAGAGTGTCAAAAAAATGTAAAATGAAGAAATTATTGAAAGAGGCCGAAGAGTCTTTAGGCTCCGAACAACTTTCAATTTCGGTCTTGTTATAAATTCATTGAACGATTTAGAATGGCATCTGTGCAAGTGGAACAACTTCGAATGTATATTTTAACACATACGAGGGTGGATTGAAATGTCTTGTAAAAAACAAGGTAAATAACATTTTTGCAAAAACACAAATCTTCATTGGGCTCAATACATTTGAAATTTCAATTTTTTTTCTGAAAATCTGTGCATATTATAGTTTATAGCATAGATAACCTCTTTATTCGACGAAAATTTCTTCCTTCTAAGCGAATTTTTGAGGTAAGGAAACAAAAAAACTTGATCACTGATCTGGGGAATAGAGTGGATGGGGAACTATTTCGAAAGCTAACTCGTCCACTTTTGCCATTAGAATGGCCGATGGGTGGCACTTCATACGAGCTAATCGTGGTCACATCTGCTCACTATACAAATGGTCCAATCACGTTGCTTATCAAAAGCCAGTCACTGTTTTTCCTTTTCCAGATGATGAATCATCTGGAAAAGGAAGGAGGAAAGGTTGTAAGACCTAAAAAACAGTTACCATCTTTTTTCCCGGCGATAAAATTGTTTTCGCTTTTTTCGGTGCACTTTTACCTTCGTCAACCCACTCTTTTGACTGTCGTTTTCTCTCCAGGGTATAATGGTGGATCCACGATTCGTCTTACTTTACAAAACGAGGCCAGAAGTCCTTTAGATTACGCTGCAACTTTTCCAAACACGATTTTGAAATGTTCTTCCATGTGCTTTTTTGGTCTGGCGTCAACAAAGGTGGCATCCATCGTGCATTAAGCTTTTTCATTTTTGGAACTTCATATAAGATATGTACCATATGAGATGCCTACCATTTCAACAATCACAATAAGTTTAATGCGACGATCTTCCATCACGATGCCATGAATTTTATCGACCATTTCTTCAGAAGAAACCTTAACCGAGCGTCCTGAACTTGTAGCATCAATGCCCGCACGGGCACGTTTAAATTCATTTATCCAGTAATTGAGTGCTGGTACAAAGTTCCCATGAACTTCCTTTAGTTCAGTTTCGATCTGAGCCTCAGTACACTTTTTTAAATAAAAATGTTTTCATTTCAACGAAACTTGTAACACCGATGGCTTACGATAGCTGCCAATAAGCGACTGCACTTGCATCTGTTTGAAATTTTGAACACAACCGTTGTAAGAATCACGCTTACCAACAGTCATGCTCAATTCGTAGAAATTTACCAGACCTATCAATCCACCTTCATGCATCACATCGCGCAGTAATAAAATCTCTCACCAACGAGGGAAATGGACCAAAAATTATTCATGAAAGAATGTCCCAGGTGTACGAAAATCAGGGCTTATCTTATTTTCAAATAAAATTTTAGTCCACACAGTTTCGAGGGAGCCGAGACTCAATTCAGGATGACCCCAGATCACGAAGACCAGTACAGGTTAGAGCTGAGGAAATGATCACGTTCGTATCAGAATTAATGAGGAAAGAAATTTCTCAAGAACATTAAGCCGGTTTAAAGAACATTAAGCCGGTTTAAAGAACAATGAGAATTATTTTTCACGATTGTCACAAATAATGACACTTGGAATTCTCACGAAGCAGGAGTCGAGACAATGGATTCATGAGCTCTTCACCTTCAAAAAAGGCGAAAATTCGGTCAACTTCTAAAAAGTTGACTTTTTTTGGGAGAGCGAAGGAATTTGGCTTATTGAATATATGGAGAAACAGTCCGCAATTCGTAAAGAGGTTTACGAAAGGATGATCCAAAACCTGGAGCAGGCCATTGGAAAAAAACAATCCGTCGTTGAGAAACAAATTTTTATTGTTGTACTACAACTCCAGGGTCCACAAGGCTGACACAGTTCTCGCCATGAGCAAAAGCTGTGGATTTACCGAGTTACAACTTTCACTTTATAGTCCCCAGTTAGCTCCCTGCGACCTTTTTTTATCAAACATCTGAAGAAAGACCACAAAGGTTGAAAGTTTTCCTCAAATGAAGTGTAAACAAACGATTTTTTTTCTGTTAGAATTAAATAACTCGAGAAACGCTGGACTATGTGCATTAGTGAAGACCGTAATTATGTAGAAAAATATATTTATTTAAATTCTCCCAGTTTTCGTTCACATAGAAGTAAATAACTTAAAAAAAAACTGTCCCGTAGTTCATCTAACTAACTAGAAATTGCAGCGGTGTATAACGTTATTTTGGATTGCAATATCATAACATAGGACGAGTGAGTAGAGTAAATATGAGCTGAACAATTAGAAATGTTTTGTGTGCCAATTCTAATTTTCCCAAATTGTTTGATGCTCTAAATATATTTTTAGTATTTCTGCATGTTTGCGTTACACTTCTTATTGACTTTTTTCCCAGCTTTTTTATAATCGACAACAAATATTCTGGAGAAGTAGCATAGTTAAAAACAAATTATTCAATTGTTGGTGAAACGCTTGTTCATAACTACTTGAAATTATAAGTAATTCCAAGTTCTTTTAATTGTTATCGACTAGACATATGACCCAGACCACGTAGAATAATGTGTTTCATTGAGGTTTATCATTGGGTAGTCGCATTTATGAGTATAGAGTATAATAAACCATTGGTATTAGTGTTTATTAATTTACAAGCAATAATGGCAGACTTAAGAGAATGCAGAATCGATTATAGATATGCGAAATTAATACATATATACAGTACCGCTACAGGCACCATTAACCATCATGAATCAACATCATGATTTCGAATTGAAAGAGGAATCCGGCAAGGAGATATCTTATCCCCACAACTTTTTATAGCAACGTCGGAGTATGCATTTAAAAATTTGAACTGGGATAATATGGGAATTAGTGTAGATGGCGAATATCTGAATCATTTTAGATTCGCGAACGTCATCGTCCTTATTACAGATAATATGGGAGATGCAATAAAAATTGTAGAAGAACTGAAACGGATTGTAAGAAGAACAGATCTAGAACTAAACATAGAAAAGACCAAACTCATAACTAATCTGGTGTTAAGTGAAGAAATAAACATATTTGCTCAGTATATATCACTACTACACCAAACACTTTATTTTTGCACTGGACGCGCGTTTCGCTAACCATATTAGCTTCATCAGGAGCGATGATTGACTGATGAAGCTGACATGGTTAGCAAAACGCGCGTCGAGGGCAAAAATAAAATGTTTGGTGTAGTGGTGATATATATTGAGTAGTGTTATTGTGCCAAAGATTCCACCTTTCCAACATACAAACCATATCGGGACACACTATATAGCAAGTAGACGACTACAAGTATTTGGATCACAAAATAAGATTGGGCAGATACAATCAAACATGCGAGATCCAGAGAAGAATTGGCTTGGGGTAGGCAGTTTTCGGAAGACTACGTGATACTTTCAAGAACAACGATATACCTTTAAGTCTACGTAGTACGGAACGTCTTCGAGCAATGTGTAATGTCGGTCATGACATACGGAGCTGAAACTCTTATGTTGACAAGGAAGATAATACAGAAATTAAAAGTAGCACAGCTGGCAATAAAAAGGTCAATACTAGGAGTTACAAGAAGAGATAGAATCCCAAACAGAATCATTAAAGATCGTACAAAGATAGTAGATATTATAAAACATATTACGGAGCTCAAATGGAGGTGGGCCGATCACGTGACGAGCTTGACGGACAATAAGTGGACGAAGAGAATTGTTGAGTGGGGACCACGGCAAGACAAAAGAAGCAGAGGCAGATCACCTAGCCGATAGAGGGACGACCTAAAGAGAATTGCCTAGAACTGGATAGCGAAAACACCACATCGAGGGGACTGGAAGGACTTGGAAAAGGCCCATGTCCAGCAGTGAACGAGAGAGGCTGGATGATGATGATGATGAGATTAATTTATAATTTTTAAAAACTTGTTGCAGTCAGTTTTGTATTGAAATATACTTCGAGTAGTTTTGTTGGCAAACCTCATGAAAATAAATTTTGCTAGCGATGTTATTAATAACTATGTTTCTTGGAAAACTATTGAAGTCATTTGATAATACATGTTGCCTGGTTTAAAGTTCGCTTCATTTTCTAATTTTAAATAAAAACTAAAATCAAAAACATTTTGCTGATGGACAGTTGGTTTTATCGATTATTACTAATTAAGAATAGAAAGCAAACGTCCTATATATGTGCAAGTTCCATCAACGGACCAGATTTTATTACTGTAGCTCCATAATTTGCCATATACGATTTAACTCACCATAAAATTTTAAGTTTTTATGGACCTGACGGAGAGACGCATTTACCATTAAATAATACTCGAAAGAGATTTGGCAAATTAATTTTTTAAGTTTTTTCAATGATACCAAAAGCTAGGCATTTTGATGAGGACAATATTAATATATAACGAGTTTGAGACCTACCTAAAAAGGATAAGGACTTTTTTGAGTTCAGGTGACCCGTAGTCTAGCTTATTTTTCAAAGGAATTATTTTCAGTATTATTCTTAAAAAGAATGTTGATTTTTAGATTATTTATTTGCATTACCGTTACAGGTAATGCAAATTATATGATAACTTTTATCTTGTGCGGTATTTTTGAAACTTGGGTAAAATGTGATGCCAGTAGAAAAAAACTAAACATCAGAAAAAAAAGTTTAGTACTTTAAGGTAATAGAATCGCAGGTTAAAAATATATATTAGATGTTATAAAATAATAAGGGGAGCCCATTAATTTGATTTTCTATATGCTTCAGAAAATATGATATAACCCAACAGAAAAATGTACTATTACAAAAAATATACGTAAATTTTTTAAAAGATTTAGAAGTAACCTTTACTTTTTTGTGTCAATTTTAATTTATAGATAAGACTTCCAACGCAATTTTGGCTAATATGAGCAAATATCAAAAAAACTGAAATTAAACTTACCGATGCTTGTAGATAATATAATCCAAACAGCAAAGAAAACAACACAAAATTAGTCAATTCAGTTCTTCAGACGAAAAAAGCAAAAAACCAAAAAATATTTAAAAAAATTTTGGTGTTTAAAGATGTTAGAAAATGCGGTGTTCACTGCACAAGATTTTAAAGAACACAGTTTTAGAGCTGAAGTCGAGACGCGACTGTTAAGCGTCTTGCCGTTTGACGTCACAGCGTCCAAATTTAGCGTCTTTATACTGTAATTCTCGGTAGGAAGATACTCTTGCCCGTTTTTAAGTTTTTACAGTTTTAAAAAAAGATTAAAATTTTAAATGTAGGGAAGTAATTGACTTAAATTTTCTTTGTATGGTGTATGTCCTTTGTTATTATTTTTAAAGTTCTTGTTAAACATATCTATTATTATCTAAGATATTTTTAGTTGGATCTTTAGGTAAAGAACTAAAAAATTCCTGGCTGCTGGGCCCAGTTGTTATTATACGTAACACTACTTAATCTAGTTTGTACTACAAATCAGTCTGAAAATTAATCCACGTCATTGTCAAATAAGCAGTAAACTCCTGGAGTCGTAAGATGATGATCTGACTGTTTACTTACAGATCGGTTAATTTAAGATTAATTAATTAATATTTAGTAATAGCGCTAGAATATCTATTTGTAGAGGATGGTCCAAATTGGACACTTCTAAAGGTAAACCTCTTTATCTAAAGGACGAAAACTGATCTCGGTGCCTGAGGCTCAATTTTTATGATAAACTCAATGGTGAAAACCACATATTGATATCTAGTACTGTTTCAGATATACAGGGTGTTTTTCAAAAATCTGCATTTTGGAAAAATATTTGTAATTCTATTCCTATTGAAAATTTTTGATTTCTGTAAAAACATTCTCAAAGCACTTTTTCACGTGGATTTCAACAGTGTAAGTTACATTTTTTACAACTAATATTTTAATAGTTATTAACGCAAAAATATATTGTTTAAATGGGATACCCTGTAATTTTTCCTTATCCGAATAGAGCTTTAAATAGCCATTGTAAAAATATAGCACACTTTATATTTTGCTTAAATCTACTTCAAAATATAAAGGTTTCCAGTTTTTATGCGAGTTTTAAATGCACATTTTGTGAAGCAGGCTTTGGACGGAGCGGCCATATGGTTTAATTCAATTGTTTACTCGTAGTTGTCAAATTTTACTTCACGATCATCAGTTTGTAAAGAAACGACCCAAAAATTATGCATCAAACAGGGATAAGGAGTTAGAAGAAATAGTAGTTTTGGGAACTATCGGAAATAATCTCAACACTTTAACCTGACAGTTAAAAGAATCCACTGGACTACCAAGAACTAACGTAAGTCGTACTTTGAAGAAGCACAAATTCAGGCCATATAGGACAAGAAAAGTTCATCACCTTAGAGACGGAGATTTTCAACGGCGTATGGATTTTTGCCAATGGTTTCTGGAGAATTGTAACCATGTTCCGAATTTTTCATTAAATTGCATTTGGACAGACGAAGCTTATGTAAGCAATGCAGGTATTTTTAACCGTTACAATTCTTATACGTGGGCACAAGAAAATCCTCATTTAGTTGTCGAGCAAAGAAATCAAGACAGATTTGGATTTAATGTGTGGGCAGGACTTTTTAGACGCAGGGTTATAGGTCCATTTATTTACGAAGGAATACTCAGAGATATTTAGAAATTTTAAGGCAGCAAATAGAACCTCTTGTTGATGAACTGCCGTTAATGGGCCTTAGAAATATATTTTTTCAACACGACGGGGCACCCCCTCATAACGCTGCAGTTATCAATAATTTTTTATCGGCCAATTTCGACAATAACTGGATAGCCAACCAAGGTCCGAACCGTTGGCCGGCAAGGTCACCGGATTTAACACCCATGGACTAATTTTTAAATTGCCGACAAACACCAGGCAAGAGTTAGAAGTCGCAGTGATACAAAGTTTTGCAGCTCTCACTCCTCTTGAACTAATCAACTCGGTAAGAAGTGTCCAGAAAAGGTGCCGCCTATGTGTAAATGAAACTGGTCGACATTTCGAACATCTCTTATAGAAAATTGTTTTGTTTTAGTTTTCTCTACTCGGAATAAATTGTTTTATTGTTGTTTTGTTTTATTTTCTACATAGTTTAAAGTACTATAGCATTTAGTAAATTTCATTGTAGCTATGATTCTCAGAGATACTTGTGGGAATTTTTTTTTACGATTTGACTGCTACCGGTAAACAATTAATATTGCCGCTTCGACCAAAACCTACTTCACAAAATGTGCATTTAAAACTCACGTAAAAACTGAAAACCTTTATATTTTGAAGTAGATTTAAGCAAAATATAAAGTGTGCTATATTTTTAGAATGGTAATTTAAAGCTCTATTCGGATAAAGAAAAATATATAGGGAATCCCATTTAAAAAAAAATATTTTTGCGTTAATAACTATTAAAATATTAGTTGTAAAAAAAATGTAATGTGAAAAATCCACGTGAAAAAGTGCTTTGAAAATGTTTTTACAGAAATCAAAAGTTATAGGAAAAGAATTACAAACATTTTTCCAAAATGCAGATTTTTGAAATGGTACTAGATATCGATATGCGGTTTTCACCATTGAGTTTATCATAAAATTTGAGTCTCAGACTCTGACATCAGCTTTCGTCTATCTCCTTTAGATAAACGGGTTTACCTTTAAAAGTGTCCAATTTGGATCACTCTGTCCATTGGAGTTAATTAAACGCATGATACTTAAATGTCAAGTTTTTCCGATCAAAAATATTCATATTCGTTACAGTACACCAAATATTTTATTAATATGAAAGCATATAAATTTGACAGTATAATATATGGAACATGAGGTATAGAATCAAAATTCTGTCAGCCTGTATCATAGAAACGGTTTGACAATTTTTTTTACGACAAGGGTAACTTTTGTCAAGAAAGTGTAGGAATTGTAGCCGATTTTCACGTAATTTTACCAGGATGACTTTTATCTCTATTAAAGAACAGAAAGGCACCAGGATGGAATCGCGAACGACTCCTGATATATGGTGGCCACGAACTTGCTAAGAATCTTACAACCCTTACTTAATCCTTGTGCGTTTCTACCCCTTGTTAGGAGTGTAAGGCCCATGGAGTTGAGTTATTCTATATCTGTCTTTTTCATATTTCCTTCTATGTCCTTCCATCCTGTTTAAATTGCCGATTGCCTCTTTTGTTTCTTCTATATTAGTTTCTTCTGTTTGTATGAGTTCTGTATCTTGTTCCGGTATTAAGTCTCTATGTTGATTTTTGTATGCTTTCCTTCTAATTTTTTGCATCTATTTCGTTTCCTCTCTGTTTCAGTAATTCCTACACAGACAATTTGTTGTTCTTCTGTAAGTTCATCCTCTTTTCCGTTTATACCCCCATTATTCCGTGTTCTCAATCTAAAAACTCGATAATTAATTCCCATTTCTTTCTTTCTATCTATTTCTTTGATTACCTTCTTATTTGTATTCATTTTACTAGTCCTCTTCCGTATCCTTTATCTTTGCCAGGGTCGTTGTCAGTCTACCTATCTCTCTCCTTTTTCTCAGTTTTTTGACTTGATGGTCGTAGTATTCTTTGTTTGTTCTTTTAGTTTTTCTTCCTCAATGTCCCATTTATATTCTCTTCCTTCGATTACGATTTTTTGTGTCCATACTTCTCTCCATAAAATGTTCTACACCCATTTTCAGATCTGGTTTGCTATTCGCTTCAAAACTCATTCCCGATAATACAATATTATTCCTTATGTTGTCTTTTTCCAATCTACTCATCTTTAAATCCATACTACTCATGTTTTCTCTAATTATCTTATTTTCCTCTTGCAATACTTCATTCTCCTTTCTTAGTTCCTTCAACTCTTGTTGGTATCTCTTCTGATCTTGTTTTATATCCTTTATATCTGACATTAGCTCTCGATCATTTCTATCAAAATGTCTATCTTATCTACTCTTTCGTTTTTCTCTTTCTGTGGTGTTCTTATCAGCTTTTTACTTTTCTTGAATAATCCCATTGGCTCTTCTTTTTCTTCGACTCTTCCTCTTTTCGATTCTCCTGAGGTATAATCATCGCTATCCATTGTTCTTTCTGTTATTCCATTTTCAAACGCGGGAGAAAAAGAAAAAAAATTGTTGTTTATATTTCTTAACCCGTAAACGGTAAAATGATCAAAGTCGTCGCTTATCGTTTCGTTAGCTTCATACAATTTCACAAAATTATTCTCATAAATCTCCAAACTTTTTACTTATTGTCTTAATCTAAAACTACACTTTGCTTTATTTCTAGTCCCTCTCGTTTGCAATTGACAAAATAATTAAATAGATCGAAACACTACCGTAATAATTCTCATTGACTATTGCCGGGCGTTCGATTCATGTGTACACACCTCGAGATCCGAAACTCAACTCTATTCAATAAAATACTAGACATGACGGAGGTACCGAATAACTGGCACCGCAATACCACAACTCCGATCTTTTTAAGAAGGGACAAAAAACGTGTCCAGAAAACTACAGAGGAATAACTCTTTTAATTACAACAATAAAACTGTTCACAGGCGTCTTAATGGAGAAACTAGAATCACAGATAAAAAATAGAGAAGAACAACAGGGGTTCCGGAAAGATAGATCTACCACAGACGCAATATTCATTATGAAGCAAATTAAAAAAAAAAGCAATATGCCAGCGTACGTCTGCTTCATAGACTTAACTAAAGCCTTCGACAAAGTCAGACTTAATGACTTAATACAGACGTTGGTGCCGAAAAGGACACAGATAAACGTTCTAAAAGTTATAAAGAACTTGAACTTGATGACGAATAAGATGAAAATTAAAACGAGCGAGAACACTAACCCCTGGAGGAATTAGACAATGAGAGAGTTTCAATCCGTTTTTCTTCAATCTTTTAATGGATAAAATAATAGAAGACGTACGGGTACTAGGAAAGGGATACAGCATGAGTAAAAACAGAATTAGTCTGGTTTATTATGCAGATGATGCAGCGCGGATTGCCAAAAGCGAGGACGATCTACAGAGACAACTTTTAAATTTTATCAAGCTTGTCGACCCCTTAATATATCTACTGAAAAGCCAAAAAGCATCACTATTGCCAAAGACCCCGTAGTGGAAGATAAACCTGGACCATAGAACAGTTAATCCAGTTTAAATACCTTTGGGTGGACCTATCAAGCTATCACAACCCGGTGAAAAGTCTTAAAGGATTAATTAATAAAGCAGCAGTTATCTCAGGTTGCTTAAGAGATATTGTATGGACCAATCAATACATGCGAACAGACAGCAAATAAAAAACACTAGGCTTGCATCAGACCCATAATGATCCACGATATAGTCACGAGAAGATAAAAATAAAACAAAAAGTATGCTAGGAACCGCCGAAATCAAAACCCTAAAAGCAACAGTTAGTAAAACAAGGAGGGATAGGATACGAAACACTGACATCAGGAAACGATGCGGCGTGCAAGAAGTGGTAAGATGGGGTAGACAAAGAAGAAGACAGTGACTTACCACGTAAAAAAAATGAAGGAGCACAAACCACCAAGGATCGCTCTGGAAGAAAAACCAGAAGGCAAAAGTCCACCGGGTAGATCACCTAAAAGGTAGAGAGATAGCTGGCATCTACCTCTTTAGAAATTCCACAACCTTGAAATTAAGAGATCATCAGATCTACAGAAATTATAAGAAGAAGAAAACTTTTATCTTCACCAACTTTGACACCTCGTAAATAGATTTTTGTGCCAATAGTAAGATTTGCTCCGAAAGTCAAAATCTTCATTGTGACTAAGTTTTAATCAGTTAAATCAAATAGGAACCTACATATAAAAACTTTTAATTTTCCCATTCCACCTTTTTGGGTTCACCATGTTGGATCCAATTGACCTCAACTTGTTACTCAACATATTTACACATCTGTGGCCGACCCATTTCATATATTTTTGAATTTTACCACAATCGATTGTTGTATTAAAATTAAATTTATAGCCTTGATCTCACGATTTTTACATGCATTCTATAAATTGCCGAAAGCAGTAGGTTTTCGTTATTATATTTAAAAATATCCTTATGATAAAAATATCTTTTTTACTTACTTAGCAAAAATATTAAGGAATAGCTCAAGATATATTAGATCCTAGTAAAAGTAGGATCACAATAAACATAAAACACAGTACCGATAGTTCGACTCGGCACATTTGATCTCAAGGGGTTCGAGTTTGTAATGATCACATGACCTGTCACCATATTAGTGGTATGATGCCCGCGAGTTTTTAAAATACTCAAATTCCTTCTTTCAAGAAAACTCCTTTGGAGATACCATATATATTTTTACAACCACTAACCGCACAACAAAAACTTCCTCGTGATTTCTTTTTTATAACTATTTTCACTTATAACGTCAAACGAGTCATTTACTTATTGGAAAATTATTAATACTGAATTTCTGAGGATGTTTTAAAAAAATTCTCCTTAAAATCCAGATGTAAACATAACCCGCGACCACGCTGGCAGCCATATTTTTGGTACGATAGGGGACGCATGAGTGATACAAAACCAGACCTAAACATTTTTTCAGCCTCACTACTATGTTTTATGTTTACTGTAGTAGAATGTGAATATTTAATGTGTTGTTTCACTGAAAAGTTACCTAATTCTTTTATAAATAAACAGTTTCCCCTCTTAACCTTAGAAATTTACAATACCAGCAATATAACAACGAATAAATATGGGATTAATTGTAGATTAATATTTAAATTTTGAAAACCCCATAAAAAATATATATTTAAAATTTAAAAATTTTAGGTAATTTTAAATATTACTACATATTATTCAAAGGGCACTTCCCAACAAAGTAAACTAAAAATGATGACAGGGAGGTGGAGATTTTTCACCAAAAAAAACCTTTCATGTAGTAAAAATATAATAATACTACAGAAAAACATCAATTACAATGATATATAAAAGCTACAAATTTTATAAAATGTTTGAGATTTTCAATAAATGCAAAAAAGTATAAAATCAATTTTCATTTTATTAAAACGCGAAATCGACCCAACCTCAGCATAACATAAAGCAATCCTGCGTCAAAGAAATGTTCGATTGCTTCCCGAAACATTTCTTTACAATTTTTCTCTGTAGCTAAGTAAAATAATACAAATGAACAATAAATATTTCGATTTTATTATAGCTGTGTTGCTATGTTGTTTTTAAAACAGTCAATCAAAATTGTCAGGTTTCCAAAAAGTAAACGTGCTTCATAATAATAGAAAAATGAATATTTTTCGCCTGCCATAACAATTCAACTTGGTGTTAAAGAACGTATTTCATACATTACAGCTACAGCCAGCCATAGGCATAAAAAATGACAGATAATTATACCGTCTAAAGAAACGAGTTCATGGCGATTTTAAAACAAACAATTCACTTTATTTCCTATGGCGTTATCTTACGACTTACCGAAATTGTTGTGGTAATTTTTGTAGATCTTCTAACTGTACCCGTTGGAGATGTAGACTCTGTAGTTTTGGACGATGCTGAAGAAGCCCGAGCTTCCATACCTGATAAAAGTACTTGAGATCCTAGAAATTGTAAGAGAAAAAATGTCACTCAATAAGGGAAAATGCTACGTATTGAAAAGAAAGCAGAATGACATTATTATGTGATCTTGAGCTGATATGTAGGTACAGAAATGGAAATAACTATGATTTATTTAAAATTAGAACCGTGTAGAAGTCGCAAACCCGTGACCTTTATAAAAGACGTTAATTTGCAATATTATTTGATAACACTGGTCAACAAAAAAAAAGAAAATTGCTTGTTTCCTGTGATTTTTTTTTGTTTCTATCTCAAATTGACGCGTATTTTTTAAATATGGCAACAATTTTTCTCTAACAGCTTTTGTTTTTGAGTTATAGCTAACTACCCTATTTTTACTTAGATTTTCGTTTTTTATTGGACACTAAAATATATTTTGTTGTTGTTTTAGATATGGCTTCGTCAAGAAGATGTTGTGTGCTTAATCCCGATTGTTTTTGCTATATTTGTGGTGAATATATATTTGCAAAATATCGAAAACCTATATCGGTCTTTGTGAAAACTGCGTATCATCAATACTTTAAAATAAAATTGTGTAATCAGGACAAGCCATGCCTCATATTGTATGCCAGAAATGTGTGGTATGTCTACGGTTATGGTCCAGTGGAAAAAGAGATGCAATAATGTTCGTAACACCCATGATTTGGCGAGAACCTCGAAACCATCATGACGATTGCTACTTCTGCGTTGTGAAACTAAACGGAATTAACCCTGGAAATCGAAGTAAGTGGTCATATCCTAACTTATCTTCTGCTCAACGACCTCAATTAAAATCACAAGAGGTACAACCCAGTACATCTAAATCTTCTGATGATCCAAATCTCTGTGAACCCGAACGAAATACATCAAGTGAAGACTCTGATTCAGACTACAAATGTAGCCTTTCAGAACCTCAACCATTTAATCAGAAAGAACTAAATGACTTAGTAAGAGATCTGAACTTACCAAAAGAAGCTTCTGAAATTTTAGCATCTCGTTTAAAAGAAAAAAATTTGCTTACTCCGGAAACCAACATTACATTTTATCGTACCCTAGAAAAAAATCTGTTACCGTATTTTTCTCAAGAGAAGGATTTAGTTTTTTGTAACGATGTTGGTGGTATTTTACAGCAGATGGGATTAAAACAGTACCAACCTAGTGATTGGCGTCTTTTCATAGACAGCAGCAAAAGAAGTTTAAAGTGTGTTTTGCTTCATAACGGTAACAAGTACGGATCTATACCTATTGCACATCCGACGACTTTAAAAGAAGAATACGTAAATGTTTCTAAGGTTATGGAAAAAATTAAGTATCAAGACCACAAATGGGTCATTTGTGTTGATCTGAAAATGGTTAACTTTCTTTTAGGTCAACAAGGGGGGTACACAAAGTTCCCTTGTTTCATGTGTCTTTGGGATAGTCGTGACAAACAACACCATTGGTCACAAAAAGTTTGGCCAGTGCGGGAAGAGCTAAAAGTTGGTACAAAAAATGTTATAAACTGCCTTTAGTTAGCCGAGACCGCATCATACTTCCACCACTTCATATTAAACTCGGCATAATGAAACAGTTTGTGAAGGCGCTTGACAAAAGTGGCGAATGTTTTAATTTTCTTTCACGCAAGTTTCCAGGATTAAGTTCAGAAAAATTGAAAGCTGGTATTTTTGATGGGCCACAGATTAGGCAACTCGTGAAAGATCCTAAGTTTTGTCAAATCAATGACTGAAGTCGAATCCAAAGCTTGGAATTCATTTGTTTTGGTTATGAGTAGCTTCCTAGGCAAAAAGAAATCTGACGACCATGTCGAGCTTGTTGAGTGCATGCTATCGAACTTGCAAGAGCTAGGGTGCAACATGAGCATAAAAATCCACTTCCTGCACTCGCATTTAGACCGATTTCCACAAAATCTGGGTGATTTTAGTGAGGAGCAGGGTGAAAGATTTCATCAGGATCTTCGGACAATGGAAGAGCGTTATCAGGGGCGGTGGGACTCACATATGATGGCAGACTACTGCTGGAGTTTGCAACGAGATCTACCTAAAGTCGTTCATTCAAGGAAATCTTATAAAAAATCATTTGCTAGTGTTCAATAGAAATTTTGTTAACATAATGTATTATTTTTTTGTATTTTTTTTGGCAAAATAATAAAACTGTATATTTCAAAAGGTAAAGCTGTTAGCAATCTCCCAGTATTTTTTTCAGAGTCAGGGCCATAGAAATACCCAATAACAGAAAAAAAAAAATAAAGGAAACAAGACTTGTGTTGACCAGTGTAATTATTACTAATAATTACCTATAAACTTATTCAAAAGTCCTCTAGCTGCAATATCTTCTTCGGTATCCCCCTCTACATAATCTTCAGTTTTCATTCTTGTAATTACATCTTGCACGCCTGATATCTTGTTTTTGTTAGATAAAAACGTTTCACCACCTGTAGATGTCTTCATGGTACGTACTGTTACGGTGCTTGTTTCTGATGTTTCTCTGGCTTCAGCTAAACACATGAAACGTTATAACAAATGTAATTTGGCTCAAGTATTTTTTTAAAATAATAAAATTAAATGAAAGGTTTTTTTGTGCATAAAATAATTTGCAGATGCTTTTCGAATAGTTGAAACGTTTTTTAATACAAACTAGTTTCCATTTCTTAAAAATAATGTCATTAAAATGTGAACCGGCACGTTCCTGGCATGCTTCTAAACAATCGGTAAAATTATGACAGCTCGGCTTTTTTTTATAATCGCTGCCTATTATATACATATATATATATATATATATATATATATATATATATATATATATATATATATATATATATATATATACATATATACAGGGTGCGGCGCTTAAATCCGGACAAATTTAAATTGGAATTTTCCGCCATATAGTAGTTCCGCTATAGGTTGTTGTTGACGTTCGTAAACAACATACTTTTATAAATAGTCATAACCTCGAAATGCCTGACCTGTTGCGAACAAGTGCGGAGTACAACCGAAAAGCCGCGATTATCGAAAGTCTTCGTCCGGGACCTTCGGCGACTGAAATAATTTTGCTTCTTTGGGTACCCGAGATCAACTGTGTACGACGTGAGGCGTATATGTGTATCAGCAGTATGGTGCCCAGGCACACACAAGCCATTTAGTCCAAAACTGGTTATCGGATAACGTGGACATATTATGGTCTCCCCAATTGCTTAGGTTTGAACCCCCTCGACTGCCATGTTTAGAGCGTAATGGAAAGAGTTACTAACAAGTCCAGACACCCTAATATGGCATCGTTACGCACCGCTATCGAAGCAGTTGCCAATATGGACAGCCCTGCTTTAAGGAGAGCATGCGAGCGCGAGATAGCTAAAGGAAATTTTATTTGAGAGTTACTGATTATTGTTATTATTAAGAATTTCTAATTTTTATTAGGTCTTATTAGGGTACGTTGGGGATCATGGTTAGTTTGTATATGGGCATTAATATTAATTCATGTGGAATTACAACGTTCTTTTTTTTCTCCTTTTTTAATTTGGAGTAAGTCGAGTTAAGTTATGAGTGTGACTTCTTGAATTGTACTTGAGTTGTATTTCTTTTCTTTGTTTTTTTTTATGTTTTGTTTTTTTGGAAACTCGGTTAACTTCTACAATTCGCCTAGTATAAAATAAAGACGCTTATTATTATTATTATGATAATTGTTCCGAGAAGAGAGGATTGTTGCTCTAAACTTTAGTTGTGAGATATTCCGACAAGAAGAAATCCATCAACGCCAAGTCGGTACTAAGAGGTGACCAAATAATTAGAAATTAATTTATTCGGAGAATCTTTTGAATAAATGATGCCTCCCCATCCGGCTGAAACCAGGTTCTTTGATTATAGTCATCCAAATTTTGTTAAGCAAATGTGAAGAAGTACTCAATAATTTACACATAACTTTCAGTTGTGAGGCATAAACATTTACGAGGAATGCATTGTACTAGATTTCTGAACATATTTACCGTGCCACCCACTTAAACGCACTCCATGTTTGTATTGCTTCTTTATGTACTTGGTCGCCCTGTATGAGATTTATCATAAGTCGATCTAATTTATTAAAACTTATGCGCCCATTTTTTAATTAGTTTAGTATTCGTGACATTATTTACGGTGCATAAATGATATTGAACGCGAAATTTTTCCCACCCGATCGTCGCTGCATTATTGTTTTCATAAAGTTTTTGCACAACGAAAGCACGTCCTACTTCGTCAAATACTACACAGCAACTTAATTTCCAAGGTCTGCGGTTACGGTTCGCCTATCTCGCCCAATAATTTACCCTATACTATATCCTAATGAATCACTTAAAAAGATCTTTATAGGGTTAAAAGACCATTTTGTTAAGTGCAGAAACAAACTTACCTGGAGAAGTTTCTCTACTATGTTGTTCTCCGTTGTTACTTTTGAAGCTGGAAGTACGCAAAATCAAGCCTGCCTTAGGGTAGGTTGTTTGCCGCTCACTCTTCAAAGTTTCGACTAAAATACAGAACTGCTATTAAAAACCAGTTGTTATATAAACAAAAGTACTGTAATAAAAGTAAACCTCATTGTTTGCAGATGTACTGATTTAGCAGTTTTGATGTTTTATGTTAAATTGCATTTCCCCAGTATTGTAAATAGATACATAAGAAGAAAGTTACATACTGACCTGCATTATCAACGAATTTCTTAGTAATTTCTTTTACTGAACCTCGTCTGTTAAGTTTAGTGGTTTTAGTTGATTTTTCGGTTGTATCGCATATTTGCTGAAATATATAATAATATAAAAATACTTCATTAAGATATTTTCAAAAAGAATCGTAAAAATTTATTTTTAAAAATTTTAAATAAACAGGATGGCAGTTTTGAAAATTTTTCAGTACGTCTATAATAGCCAAGTGTACCCTGATATATTGAAAATTATTTGTAATATCGACAAAACTATCAATCAATAAATTATGCATAATTGATATATATATTGATATATATAATATATAATATTTGACATCCCATTGACGATTAAAGATCAAAAAATAAGTTGAATACCAAAGCTCGTTGATATGCAATAATTTTTTATATTTTGATATATGAACTTCTGTATTCTTCGGGCTTCCATCCATAAGGATGATTTATATTTACGAGGGTTGTTTGAAAAGTATGGTAAATTTCCGTGAGGTGGCGACTCGTGTTAGTTGGCAGCTTACGGCATAAAAGTATCATTATTCCAACTATGTTATACCAAGTTTAGATCAAAATCCAAACATAATTTTCGTTTGGTAGAATTTTGAAGTAAGTGGGTCAGTGAGTTCCTTACAGTGATTCCACATTTTCATTTGAATAATTGTATAGCTGCGCAGATTAAAGCCGAGTTGGACGAAGTTAATAGGGCATTAGTAATGGAGACAAATTATTTCTGGCGTAGGTTATTATTTCTTGCGTTATCTTCGTTGACTATTCGGGAAATGATCGAATAATAGCCGAGGATTATTCTTACAATTCTCCGTGACGGGTTAAATGTAAAATTACATTAAAACGTACAAGACTGTAACGGAAAAACGTAATAACGCAAAACCTCACACTTCATTTGTCACGATGGCCAAACTTCACAAATTGTGTTACGAATTACTGTTACATCCACTCTACTCAGATTTGGCCATCTCTGACTTTTTTTATTCCCCAATCTCAAGACATGGCTTGGGGGAACAGAGATTTTTATCATATGGGCATATCATTGATACTGTAAAGGAATGTTTTGGAGATTGACTCTTTTTCAAAGTGATAAAATAATTAAAACATGTAAGGAGCTAAAAAAAGAACACTTAATAAAATATCCTATTTCTTACTTTTTACCATAATTTTCTAACAATCCTCGTAATATTTAGCTTGTGCTTATAATTCAGAGTAATAAGGACTAGAAAGTTATAATCCAAGCATGTTTAGAATTTAAAAAGCTGTCATAATTTTTCACAAATATACAATTTCTCGAAACTATGACAACTCCTTTCTTACTTTTTTCTTATCGGTGAGACTCCGTAACGAGGGCGTATCTTTATACCCAAATTTTTGCGTTGTGGTCACGCTAGTAATATTTCCATCCCTCGATACAATGCCGTCTTTCTCCAAGTCTCTGGGATCGGTCGAATATTTCGTAACGCTTACTTCTCCAACCGGCTCTTCATCGTTTTCTGAATAATATTGACTCCTGATTACTGTTCCTTGAACTAAAATAACATATCCATATGCTAACATGTAATATACATATCATATTTAAAAATAAATCTAATCGACATATATTGAATCGTATGTATAAAAAAAGACGGGCCAGGTGTAAGTCCGTAATTTTTATTACGGAGGTCTAAAATGATCGATGACTTTACAAAACACACCCCCAAATGAGTTTTCAATAAAAGAATTTAGAGCCCAGATTACATAATCTGGGCTCTTAAAGTCTAGTGAAATACTGATTTAGCAGGCTAATCAGACCAACCAAAATAAGACAAAAAGTTCCTGACCTGTTTATATCTTAAGCTCCAATATTTATTTTCACAGTGACGTCACAAAACACACCCTAAATGAGATTTCAACAAAGTTTGTTTCCGATCTTTGTTAAAAACTGATAACCTTGAAACTTTTGTTTTTTTTTTATATACCAGAAAAATTGTCGATCAATCTACACCTTATGGAGAATATACCAGATTTTCAAGATAGGGTGGGTGGACAGGGCTTTTTGCTCATTCTTTGTAAAATAATACAAAGAAAAGTGTGCACAAGTATTACATCATATATATTTTTGAACTCCTGTTTTCACATGCTTTCATTTGACACCTTACTCGATGACCTGGCAAGTTTTGTTTCGCTTCCGATTACACAACCCAAAAACTAACCCCTTACGTCAACATTTAACTTTCAAAACTATACAGCTCTGATTGGACCATCAATTCCTATATTTGTGCCAAATTTCAACTTTCTATGTCAAATAGTTTCCGAGAGAAGGTATGACAGACGAACGGACAGACGAACACCGAAGTGATTCTATAAGTGTTCCGTACGGAACATTAAAAATTAAGTAGTTGCTATTTAGCAAAAATAGTAGCTGCTATAAAACTTGTATTATAACTGAAAATTGTCAACTTTTGTTTTTTTTTGCAAACATTTTCTTAAAAAACTTCTAGGGCAGGGATGTCAAAGATACGGCCCGCGGGCCGCATCCGGCCCCTGGGACGTATCAATAAGGCCCGCGATCGCAATGAAGAATCATAATTTTTAACAACCGTATATTATATACTATATAATTAAATAAATAAAATATTATAATAATTTAGTACATTTTTTTTTATTTGAATCTGGCCCGCCTACACATTCTAAATTTAATATATGGCCCTCTGCAAAATTGAGTTTGACACCTCTGATTCTAGGGTAATTGTACAACTGCTGTTTATTTATATGACTCATTATGCGGGTACGCCTGTCATTACACCAGTTAATCTTCATTGCAGTAACTTTTACTAATCTCTTTACTATTAAAATACACACAATGGCCTACATATTGCTATTCTTACCACGTTCCTCATCTTATAACCTACAAAGCGTCTTTTAAACTTCTTGCTAATTACCATTCCATACATACAGTTTTTGAAGGTCAAATAAATATATTTAAATCTACTCACATGCAACCAACTTTATCTCTTATAATCTAGGTAAAGTTAAAAAATAATGTAATGTAATGTAAAGTAAGGCTTCACACATATCGCATTCTCATGTTGGTTATCAGCACATTCAACTTTTGCCATGGAGAAAAATAAAGTAACACCAAATAAGGTCAAACATACACAGACTCTCAATCGTCATAAGAGAATTGGAGAAGAATCACATACTCGCATGTGTCAGTATCTCAAAAACGACTTTATTAACGCGTAAACAGATATCATATTCTGGAAAGTATATGTTAAATAACTTAATTACATGTTGGGATAAAACTGGCTGTGTGCACAATCGAACAACGAGGTCAATGAAAGGGAGGTCAATCTAATCTTGTATATTTATTGTGAGCAATATGTTAACTTAAAATCTAGAATGGGTTAGATATTGGACCCCGAGAATTGACTGTGTATCGCGGTCGGTTCATATGAGGCTTACCCTGAGGCTAAAGCAGTCAATGACACGTTTATTTGTGCCTTTTCTACGTTAGATGTTTAATATTAAAATAAATTTTTAAAATTGCAACGAAACTAAAATTAGTTAAAAGAAAGTTTACTTTCCTTGCAAACACTTAGTTCTGAAATAAGTACAGAATTTTACAATTAAAACTATACATGGCGACACCCACCCTTTCACCGCCTTCCCCTAAAACGATATTGCTAAAAAACTATAGGTTTCATTTCTATTTCAAGTATTATATCATTTTGTTTGAGAATTATAGTGCCAACAGATCAACATTCCGATAGGTAGACACACCGACGAAAATGAGTTTTTCTTGATATAAGAATCCTAAAACGTAAAAAAAGCAAAAATCACGGCGGGTATTTTTTCACTAATACAATATTTCCCCTTAGCAAGGGAAGTAAAAATAATTATTTACCTACTGGGTCAGAAGTAAATAAGTTTCGGCTAAGTTAACTGTTTTTCTAAAGGGCACTCTGTAACCAGATCTTAATCCTTTTTACATACTTTTTCTGATAAAATTGGAAATAATGAAAAAACGTACTAAAATAGAAGTATATTATGATATATACGCAACTCCTACCCATTCCTTTTATCTCATATATCTTTTATTACAAATAATTAGCCAAAATTCAATCAATATTGAAACTATACAATATTTAATTATCCCCACCCCTTTCACTTTCTTCCCCCGCTAACATTATAAATAATATAATTTTAGTAATAATAAAAGTAGTAAATTAATAATTATGCTTGCAAAAACCTGGAAAAATTCCCATAATATTATTAAAACTATAGCATATTTGACCACTCTACATCTTTCAAACATTTCCCCTCTTAAAATTGAGACTAATGTATAAGTAAATTAATTTTCAAATTCCTCGACTCCAAAAACCCCCACCCCTACCCCACTCCTTTAACCCTTTACAAATTTTACTATAAATAAAATTTGTCAGCCTCTACCCCGTTCAGTCCTTTCCTGGGTTAAAATTGAAAGCTATGAATTTAAGAACAGCAAAAATCTTTTTTTTTTTCATGCGTAAACATTATTTATTATCCAATTTTCACTCACTCTCTCCTACACCCAGCCAGCACTATAACGTAAAAACTACATGCTTGTGGACATATTCTTTCACTGCTTAGTTCGGCTGATAAACCATGGTTCTTAGAATAAGGCTGCGCCAAATTGAAGTGACTTCCGATCTTTACTATTAGAAATTATAACGTTGAATTCAGTATCCCTGAAGTGGCATTGTATAATTCTAGGTGAAATGTCGCAATATCACGTCAATTTGGCACAGTCTAATTCCAAAAACCATTATTTTTCTTTAAATCTTACCTTTAGTTTTTTCGTTCTTATTCTGAGCCCTTAAAGCTTTCAATCCAAATAATGGCGTACCGTTTTCATCTGTTGGCCCTACACCATAACTCGATGTGATAATATCGGTAGGCTTCACTTCTTTCGCTGGACTAGACCTTAGAGTAGATTTTTTGGTTGTTGTTGTAGTTGAGAATGTAGAAGAAACCTTTTTTGTTGCTGGTGCAGTACTTTCTTTAATATTTCTCAAGTTTCTTTGTCGTACCCATTCTGGTTGTGTATCTTCAACAGGTTTCTTCGTGGTTGGTACAGTTTTCTTCAAATTAGTAAATGTTTTGCTTTCTGTAGTTTTGGTGGAGGTGGTTCTAACACCCCCAGGAATAACTTCTGTAGTTTTTACAGTAGTAACTTTGCCACTGGGAGTGACATCTACGGTTGTTCTAGACTGTTTTCTTTCAGGACTTGGTCTTTGTGGACTTTTTCTATTACGTACTGGACTAGGGCTCTTCCTGGTTACACTTGAATACTCCTTTGATGATTTTCGTTCGTTAAACGAGTAGGAAGATGAATACTCAGTGGATTGTTCAGTACTGCTTCTTCTATCAACTATATCTGTATGCTCAAAAAGTTTTTTATCGACCACTTTGCGTTCGGGACTGACTTTCCGTGTATAAGACGTCTGGTACTCGGTAGTACTATTGTTTACTTCTGCAGGTTTAACAGTTTTCGAAGGACTTGAACCTCGCTTAGAAATTGGTTCGCGAACTTGAAAATATCTTTTAGCTATATATTCTTCCAAAGTGCCTTCTGATATTAAGGTTTTGACCAACCGAATTTGTGCTCGAAGTTTTTTTCTAAGGTCATAACCAACTATTCTCTCGAGCTACAATAGAAACAATATATTAAACTATATGTAATATGTACTTCTAGGATTACTAAAAGTCGATAAAGGACATTGAGAGAGAAAGAAAAAATTTATTTGGAAGCATGTGACGTGAAGCTACTACACAATGATGAACATAAGTTGGGTAGGCGATATCGCGGATAAAGGAGTGCTAATCTATGGTCTATAATATATATAAAATGCAACGTCTCTCTGTCTGTCTGTCTGTCCGTTAGTGCGCTTATCACTGGAGAACCACTTATCCGATTTACGTAGTTTTTTTTAAAACATACATATGTTCTCTGGCCAGGTTATAGGCTATATTTTATTACGATAGGTAACATAAGGAATGAGCAGTGACGTAAAATAGTGAATCAAGTCGGAAAAAAGTTTGCCGCTAGCGCGTTCCCTTGCAATACACAGCCTAAACCATTAATTATGGAACAATATTATGTAGCAGAGAATATCTATAATCTATAATCTACAATATATATAAAATGCAATGTCTCTCTTTCTGTATGTCCATTAGTGTGTTTATCACGCGAGAACCACTTATCTGATTTACGTGTCTTTTTTTAAATTCATACATATATTCTTTGGCCAGGTTATATAATAATAATAATAATCTATATCTATAATATATATAAAATGCAACGTCTCTCTGTCTGTCTGTCTGTCCGTTAGTGCGCTTATCACTGGAGAACCACTTATCCGATTTACGTAGTTTTTTTTAAAACATACATATGTTCTCTGGCCAGGTTATAGGCTATATTTTATTACGATAGGTAGCATAAGGAATGAGCAGTGACGTAAAATAGTGAATGAAGTCGGAAAAAAGTTTGCCGCTAGCGCGTTTCCTTGCAATACACAGCCTAAACCATTAATTATGGAACAATATCATGTAGCAAAGGATATCTATAATATATATGAAATGCAACGCCTCTCTGTTTGTCCGTTTCTGCGCTTATCACTGGAGAACCACCTATCCGATTTAAGTGCTTGCAGTGACGAGAATAGTGAATCAAGTCGGAGAGAAGTTTGCCGCTAGTGCGTTCTCTTGCAATACACTGCCTAAAGCATTAAATATGGAACAATAACATGTAGCAAAGAATATAATATATATAAAATGCAACGTCTCTCTGCCTGTGTGTCTGTCCGTTAGTGCGCTTGTCACTCGAGAACCACTTATCCGATTTACGTGTTTTTATAAATTTATACATATGTTCTATATAATTCGATATAAGCCCAGATAATGGGAGATAAGGTGAGATAATGGGAGATAAGGTGAGATAATGGGAGATAAGGATAAATAATGGGAGATAAGTTGAGATAAGCCTCGATAATGGGAGATATGGTGAGATAATGGGAGATAAGTATAAATAATGGGAGATAAGGAGAAATAATGAGAGATAAGCAGAGATAAATCTAAATAATAGGAGTTATGGTGAGATAATGGGAGATAAGGAGAAATAATGGAAGATAAGAAGAAATATTGCGAGATAAGTCGAGATAAGTCTAGATAATGGGAAATAAGTTGAGATAATGGGAGTTAAGGAGAAATAATGGGAGATAAGGAGATAAGGGAAATAATGGGATGGGAGGTGAGCAGAGATAAGCCTAGATAAGGGAAATTATGTAGAGATAATGGGAGATAAGGAGAAATATTAGGAGACAAGAGGAAATAATGGGAGATATTTTATTACGTTGGGTAACATAAGAAATAAGCAGTGACGATAGTAGTGAATCAAGTCCACGCGAGCGGAGCCGCGAGCTCTGCTAGTATTTTATATATGTAAGAAATTTTAGAAGTACAGCTATTTTATTAAATTATATATATATATATATATATATATATATATATATATATATATATATATATATATATATATATATATATATATATATATATATATATATATATATATATATATATATATATATATATATATATATATATATATATATATATATATATATATATATATATATATATATATATATATATATATATATATATATATATATATATATATATATATATATATATATACAGTAATACCCCGCTTTACGCGAGGGATACGTTCCGAAAAAAATCGCGTTAACTGAAATTCGCGTATATCGAGGTTTATGATTAAACATAGTCAAAATTTAATACAAAAAAATACAAATCATTTTAATCAATCACTTTAATTCTAAGAACACTTTATGCAATACATACTCTTATTTTTTACGGAAAAATACATCTATTGTCTTTTGGGTAACGTTTTGTTTACGTTCTTGTAAAATACGTTCATAACACCCAACACTGTTTTTAATTGTTTGACACACGGTCAAGACACGGTCATCATTATTGTCTATACTCTGCAATATGTCCAAACCTGAATAAATTTTTGAAAGTGCATTTTGTATTTCCCCTGAAGATAAAAACTTTCTCTTCTACTTGTTCTTCCTCATCGTAGATAGGATTATTCTGTAACTCGATCAGATCTTCATTGCTAATAGGATCGTCGTGCGTTGCTACAAGTTCTACGAGATCTTCTACCGTGACATCTTCAAGTTCAGACCCCTCAATCATTGCAGCAATGTCTTCAAGCACTTGTCTCTGCATCTGGACAATTCTTCTAGGTGCTTCCACTACATCTGGCCAAAGATTACGCCACACCCCATTCATACAACTCATTTTAACTTCCTTCCAAGCCTCTTCTATGTTGTGAATAGACTTCATAATGTTGTATGACTTCCACCACTCTCGCATAGACTGTCTTCCTTCCCCGTCAGTTTCATGAATTAGTTGGCTAAAAGTGCGGCGATGGTAATAAGCTTTGAAGTTTGCTATTGCTCCCTGGTCCATAGGTTGTAATATTGACGTAGTGTTTGGTGGAAGGAACTTTACGTACACTTTTAAGTCTCTGGGCGTATCAAGTGAGGTTGGATGTCCTGGGGCATTGTCTAAGAGTAATATAACTTTAGGTTCAAGCCCATTTCTGTCACAGTATGATTTGACTGATGGGCAAAAACTATTAGAATACCATTCTTGAAAAATTTCCCGTGTAACCCACGCCTTTCTGTTTGATCGCCACACAACTGGTAGACTTGTCTTGTCTGTGCCTCGCATTGCACGGGGGTGTTTCTGAATGGTACACTAGTAAAGGTTTCAGTTTGAAATCACCAGTGGCATTACCACCCAGCAGAAGTGTTAGTCGATCTTTCGCAGCTTTGAAACCACTGGCTTGACGTTCTTCCTTAGAAATGAATGTTCGAGATGGCATTTTTTTCCAGTAAAGTGCGGTCTCATCAACATTGAAGATGAGACAAGCAGGAATTTTCTCTCGTCTAACGAAGTCTTGAAACTTGTCTGGAAACTCAGCTGCAGCTTGAATGTCCGCGCTGGCCGCCTCGCCTGTTATGTGGATATTGTGAAGATTAGAACGCTGCTTGAACCGATGGAACCAGCCTCTGCTGGCAGCAAAAGTCGGAGTGGCACTCCCTTCTCCTTCTTTTGTTTTCAGCATCTCATACAAAGATTTTGCTTTTGTGCATATGAGATCTTGACTTAGTGGTGTGTTCTTCTTATTCAAATCTTCGATCCAGACTGACAGTAATTTCTCCATTCTTTCTAAGATAGATGATCTCGAACGAGAAAGTTTTGTTGCACTTATAGGTGTTGAACCTTCGCTGGAGATTTTAATTTTTTCCCGATTTTTATAAATCGTTCTCACAGTCGATTCTGAGAGTCCAAAATCTCTCCCAACAATTGTTGCTTTGCCTCCATTTTCCATTCTTCTTAACACTTTCATCTTCAATTCCAAAGTGACGCTTTTACGCTCTTTTTTCTTTACAGGCGGCATTTTTAACGTAGGGTTAAATTATGTATGTATGTATCTCCAATAAATATTAAAACAAAACTGCCAGCCGACCGAACTAACATTACGGAACAAATGAACACACGAAACGAACGAGGAAATCCCCATAGAACAAAGTCGAAGGACAGGGAATTCCCAATTCTTCAAAGAGAATATTCAGAGAAAGCGGGGATCCCCCCGCGACCATAGAGAAGTTAATGACTACATGAGCGCGAAATTTGAAATTCGCGTTATAGTGAAACCGCGCGTAACGGGGTCGCGCTAAGCGGGGTATTACTGTATATATATATATATATATTACAGTGTACAAATTGACTCAGTACATTTGAAATAGGTGTCTTAAAATTCGTTTTCAGATTCAAACTATTTCCCGTCACTTTTATATGCGAAAGTATCAATCTTAAAGTAGCAAAGCCACCACTTTATGCGATGCCTAAGTCGCAAGGCGTGAGAGAAGAGAGAGAATTTACTTCTAAAAATCTTACTTACCAATTCTTCTAACACTTCTAACTCAAAAATTTCTTCAATTTCTTCCTCTGTTACTCGTTTTTCTAAAATTATGCTGCTGTTTCTTCTTTCGTTAGTCAAAGTAGAACTTTCAGTAGTTTTGGTAATTCGCCCGGAGTCAGTTCTCTTTAAGGTTACACCAAATTTAGTGTGTCTTGTGTCTTCTACATTCGATGTTGGAGATTGCTGAGGTACTAAAAGAAAAATAATCTGTCTATAATAGAAAATTCAGGTACGTAATAAAATTAGTAGGTTAACAGATGAAGATTATTAGCAAAACGTATCCTAAATAGTAGTATCTTAAGTCCAAGATAACTGAAATTCCCGAAGATTGAGACAGCAGTCGGCTAGCTGATGCATCACAAAACATTTGCTGCGACAGACCAAAACTATTCCTGATCTTGGGACTTCTCATATATGTAACATTTTTTAATACATAAAAATATCCAACTTACGGTGATTAACGCTATCCCTGTGAGGACTATTAGGCCGTAAGCTTCTATCTAAGGGTAACATGTAATGAGGAATATCTTCTTCCGGTCCCGGTGTATGTTCTCTGCTTCTAGGTTTAGTTGTAACAATATCTGGTATTTTTTCTGGGGAACTAGCTCTAAATCTAGTAATTTCAACTTTTTCTGTTGAAGTGTAGCGTTCCGGGGACTTCTGTGGCGATTGGGACCTTCTCGTTACCTTCTCGACTAACTTTGTAGATGACAGTTTATCTTCTGTAAAATAAAGCATATTATAAAATTTAAAAAATATATATTTTTACCATGTTTAAATCAAGGCCTTTAAAATACAACCCCACTTGCCAGGATCTCAACTTCTTCCGAAGGTCTGTTGTCGTCAAATGTCATAACTTATTAGAAACGCCTTATTATTTATAATAAAATAACACGTATGCTGCAAAGTTTTTGGTCTAGCTACTTAAAACACATTTTTTTGCACAATTCGTCTTTATTCATCAATACAGTCTCCTTCAAGAGCGATATAATCAGTCTATCGCTCTTCTAGCATTTCTATATTTTTCTTGTACAAAGATTTGTCTTTGCCTTCAAAATAGGCCTCAGTTTCGGCGATAACTTCTTCATTGGAACTAAATCTCTTTCCCGCGAACATTTTTTTTTTAGGTCTGTGAATAGATAATAGTCGCTGGGGGTCAAATCTGGAGAATACGGTGGATGAGAAAGCAATTCAAACTTCAATTCATGCAATTTTGCCATCGTAACCATTGACTTGGGACACAGTGCATTGTGTTGATGAAAGAGCAGTTTTCTCTTGTTCATTTGGGGCTGTTTCTTTGCGATTTTTGCCTTCAAATGCACCAATAACTTTATATAATATTCGCTACTGATGCATAGTCGATGAAAATTATTCCATGCGCATCCCAAAATACAGAGGCGAAAACATTCCCAGCCGATTGTTTGGTCTTTGGTCGGTTCGGGCGGCTTTCACCGGCTGCTGTCCACTCAGCTGACTGCCGATTTGATTCCGGTGTGTAGTGGTGGATCCATGTTTCATCCATTGTCACATATCGCATGAAAAAATCCTTTTTATTGCGCTTAAACAGGTCCAAACAGTGCTCACAATCATCAACACGTTGTTGTTTTTGGTATACCGTGAGCAAACGCGGTACCTATTTCGAACAGAGCTTTCTCATGCCCAAATATTCATGCAAAATATGACTAACACGTTTTTTTGATATCTTTAGGGTGTCAGCTATCTCACGCAAGTTCACTTTACGGTCATCCAAAACAATTTTGTGAATTTTTTTGTTGTTTTCCGATGTAACCACCTCATTTGGGCGTCCAGAGCGTTCAGCATCATTTGTGTCTGTACGACCGCGTTTAAATTCAACATACCAGTAAATGATCAATAATTTTCCAGGGGTAGAGTCCCCGTAACACTTATCAAGCCATTGCTTTGCTTGAACGGTATTTTTTCCCATCGAAAAATAGTGTTTAATCAACACGAAATTCGATTTTTTTCGTTGTTTTGACAATATCAAAAGTAGCATCACTAAAATCACTATAACTTGTAAACTAATCGTCGAACTGTCATGAAATTTTGACATGTATCGTTTAAATATTGGTACTTCCTAAAAAACATGGGTTTTTTGAAAAGGGCAACATCTATCTGTCATACCAAAAACTTTTCAGCCTACGTATTATATAATAATAATAATAATGTATTATATATATATATATATATATATATATATATATATATATATATATATATATATATATATATATATATATATATATATATATATATATATATATATATATATATATATATATATATATAAAGCCTTAGAGGACATTTTTAAGAGTTTAAATTGGCAATCCAGGGGCATAAATATAGATGGTGTGCGTCTGAACCAATTACGATTCGCAGACGATATAGTTATTATAAGCGATAAAACGGAGGAAATTCAGAGCATGCTGGAAGAATTGCATCAGGCATCCTTAAACATTGGACTCGAGATGAATCTACATAAAACAAAAATAATGAGTGTGGAAAATATTCAGGTAAACGTCGGAAACAAAACACTGGAAAAGTATCAGAATATATTTACTTGGGACACGAAATACAACTTGGTAAAGAAAATCAAAGCTCTGAAATAACTAGAAGAATAGGACAAGGTTGGGCCGCGTTCGACAAGTTGGGGTATGTACTTAAATCTAGAGAAATCCCAATAAATCTTAAACGTAAAACATACGACTCATGTATTCTGCCGGTCCTTACGCATGGTCTCGAGACAATGGCACTCACCCGACAAACCGCTGACAAGCTTCAAGTGACACAACGAGCAATGGAGAGATCTATGCTCGGAATTAGCCTGAGAGACAGGATACAGAACCAGGAAATTAGAAGAAGAACGTGCGTGACAGATGTCCTCAAAAGAGTAGCTCAACTCAAATGGCAATGGGCTGGCCATATAGCTCGACAAAGCTCAGAAAGATGGACCAGCAAAATAATAAACTGGCGTCCAAGACAAACCAAAAGGAGTGTTGGAAGACCTCCAAAAAGGTGGCGCAATGACATCCAGAAAATTGCGGGGGGAAATTGGATCCAAACAGCCCTAAACAGAACGACGTGGAAAAGATTAGAGTGGATGACTATAGGCTGAGGAGAGAGAGGATATATACATACATATATATATATATATATATATATATATATATATATATATATATATATATATATATATATATATATATATATATATATATATATATATAATCAATATGCTACATACCTGTAGACCTTTGTGTCGATGATCTAGTTATTATATCTTCCCTTTCTTTAACTTCCCCTTTAGTCGTTGGTCGTTTCTCATCGAATACGGAAGGTCGACTTGATATGTCTCTCTGTTTAGGTTGATCCTGTTCTGGTCCAATATTTTCAAATAATGCTTTGGCTTTCTTTATACTTTCTGTGCTTCTAAGTCTACTTGTAGTACTCAAAACTGTTTTAGAATCTTCCTGGGATGGTCTTCTCGTAGATTTTGGTGTAGAATCAACGGGAACTGGTCCTTCTGTAGTATATTTCGTATGGGTCGAGTCGGTTTTTAAAATACTGGAGTATTCATTTGAAGGTCGTTTAGTTGGTGTTTTATATTCAGGTGATGGCGATCTTCGTCGCTCTGGTGATAAAGAAGGCGATCTACGAGTATAAATTTCCTGTTCCCGTTCAGTTTCAATAAACCCAGTTGTAATATTTTTACTTGGCGACTTTTTATCAGGTCTCGGGCTAAGTTCCCTGACTGGTGACCTTCTTTCAGGTTTAGCAGTTCCCTGATAGTGTGTAGGTGTAATATCCATCTTGGTAAGACTTACAGGTTTTGTTGTGGAGGTTAATGTAAGTTTTTCAGCCGTAGAAATGAATTTATTCACTTTGTCAGATACACTTAAGAGACATTCATCTTCCCTCAACGTTTCATCGACATTACTGAGATTTGGACGTGATACCTTTGGTGCAGGACCTTGGTCAACCTTTTTCGGTTTATTAGCTTCTTCTACAGAAGTTTTAAATTGTGAAACTTTTTTCTGAATACTTACGTTAACACCTTCACCATAAGTTTTTGGCTTAGGACTTTTGGGTCTATCTGGTAACTTTGAACTTGTTATTTGCTCGGAAGTGCTTATAAATTTGTTTACTTTATCTGAAACACTTAACAAGCATTCATCTTCCCTAAGATCTTCGGATACCTCCAATGTTGGCCTTTCAACTTTTCCAGACTTAGGTTTACGAGTTTCTTTAGTCAGTTGATCAGCTGTATTTAAAAATTTGTTAATCTTTTTGTCAATGCTTAGTAAGCTTTCATCCGTTTCTTCTACCCTATCTACTTTGGAAATCTTTGTTTTCTTGTCTGTGACCTCAGTGATTCTAGTTTGTTCACTAGTATCTTCGGTTTCAAATAATGGAATATCAGAAAGCTTTTGGGGTCTCCTCCTCAAACCACCGTCATCAGGTTCACTAATTTGATCGGGATATCTTACAGGTGTGAAATCTTCTTCTTCGTCACTAGTTAATGGCCTTGGGCATAACCTATCTGGAGTTGGTTCTCTAGAAGACTTGGATCTTTGAAGATTCACAATAACTTCTCTATCTGGGGTATCTTCATTAGTTATAAGAACTGTTTTTGTTGTAATAACTTTCTGCCTAGTATTGTGTTCCTTATCTGAAGATGTAAGATCTTTATGTGTAGTTTCAAAAGTTCGAGTGGATTGGGTTCTTTGCTCCGTAAGGTCGATAAATGAACCCACAACGCTTTCTATAACAGATTCGTCATCAGTGTCTGAAGACACATATCCATTAGTGACCTTTTTGGGAGTTTCCTTAGTTTTTATATTTGTGGTTTTAGTAGAAGTAATCGGTTTGGTACCTGTAGTCTTTGAAATTGGTTTATTCTTTGGACTAGTCTTAGGCGAGACCGTAATCGTGGCTGTTACAACATGCTTTTTAGGCTCTGCTATTTTTGGTGTTTTAGGTTTTACATCATTTTGTACTACGGTTTTTTTGATAGTAGTAGAATATCTTGCTTGAGTTGTAGTAGTAGATTTCGGTCTTGAATCCGTTACCTTATCTATTGGTTTAGTAGTTACACTGACAGGAACTTTTTTGACAGGACTTGGTTGTCTAACAGGTGATATTTGATGTAAAATCTTAGATCTTGTTTTTGTAGTATCATCAGTAACCGTTATGTTCTTGCTTACTTTTCTTTTTGTAACTGTATCATCTACTCTGTTGGTTCTTACATGAACAGAAGTATTTTCCTTGGTATTTTCTATGTTTTCGATGTCAGACAGAGAAATTTTACTTGTTGGTCTTAAATATTTTTTTCCTGGTTCCTTTTTAAATTTGCTTACTTGAGAAAATTCATCTTGATATTCAGTTGCGCCAATAAACTTCGTTTTTTCTACTTTGTAAATTGTTTCAGGCTGTTTTTTAGGCGTGGGAATTTTAGGTATATAAACAGTTGTTTTTGGAGATTCCTTTTTGGTAGATTTGGTAGTTGTAACTGTTTCGGTAATCTTTTTTAATGATATTTTGTCGGTAGGTCTCTTGACAGGAGATCTTTCTTTAGTAATTTCAGGAGTTTTAATTGTGTCGCTAGGTTTTTTCGATGGCCTTTTCTCTATAAGTTTTTTGGAAGGAGATTTTTCTTTAATTGTATCTGTTTTAATACTAGAAGTTCTTGTTACATCTTTAGTTGTACTTGTTTTAATAATTTCACTTGCACCGACTGTCTTTTTGGTTGTAGGTTTTTTCGATGCTTCTTTAGGTAAATTACCGTTAAGCATCGGTTTATCTTTTCTCACAATCCTTTGCTCTGTAACGTGATTCTGCAAAATCTCAGCTTCAAGAAGTTCTTCAGTGGTTTTCTTCTTATCAAGTCTGGTAAGCTCATCTTCTCGACATAGTTGGCTAAATATCTTCTTTTCAACTATTGGTTCTGAAATAGGTGCCCTACTTTCAAGAGTCTCTTGGGTTGTTTGTTTTATAGTTTCCTCGATCTCTTGAATTTGTTCTTCTTCTTCTTCAGTAGTTGTGGAACTTTCTGAGGAAGTTCTTGGTTTTTTAAATTTTTTAGATGATTTTTGTTTCGGTTGTTTTTCTTGTGGTTTTGTTTTTGATGGTTTCCTAACTTGTGAGGGGAACTCAGAAATAGTTGGGCCAGTTTTAGTAGGAGATTCCTTTTCAGAAAACAGCTGCAGTGGTTCTCGCTCTGGTGATCTCCTAATTTGTGATGGAAACTCAGCAACACTTGGACGTATTTTGGTTGGAGACTTTCTTTCAGGATATGATTCTACCGGTTCTTGCTCCGGTGATCTCCTAATGTGAGATGGGAATTCAGAAATACTTGGGCCAGTTTTGGTGGGAGATGTTCTTTCTCGATTCGGTTCTAAGGGTTCTCGTTCTGGAGACTTTCTAATTTGTAATGGGAACTCAGCAACGCTTGGTCCTCTTTTAGTTGGAGACTTCCTTTCAGGATATGATTCTAAAGGTTCTCGTTCTGGTGATCTAGTAATTTGAGATGGAAACTCTGAAATACTTGGACCTGTTTTAGAGGGAGATTTTCTTTCAGGATATGGTTCTAAGGGTTCTTTTACCGGCGATCTTCTCACCTGTGACGGGAACTCAGGAACAGTTGAGCCGGTTTTAGTAGGAAACTTTTTTTCAGGATATGATTCTACCGGTTCTTGCTCCGGTGATCTCCTAATGTGAGATGGGAATTCAGAAATACTTGGGCCAGTTTTGGTGGGAGATTTTCTTTCCAGATACGGTTCTAAGGGTTCTCGTTCTGAAGACTTTCTAATTTGTGATGGGAACTCAGCAATGCTTGGTCCTCTTTTAGTTGGAGACTTTCTTTCAGGATATGATTCTAAAGGTTCTCGTTCCGGTGATCTACTAATTTGAGATGGAAACTCCGAAATACTGGGGCCTGTTTTAGAGGGAGATTTTCTTTCAGGATATGGTTCTAAGGGTTCTTTTGCCGGTGATCTTCTAACCTGGGACGGGAACTCAGAAACAGTTGAGCCAGTTTTAGTAGGAGACTTTCTTTCAGGATATGATTCTATCGGTTCTCGCTCCGGAGATCTCCTAATCTGAGATGGAAACTCAGAACTACTTGTACCTGTTTTAGTAGGAGACGTTCTTTCAGGATATGCTTCTAAGGGTTCTCGTTCCGGTGATCTTCTAATTTGTGATGGGAATTCAGAAATAGCTGGACCAGTTTTAATTGGTGACTTCTTTTCGAGATACGGTTCTAAAGGTTCTTTTTCTGGTGATCTCCTAATTTGTGATGGAAATTCAGAAACAGTTGGAGCAGTTTTAGTGGGAGATTTTCGTCCAAAATATGGCTCTAAAGGTTCTCTTTCTGGCGACTTTCTATTTTGTGATGGAAATTCTGAAATAATTGGACCAGTTTTGGTAGGAGATTTCCTCTCGGGATATGATCCCAGTGGTTCATATTCTGGTGACTTCCTAGTCTGCGACGGAAGTTCAGATAAACTTGGACCGGTTTTAGTGGGAGATTTTCTATCAGGAGAATGTTGCTTCTCAGGTGATTTTGGTACTGATTTAGTAGGTGATTTTTTGTCTAAAGATTTAAAAGGTTGCTTTTCTGGTGACTTTCTTACTTGGGATGGAAATTCGGAGACGCTTGGGCTGAATTTTGTTGGCGACTTTCTGTCCGGAGATATTCCAGTTGGTTGTTTTTGAGGAGACTTTCTAGGACTATCTGTAGCTGGAATAGCTTTAGTGACTTTCTTAATATTATCACTACTAGTTGTTCTTGTAGTCGTTTCTCTAAGAGAACTTCTCTTCAAGGAGTTCCTTTCAAGGATGTTTTTGTGCTCTTCAAGGCTACCTCTACGAGTTTCTTTAGCGTCAGTAGATAAACCTAGGATTTGCTTGACTCGTTCTTCGTAAGTATCAGTCCGAATAAGTTTAGGTTTGTCTTGTGGAATATCTTTAGTTGGTGATTTGCCTTTCCTTGGAGTTTGTTTTGTAGGTGACCTACGTGGACTTGATAGATCGGTTAAAGGAGAAGTTGGTGAACGCTCAGTGACTTTTTTAACTTTTCGTGTGGTAATTTCCAAGCTAGTAGGTCTAGAAGTATCTTTTACAGTTGAAGTGTAATCAATATCAAGGTCCGTAGTTTGATCTTTAGTATTTCTTATATACTCAAAGTCACTAGTAGTCGTTCCTGTTGGTGATGGACTTCTAGGTTTATTCTTTCTTCTAGTTAAAGTACTTGAATCGATAGTATCCGTAACAGTGTGATCAGTGGTGGTCTTAGATTTTTTAGTAATAGTGTCAGTACTGTAATGATGAGTTTTTGTGGTCTTAGTCACGTTTGTATCACCATTCACAAGCTTTCGATCTGTAGTGTATTTGTCGGGTGATTTTTTGTTTGGGGATGACTTGTTAGTCTTGTAAGTAATGGTTTCTACACTAGAAAATCTATCAGTGGACTTCCTAGGACTTCCTGATCTGTCACGACGATCCGGCGAATCTCTAAAATATTTAAAAAATAAATGAAATCAGTTCTTGTAATGGTAACAGCGATAAATATATAAATATGTCAATATTTGTAAATCACTATATCCGTACTTCTGAACATAACTGCGTTAATTCATAAAGTGAGAATTTTGCAGGAGAAACTCTATCGATTTTGCTCAAGGAAAGTTCGTGAAAAAATTATACTTCGAGATTTTTGCTTCCTCTCACGTTTTCGTGTTTCTAGATCACGAAAAATATAGTCACTTATTTTCGTCGGCCTGTCTGTAGGATTGTTGGCATGATAACTTACGAATGAAATGAGTACCAATTTCAAACTTGGTACATCGATAACATCTAACAAAGAGATATAGTTTTTGAACGATATTGCTCCAGGGCAAGGGGGTGAAAGGGGTGAGGGTCGATAAATTTTACAAGGTTCAATATGGAAGTTTTTGTTGATTTTTTTATTGAATAATAAACAAATTTTATTTAAATTAATATTTATAGTACGACATATAAGGGGCTAATGGAGTGGGGAAGGGGATTAGAAGGGGTTGTTTCTTATATATATTGTTATATATCCTTTTTTTGGTTTCTGAAGTCTAGAAATCTAAAATTTTTTTTTATTTATTATCCATTGTTGATCAACTTTGACCCTGGATAAAGTTTAAGCATATTATTTATAGTAAAATATGTAAATAATTAAAAGGTAGGGTAGGAAGTTAATAGGGTTGCTACCTATATTTGGGGTTATAGGTCTTTTTCGGGGTTTATCGCGTCGAGGAATCTGAAAATAAGGTTACTTTTTAATTATTTTCAATCAAAGGTTACTTTTTGATTATTTTCAAATTTACTAGATAAATTGTTTGAAAACCGCCAAACGTGGCATACGATCCATGGCAACGGCGAGGATCAAAAAATAATATTTTAGAGTGTTTTTGATACATAACTTTTTTGCAAAACAAATTTTGAAAAAAAAAAACAGTTTAAGGAACAAATATTGAAAAAAATTAGAACTTTCCAATGCGGTTTTACAAAAGGTATATCAATGTAAAAAAAATTGTTTGGCATTGCGGCGCCCAGCTTCGTTTTCACTAACAAATATAAAATACGTCAGTATACTCCTTGACATGCACTATACCATTCTACATTTAAAAAAAAAAAAAATATTCAACAATTTTCCATAAATCGGGGCCGGGCGTCTAAATATAACACAGGGCAACAAAAAAATATTTTTGTTTTGGTGCCTGGGATTTTAGAGCTGATTTTAACTATATTTGGGACGGTAAATCTATACATACAATCCGTTTTTCTCTATCAGCTCTACTTTTTTAGATACATCAACTTATCTACCAATGTGGTTTTTATTCAGTATATTCATTTATGAGAGTTCTAAAATTATTATATATTCATTAATGTAGGTACAATGGTTTTATTGTCAGTCTGTAATTGAGTAAATTCCAGGTAAATCTATAAATAGTGGAACCATTGCGTATCAGGTACCTGAACTAACCCTTTTAATCACCTAACTCGTGTAAGTCTCGTCAGTTTGTGCGTTCTTACTAATGAGAGTAGATCGAATTCGGCGTGTTATTTTATGTTAAGAAAAGAGTGTTTTTGTGTTATTGAACAGAATTAAAATGAGTTCAGGTTCCAGTTCAAGAAGAAGTTGGGTAAATCAACCTGATGTGTTTTGCTATATATGCGGAGAATACATGTTTCAACAAAACAGACAAACTATTACTGACTTTGTAAAGCGAGCGTATCTTGGATACTTTGGAGTTAAGCTTGGTGATCAGGACAAAACGTGGGCCCCGCATCTCGTATGTAAAACTTGTACAGAGCATTTACGGCAGTGGACTATCGGGAAAAGAAAATGTCTAAAATTCGGCGTACCAATGGTTTGGAGAGAACCAAAAAACCACTTCAATGATTGTTATTTCTGTTTAGTAAATACTAATGGAATCAATCGAAATAACCGCAGTAAGTGGACTTAATCCCAATTTAGACTCGGCAATACGCCCTATCCCGCACTCAGATGAAATACCGATTCCAACATTTCATCAGCTACCACATATCTCTGATGACGAATATTTTCCCTCTGATCGCTCTTCTGATGCTAATAAAAGTTCTGATGCTAATGAAACTAACAGTGACTATGAGGGGACGTCATCAGTTCCTCAACGCTTCAATCAAAATGAATTAAATGATCTCACCAGGGATCTCAATTTATCGAAAAAAGCTTCTGAAGTACTGGCTTCTAGGTTGAACGACAAAAATTTACTGGAACAAGGAACCAAAATTACCTTTTACCGTACAAGAGAAAAAGATCTGCTACCATTCTTTTCTCAAGAAGAGAATCTTGTATTTTGTCACGAAATTAGGGGACTCATGAAAGAAATGGGACTTTCTGAATCTATTCCAGATGATTGGCGCCTATTTATTGACAGTTCAAAGCGAAGTTTAAAATGTGTCCTTCTACATAATGGGAATAAATATGGTTCAATACCACTAGCTCACTCAACGAAACTGAAAGAAGAATATAATACCATAGCTTTGGTCTTGCAGAAGATAAAGTATTACGAACATCAATGGATGATTTGTGTAGACTTAAAAATGGTAAACTTTCTTCTTGGGCAGTAAAGTGGTTACACGAAATATCCGTGTTTCTTGTGCCTCTGGGATAGTAGGGACAAAACACACCACTGGGTTAGAAAAGATTGGCCTCAGAGAGAAAACATGGACGTTGGGGAAAAGAATGTCATTAACGACGCTTTGGTTGAAAGAGAAAAAAATCATACTTCCTCCGTTACATATAAAGTTGGGCTTAATGAAGCAATTTGTAAAGGCTCTTGATAAGAATGGGTCTTGTTTTGCATATATAGGGGTAAAAATGCATCAGTTGAGCACAGAAAAACTCAAAGCAGGGATATTTGACGGCCCACAAATAAGACAATTAATTAAGGATCCTGCCTTCATAAATTCAATGAATCAAGTTGAACGAGAAGCTTGGACATCATTTGTTGCAGTTGTAGAAAATTTTCTAGGCAAACATAAAGCTCAAAACTATGTTGAAATGGTTAACAAGATGCTTAATAGTTTCAAATCCTTAGGGTGCAATATGAGTATTAAAATACACTATTTACACAGCCACTTAGACCGTTTTCCAGAAAATTTAGGAGACATGAGTGAGGAACAAGGTGAAAGATTTCACCAAGATATTAAAGTTATGGAGGACCGCTACCAAGGAAGATGGGACATGCACATGATAGCAGATTACTGCTGGAGTTTAAAAAGGGACTGTTTAAAAAAACATTCAAGAATGTCGCGGAAAAGGAGCTTTCAAAGTGTTGAGTGACTATTTCATTTCTTCAATGTTTTTTTTTTTTTTTGTTTGTAAGGACGACATAATATTGTATTTTGTATAACTAAAATAAAAATTTCGTATCTACTTTTGTTTACTACACTTACGGATTTGAGTTAAAATAATGTAACTTATATTTCTCTAAAATTGTATATCTTAAAAATTTGAGCTCCTAGGTACAAATGAATACGTTATTTGAATTCAGGACATCAAATTGATATAGAATCAGCTCAAAAAAACCTCGACACCAAAACAGCTTTTCCCCTGTGAATCACTCTGTACATCGTCAAGTCTGACTTAATAATGTTTATTAGAATTTTAAGTAGGAAAACAGCCAATCAGCAATAATGTACAGCAATACAACTCGATTAAGGTACCTTTAATTTTACTGTAAACATTTTACCTTCGAGGAAAGTAGTTTGTTTTAATGACCTTATCTCGTGGTGTATGCGTATTTTTTGTTAAACATGAACACTAAAATCTAATATTTTTAAGTTCTAATGATAAATGTAGATTCAGAACATTTAAAGATGTCTGAAATATAAGTTTTATTTCATAATTTTAATAATTATACAGTTTTACATTATTTATTAAAATGTATTTTTTTCAATTTGATAGTTTTCTGGCAACTTTCAGTGTTTTTTCTGAAAAAAACTCACGGTGGATGTCTTTTTTATGATTTCTTTTTGGATTCCGCATAAAAATATACTTAAGAAAACACGTGTCTCACTTAAAAGACAGAGATTTTTTTGTATACCTGTATAAGAGACGGAATTCCAAGAAGAAGACAGTTTTGCTCTGAGGTACGGATGTGATTGAGGTTTAGTAATATTATTAGGTTGTTAAAAAAATTGTTCAAATAAAACCTAAATTATTGTCTTACCTAGAAGGATATCCCATTTTCTCAGGACTTGTACTACTCCTCAAAGATGTATTACTACTAGTCCTTGGCGAACCTCTAGTTATTCTTTCAGGCGTTACGGCCCTTAGGGACCTAGCAAAAGCATCATGAGTTGCACTGACTTCAACAGAAATCTTCTTGTTAGTGTAATCAGTTCGGTATGTGGTGTCATACTGGCCGTCAGTCGGGTGAGGTTTCTGATCCAGCTCAGATTTTCCTGGTCTCATCGGTTGACGTCTTTCTGGCTGAGAATAAGGCTCTTCTGGCGACTTGGGGTATCTTTCAGGTTCTGAAATAGTGTAAGTTCTATAAGATTCTGCGATACTTTCAGTTGGAGTGGGAGGTCGTTGTGCAATTGGTTCTCTTGGGACAGTTTGCAAAGGCTTCTCAGGTTGTTGCTCTGATGGTTTGGTTACATATTCCCTAGTATCAACTTCATGTTGCTTTTCGGTAGAAATAAATCGATCATTGACTACTTTCTTGGAGTCCCTGACGTTTTGCTTATGATCAACTACATGAGTTGATGTAGTATAGTTAGTAACATCCTTTTGTTCACGAGGTTGTTCTGAAACAATAGTTCTCGTTGTAGTAGTAGTAGTTCTTGTGGTAACATCCTGATCAATTGGTACAGGTGCAATGTCAATATATTCAACTTTTTCCTGGACAGTTCTTTGATTCTGTCTCACCTGTTCTGGTACAGTTGTTTTTGTTACGGTGGTTTTAGTAATAGTAACGTTTTCATCCAATGGAACTGGCATAATGTCTACATAGTCAATTTTTTCATTCACCAATCTTCGATTTTCATGAACGTCAACATTACTTTGCCTGTTAACTTGTTCATTTTGGGTGCTTCCTCTGACAACTTTTGTAGTCTGATGAGTAGTTACTGACTCACTTTTTTTAGTATCTTGCAAGTCTTGATGTTGGCGATAATGGTCAGTATCGCCTTTTACTCTTGTCACATTAATATCAACAGTACTTCCAGGCTGTAGAACGTACTCAATAGCTCTTTGATCGTTTCTAGTTGAATGTCGGGAATCATTAGTAACATTTCTGCTTGACTGTTTTACCTGACTATTTGTCTGTACTTGAGTATTACTTGAAGAACTTCTTTGTTCTGCGTGTTTTGAAGCTACATTACTGTATTTTTTGTGAGTAGCTACTTGAGTAGAATTGCCTTGTTTAGTTTCATATCGTGTTGTAGTAACGATGGTACCATCAGCTAGAGTTTTTGTTTCTTGAGTTACCTGAAATAGAGAAAGACAATATTATAATAAATGTAAGAAAAATGAAAAGTACATACAAAAGATATTAGTAGACTGTCAAAAATTTTTATTACAACACCATAAATAGTTGTTCTTTCCTTTGAAACAATTAAATTTAATCTCTCTTTTTAATTAATTTTCTACTCAACAAAATGGTTTATCTATGTTCGAAGGAATTTTGCGAAGGAATCAGTTGTGCACATCATAAGCTTCTATCGGTTATTCTTTCAATGGTTCTTTTAAAACTAAACCCAATATGTAGGAAACATTGTCGTATTAGTGAATTACAACAGTTTTATTATTCTTTTATTATTTTAAAAAGGACCTGTGTATCTAAAAAAAAAAGAGAGATTAAACATTTTTATATTTTACCATATTGTTTTTTTAGAGTGACCAAATCCTTAGGAAATTGGTTTCCGATCGAATTAGCTAAATTTTATTATATAATAATCAGCCCTTGTTTGTGGTCTTATGGAGTCAATTTGTCTTATGGAGTCAGTTGAAATCGTCAGTGAAGTCAATTGGTTAATATGGAGTCAAATTTATATCTTACCTTCGTTTTTCCATCAACGTAACTTGGATGGTTTTTTAAATCATCAGGCACTCTAGTGGTGTAAGTTTTTTCTATAACAGATTTAGCATTTTCTTCATTAATCGACGAATAAGGGATTTGTTCCCTAGTGATAGTAGTGCTAGATGGTATAGCTTGATTATACTCGTCAGTACTCTTACTTTCCGAAGCATACCTCGAAGTTGATGATGTTTTAGTAGTTGAAGTTCTAAAATTGGAATTTTCATCGCCGCCGGAAGCTTTTGATGAATTGCAGAACTCGAAGAAGTTTCTACAGCTTTTGAATAGTTTCGATCATCGCCATCTTGGAAAACAGATGCTTTTTCTTGTAATTTCGCAGTGTAATCCACTTTACCGCCATCTATTTGTTGAGTGCCAGAAGTAGAGGCTGTATGGGTAGAGGAGATAGTTTTACCATCTTGGCTTTGTTCGTTTGATGAGGTTATATTCCATCCTTGGTCTTGATGTTTTGCTAAAAAATAAAATAAGGGTTTTTTTTTTTAAACAAGTAAGCAAAATGTAAAATTATTGGTAAAATAGCCATCTTTCACATCTTAGTTATTTATTGTTACTGGACGACTTACCAATAGTTTTATTATAATTATCCCTTGTAGGACTTTCAGAATCCCTGACTTCTTTACTTTTTAGAGTAACATAACTATGATCGGTTAGATTATCAGCGTGAGTGGTAGACATGTTTTGTTTGGATGTATTACCACTAGTAGATGTTGTACTGGTTGTTTGTTGAATAACTTCGGTTCCTTCAGCAGAGTTATAAAAATCTTTTAGACGAGCTTCCCTCAGTTTGTACATGTGCGAACGAATTTCTTTTTTTCGACCAAAATCATCTGTCTCTTGCCACTAAAAATTTAAAAAATAAATTCATAATATTAATAATGTGCTGTGAAAATAATCTTCTTCGAATTTAGTGTTTTTTATTTATGCCTTTGTAGGAGGAGGAACATTTTCTTGAATATAATAATCAAGATTCATTCGGGCTATAACTTTTTACATTTTTGAAGAAATATAGAGAGAACAAATTAGATTAATCTAAATATAGCAAGGTTCTATGCGAAGATAGGAAGTTTTATTCAATATGCCAGTGTTTTGAGTTAAATTTGATTTAACAGGGCCAATTTCATTTAAAATAAATATTAAAATCGTTGGTATGTTCCTACCATTCTTCGAAGAACGTCTTCATCTTGAATTCTTGCTACATCAGCACTTTCGGCTGACATGGCCTAATTTTTCGGAAATCTGGAAAATAGAAAGTCGATTAATATCAAGGGCTCCGCACGATCCAACACTAAAAGTGGACTCAAACTATAGCAACTATACCGACCCTAATCACGACGAGTAACGATTTAGTTGAACGTGAAGTGTTCTCAGATTTCTAAAGTTTAAAATACATAATGGGTCACCTGCTTTCGCAATATTGTTAAAATTCTAATCTAATGAAGTAAAATTCTCGAACATAGTTTTAGTTAACAGAGAGGAAAATAAATAAAGTTTTGTTTATAACAGACAACAAGATATTTTTAAAATCTGTACTTAAGTTAGATATAACCACGTATAACCGCTATTAAAATTTACAAATATATGAGTGACAACACCGGTACGCATTCACAACCGGTTTTTACTAGCAGATCACGTGAGATCCTTCAGGATTTTAGTAGCGTCACACGAATGCCGATACGAGCTAGTTTTTTCCATTAGATAGGGTTCGAATTTTGTCTAGTGTTTTCCACTTATCCTTATCTCACTCATTGAAGTTTCTAGTGGCTAATTGATTTGACGGACAATGAATGTTATGAATGACATACTTTGTCTATTCTTTTTTATATCTAGTAGTATATTTGTCATAAACAATATAGGGAGAATCAAAAATCCGCTGTCTTTCTACTTTTGGAACGAGGCAATAGAGCGTAGCCAAGGTGCTACAACTTCATACTTTGTTTGAAAAAATGATGAAGATTATGTAAGTGTATACTAACTTATTTCGTCAATTTACATTAAAGGAGGCTTAAGTTTAGTAGCAAAGTAAAATTGCTTGATTTCAGGTTTAGATTATTTAAAAGCGTATATAACAATCTGTTTTGTAAACTACTCCAAAGCTTTCGACTGCATACAATGGAACAAACTTTGGTCGATTCTAATTAGCATGGAAACACCAATACATCTTGTAAACCTTATTCGATCCCTGTATGAGAACACAAATGGCAAAATTAAACTGAATAATTTCTTTTTCCGCACCTTTTAGTGTAGAAGCCGGCGCCACACAGAGCTGTATTTTGTTACCCTTACTTTTGTAGTTAGTCCTAATGAAGATCCGTCACACATAAATGAAATTGCCGGTTTAACTGTTGTAGACCATTTCAACTATTTGGGCACCCTTATAACTAACAATGGTGGCTGTGAGGCGGACATAAGAAGACGTTTGGCTATGGCTAGAAACTCGACGACCAAACTCACCAAGATCTGGAAAGATGCAGCTATCACAAAAAACACAAGGTTAAGATTGCTGTCCAGCCTTGTATTCCCCAGGGCAATTTACGCATCGGAAACATGGACCATGAAACAAACTGACAAAAGAAGAATCGATGGGTTTGAGAGTTGGGCGTATCGAATAATCCTCAGAGTATTATACACCGAATAGGGTACTAATTTATCTATTATTGAAGAGTTTAGTATAAATGACCGTCAATATAAGGGAAGTGGATGCCATGAAAAAGCGTGTAGTAACGGGGAAGGTGAAGGGTAAAAGATCAAGGGGATGGTCTCCAACAAGATAGCCCGATCAAATAAGATCTCTTCTTGGTATCGGTATGCACGAGTCAAGTCATGTCGCACAAGATCGAGATGCCTGAAGAATGACTGTTGAGCAGCAACTGCATAGTATCACCGATACTCCTGTTGGGGTGAAAGAATTGAGAGAGAGAGAGAAAAGTGTATAGATACTTTGCTAGGATTTCGCAGGAAAAATTATGCTTTAAATTTATATTCGAAACAAGAAATATTACAAAGACAAAAATTCAGAAGCAATACACGTAACTACTCTTGTTTCTTTGTGTATATAGACAATTCTGCCTGTTATTTATTTGAAATATGCCTTTACATGACATTCTCGTGCTATCTTTTACAAGGTAGGCTAATGCTTGTTCTTCTTCTGCTCGGTGGTAATTTGTTTTATGCTATCTGAACTACTTTGTTATCTACTATCCTAGTTATGGCACTGCTTCGTTCTCTTTTCCTTTTTAGTTTTCAATCATTTATCTTGGCGAAGTTGTATTTTCTTCGGACTTCATTGCTCCTTACCATATTTTCTTAAATTCTTTGTAATATTTTCATTTTCGCGGTTTCCAATAAACAGTATGTCTTCAATACGTCTGGTCTTGTTTCCGCTGTATAAATCATAAATATTATTATACTCGTAAAGGCTTGTTTTGTTTCTGCATCTGTTTCTCTATAATGTAGTGTGTAAACATAATGCGATCTTATTAGCCCTTTTTATTGGATCATCAACTTCTGTCCTACGTCTCTATAGTTAAATAGTGTAATTTCAAAGTACTTTATTTCCGTAATCTTCTACACCTTCAATTCCAATTTTTATTATATAAATAATAAGATTATACAATAAAAAGTGATCTAATCACCAGCAACTTTTGCATTTAACCTTCTAGATTTAGCTGGTTCTCAGATAAGAGAGTAATTAATTTTATTCTGAATTCTCTGAATGAAGAAAAAAGAATAAAAACATGAAATTGGTTGCCACGGAAATAGAAGTAATTACAAACCGTACATTCAGCTCATTTATAAAACTCTTTTTAATCAAATGAAATTAATAAACGGCTTCATATTTTACCATGATGTAATTAATAATTTCCTTTAATCTCTTCATGTCATCTGGTTATTATCCAGTATGAATATTGAACACTTAAAAGATAAGTTGTATTTTTATTTAAATAATGATTTGCCAAATGGGAGACCCGGTATCATTGATATTAATTATTTATCATTATGCGACTCTAAGTTTCAGTAGTAGTAGTAAAATACAGAACAATGTAAAATAGATTCTCTTCCCTAAGTGCATGGAAAAATATTTATTAATTTGACTTATTACTGTAGACCAGTCATTTTATTTAATTTGGCTGGGCCGAGATTTGAAAGATTCTTACTAATGTCACATGTTGACAAATATCTACATATGAGGCGTTGCGGATAGTAAGGGCGAACTCAACAAAATGAAGTTTCGAAAAAATTGAATTTTATAGAAAAATCTAAATGGCGAACTCAACAAAATATTGGCAAAATTAGGTTTTTATTATTTATTTATAATTTATTAGCTTTTTATTATTTACTTAAGTAGAATAGTGTATTCCGTGAATTTTTAAATGTTTTTTAAATATTTATTTGTGTATTTTTTTTTCATATTTTACTGTTCGTTTCTGATGCTACACTATCACCTAAAATTGGCAATACCTGGGAAAAAATTAGACCGGTATTAAAAATTTTGAACACATTTTATTTAATTTTAAGGTTATTGTTTTAATTAAAGGTTTTGTTATTACAAAATAGTTACTTGATACAACATACAAAACAGTGGAAATATGGTATTGAAACTAACATAAAAAAAACTAAAGAAAAGAAACAAATAATTAGCCAAGTTCAGTTGTAATCTATTTGGTCATCGTCCATAACATCTTCATTTTCGGTGCTCTTATTCGTTGCTGCGTCTTGAGAGGCTATAATGTTAGTAAAGTACCGACTCCAAGGTAGGGGAACATACGGTAACAAGTCCTGAATGTCCTTTAATTTGGGGCTGGTATTTTAATGGGAGCACTGTAAAGTCTCGTCAGTGTTTCACTGGCCAAATGAAAATGATCAGGATCATAGTTTTTCACCTTGCCTTTTTGTAGTTTGACTGCCGTTTTGACATCCAAATTGTAAGCAGAATGAATGTAGAAACCTTGCTTAAAGTTATTTGTAAATTCAAAGATCTTTCCATCTTTAAACTTAGCACCAGCCATCTGCATTTTAGTAATTTTCTTTTGAAAATTAGAGAAATTGTAAATCATGTCCTGTCTAAGTTGGACAACGCAAAACTGGTTTTTTCGGCGACAGCTTTCAATCATTAACTTATACTTTTGAACTGCATATTAAACGTATCACGATAATAGTGCTGATTTACCGGGCTGTAACCAGCGTAATTTTCCGTAAGCCATTCATTGTAAAGAGAATAGAGCTTTTTAATATTAAGTCTAACAGGTAAGTATTTTCGATGAGGGCTTTTGGCGCGACTGTAATGACTGGTGACAGTAGGTAATGATATGATGTGTTCTTTTACTTTAGAAAGATCGTCATTTCCTATTTTTTCTTCGCGGGTTCACACCTCCCCCTTTGATCCGTTGTAACAGTTCCAGTTCTGCTGGTTTTGTCAAGTACGACTCGAACGCGCTTTTCAGAGATGCCATGACTGTTATAAAACGCAGTACGACAAACTTCACGATTAGCGTGATCAACAGTCACATTATATTGAATGCGTCTCAGGGTACGACTTGGACGCCCCTTTACGTAAGATCTTTTTACATCATTGCAGATCAACAATTTTGATAAGTAAGCATTCTGTAGATCATAGTTTTCAATTTGCCAAAAAGAGTCAAAAATATTGGTGACCAGTTCAGCGCCTATTTTCTCAAAACATCCACACTTGCAAGGAGGTCCAATTTTGCGGGCAACAACGTGCCTTTTGTTATTTCTTGAAATGTAAGCACTTCCTGAATTTCGTTTCAACTTACACTCGTTTTTTTGCCAATCATTCATCTTAGCAGGTCTCTTTCGCGAATAACCCGACACAGCACTACCATCTAAATATTGTACACTTACTTCACTACTAGAAGGTCCAGGTTGCGCCATACTTTTCTTAAAAAAAGAAGCAACAAAACCAAACAAAACATAAACGTATTAACTTCAAAATTAACTTGAACTAACACGCAGAAAGCGTAAAATTTCAAGTAAACCTCATTTAGTGACGCAATACCGGCGGTTGCTCCGCGCGAAATTGTTGAGTTCGCCCTTACTACCCGCCCGGCTATCGCCTGTTCGAAATTTTTCATTTATTTGATACTGAAATTTGAAGGCGAAGCAAGGGCAAACTCAACAATTAGACCGGTATGTGATGTAGGAAAAGTACTATAAAATAGAATTATATAAAAAAAAAAATTTGACCCAATGTTGAGTTCGCCCTTACTATCCGCAACGCCTCATATAAGATAAACATGTTTTAATATTTAATTATCGTAAATGCAGTTATTTTTAGTTTTCCGTACGGAACACTTATAAAATCTCTTCGGCACCGGTCCATCTGTCTGTCCGTCGGTCACACCTGATTTTCTCCGAGGCTATTTGACATAGAAAGTTGAAAATTGGGAATAATATAGGAATTGATGGCCTCATCAGAGCCATGTAGTTTTGAAAGATAAATTTTGACTTAAGGGGTTAGTTTTGGGGGGTAAAATCGGAAGTAAAAGAAAAAAATTATCAGGTCGTCAAGTGGGATGTCAAATGAAAACTTGTAAAAACACTAGTTTAAAAATATATATAATGTAATACTTGCGCACAGATTTCTTTGTATTATTTTCAAAAAATTGCGAAAAATCGCTGTCCCCCCCTTACCTCAAAAATTTTTTAAAAAATTCTGGAATATTCTCCACAGGGATTGAACGAAAATTCTATGCTGTTGTGCAGATCAGTTTCTTGCATCTCCTAAATGGTTTGGAAATAATATTCTTTTAAAATGATTTTAAGTTTGGGAAACCGGAAAAAGTCTGCTGGGGCTAAGTTCGGAGACTGGACTGGATAGGGTACAACGCGTGTCTAATGTTTTACTAGATAACTGCGGACGAAGACTAACGCGTATACAGATACATTATCGTGATGTAACATTCATGTCTGGTCTTCCCTCAACTCAGTCCTCTTCCTGCATACAGCGTCCCTCAAACGCGCAAATACTTGTTGGTAAAACTGTTTATTTGCGGTATAACCATGTACTACAAATTCATAATGAACAATGTCTTTCCAATCAAAAAACACAATTAACATAACTTTGATGTTTGATCCACCTATCCATGCTTTTTTCTCATTTATTATGACAATCTTGGCTTATACAGTCCTCTCCACATGCTTGGCTGGACACTTTTTTCCAGTTTGTAATTTAAATCTGCCGCTAGGGATGCTTAGTAGCCGCAGTGCCGTCCAAGTTCTCATTGGCTCGCCATTTGAAAAGTTTAGTCTTTTTTTGAAGACACCTCGTATTTAAATTTATACAAATGTATACAATTATTTATAATCAAATATGAATATTCAAGACTTAAATGAAGTCGTAAAATGGAATAATTTCTTGATGTTTATTATTATGCAATTCCCGGTAAAAATCAAATGATTACATATATAATTGTAAAAAACAAATTAATAACTTAATAAAACATATAATTTCTTCATTCTGATTAAAAACAAAGTCATCGAGAAGCGAAACCCCTTTTGCATTGAAGGTCTAAAAGCTTAGATCCTTCCCAACACAAAAAACTAAAATTCGATGACCAGAGGGGCGATTTTTCAGAGAAAACTTACACTTAATTTAAAAATCGATGACCGTGCTATGACATTTTTTAAAAAAGAGAACCCTTAATAAAAAAGTGCGGTTTCTAAGGGACATATTTTCTAGATTTATAGGAGCTTATGTCATGTGCCTCCTCAACCTCCTCCTTGGCTACGCCTCACCTTTGAACCTATTTGAAACAAAGTAAAATGTTTTTTGAAACACGTTTATAACTAAGTTAAAATTGTCCTTGATATTTAAAACATGTATGTATACAAATAATTTTTCTTCAATTTTCCCACTTGCTGTCATCTATAATAGTTTATGGATCAAAATTAAAATTGGTAATTCGATACCGAATTATCCACTTGACTTATCATGGCATATGGCTGGCCTGTCAATCAATAGGTTAGTTTACTTGTTAGGCGCAATTTATTTTTAATGGGGCAAGTGGCTTTTTTAGAAAAAAACATGCTTCAAATATTTTTGGTTCAGTTAAAATTATATATTTTTTATAAGCAAATCGCAGCTGGTTGTACAGCCACTTCGGAAAATTAACATTTCGGTCTTCCAATAATTTGTATACTGATTAAGATGTAGAAGAAATTTACGGTATTAAAGATATTCCAAGGTCTTTTTCATCCCGTACTGTTTGTACACTGAATAATTCTTCTTCTTAAAGTGCCTATTGTTTGAATGTTGGCAATCATTACTACTTTATCTACTGCAGCTCTGAAAAGACCGGCAGTATTTGTTGAAAACCAATTTCGCAGATTGTTTAGCCAGGAAATACATCTGCGTCCTGGTCTTCTTTTTCCAAATACCTTTCCTTGGACTATTTGCTGTACTAATGCATATCTGTGGAGATTTCTCATTATGAATCCTACATACTCCAATTTTCTTACTTTAACAGTTTCCATAATTTCCAGTTTCTTGTTCATGCGACGTAAGACATCCTCATTGGTAATATGGTGAGTATAAGAAATTTTCAAAATTCGGCGATATAGCCATAATTCAAATGCCTCAAGTTTCTTAGAAGTGGCTCGAGTCAGCGTCCAAGCTTCCATACCATAAAGAGGGACACTGAAGACATAGCATCTTAGGAGTCTCATTTTCGTGCTCAATTTTATTGCTGAGGTTTTGAAAAGTGATGTCATTTTGAAGAACACTGCGCTAGCTTTTTCGATACGGCAACGAATTTCTTACGAATAAACCCATTGTGGTGTTGCTAGTCCTTCATCGGTCGCCTCCCCGGGTAGCGAATAGGGGAATGCTACTCAGATATGAGTGGTATCAAAGAAATCAAATACTTGAGGCGGACCAAAAGTAGCAACAGGTCATTCTCTTGTCCTCAAGGTGAGAAATCGCCCTTAAGGGCGGATGAACTACACAAGTCGTCAACGGTATGGGAATGTTTTTTTTTTTTTTTTTTTTTTTTTATTGGTCTAGCACACGTGCTGCAGGGAAGTCCCTAAAGCGCTCCAGGAGCGGCACGAGTGCGGAAAAAGCGATTCACGTTGTTCTTGAATCGCTGTAAATTGTACTCGGTGGGAAACACAGCGCTGGGCAAATTATTCCAAAGGGATGACGTTCTCCATATAAAAGATTGCTTGAAAAACGTTGTACGCGGAGTAACAAGCTGAACCTCATACGGATGCGAAGCACCAGCGCGACGTGTATTTCTAACATGCACCGCTTTGGAAGGAATTAAGCGGGCTACATCCTTCGAACACCTTCCATAAAAATACTTGTAGAACAGACTCAAGTCGCCAACCGTTCTTCGATGTTCCAGCGAATCAAGGCCGCCGGTCAATTCCGGGTCCCCAATCAGACGGACCGCTCTTCTCTGAACAGAATCCAACAAATGCAGTGTATGTTTGGGAGCGGAGCCCCAAACGTGGGAGCAGTATTCCATAGTTGGTCGAATTTGGGCTTTGTAAAGAATTAACAGTTGTTGTGGGGTGTAAAGCTTTCTGGTTCTAAATAATATTCCCAACTTTTGAGAAGCTCTCCTTGCCATGCCTGCAACATGCTCATGCCAAGACATATTTGCTCCTAAACTAACGCCCAACAAATTGAGCGACGATGCTAGGGGAATGGAGTGCCCCGACATAACTATGTCGGGTTCAGCAACGTTAACTTTTTTAGAAAAAAACTGCCGTTTGGGTTTTTGTAAGAAGGAAATGGTAAACCACTGCATTAATGATTCAAATTGAATATACCTAGTTAAAATCATGATGGCAAAGTTCAGAGCGAAAAATTCCAGAGTCTTTAATCCCCCAATTAGATCTCCGGGGGGGGGGGGGGGACAGTTTTGAACGCTGAACGCTACTAAATCAGAAGAGAAAACATTGAAAAACATCAAAATATGCACCTAGAACGTAAAAACTCTTTACCAGGCAGGAAAAGCTCATAATGCGATCCTAGAAATGAAAAGACTTGGCATATCTATTATGGGAATAAGCGAAGTAAGATGGGCAGGTTCAGGTCACTGTAGCATGGAAAATTACAAAATATACTATTCAGGATTGGCCGAAAATAAACATGAATATGGAGTAGGAGTTATAGTTGCCAAAGCTACAGCCGTCACAAATTTTGCGCCTGTTTCAGACAGAATAATGCTTCTCCAAATAAGAACGAAACCTGTTCCTCTTAACGTCATACAAATACGAGGCTGGTTTGAAAAGTCCGTGCAAAGTCCGAGAGATGGCACCACCGACGCGTATCGAGGTTATGTTTAGTTAGTAGCATCTCTTGAATGAACGCACACCAAGTTTCAGCCATATTGGTCTATTTCTTTGTGTTTGGCATTCGTGTGAATCAAGGAAGTCGAGTGGTTTTCCAAGAAATGGACGAAAAAGAATTTCTTGTGGTGATTAAACATTACTTTATGAAAGGCAAAACGCCTCAGGAGACTAAAGAGAAGCTTGATAAACATTATGGTGACTCTGCACCTTCGATTAGAACAGTTTATAAGTGGTTTCAAAATTTCGGACTGGCCATATGGGCACAAGTGACGCTGAACGTTCTGGACGGCCTGTGGAGGTTACGACTCCAGAAATCATTGATCAAATCCATGATATGGTGATGGATGACAGAAGAGTTAAGGTGCGTGAGATTGCTAGTGCTGTGGGCATCTCGACTGAACGGGTACATAATATTTTGTATAAACATTTGGACATGAGAAAGCTATCCGCAAGATGAGTGCCGCGATTGCTCACGCTTGACCAAAAACGGAATCGTGTGGAGTGTTGCAAGGATGGTTTGCAGCTGTTCCAGAAGAATCCGGAGGACTTTAAGCGTCGTCTCGTCACTGTGGATGAAACATGGATACATTTCTATACTCCTGAGACCAAACAACAATCTAAACAATGGGTTACCAAGGGGAATCTGCACCAAAAAAGGCGAAGACCGTTCCTTCGGCCGGAAAGGTTATGGCGACTGTCTTTTGGGATTCGCAAGGGATAATCCTCATCGACTATCTGGAAGAGGGTAAAACTATTACAGGTGAATATTATTCATCGTTACTGGACCGTTTGAAAACCGAGCTGCAAGAAAAACGCCCGCGATTGGCCCACGAGAAAGTCCTTTTCCATCACGACAACGCACCAGCACACACCTCAGTAGTTGTGGTCGCAAAATTAATGGAAATAGGATTCCAACTCGTTTCACATCCCCCCTATTCTCCAGACTTGGCTCCCTCGGACTACTATTTGTTCCCCAATTTGAAGAAATGGCTGGCGGGACAAAGATTTTATTCAAACGAGGAGGTGATTGCAAACACTAATGGATATTTTGCAGACTTGGACAAATCCTATTATTCGGAAGGGATCAACAAACTAGAACATCGTTGGACGAAGTGTATAAGCCTAAAAGGAGACTATGTCGAAAAATATAAAAGGTCTACCCCAAAGCCATAAGTAGTTTTTATTTTTGCACGGACTTTTCAAACCAGCCTCGTATATGCTCCCACTGCAAATAAACAGGATGAAGTCCTAAAAGCAATACCAAAACGGGACTTGACAGTTAGGTCAGGAACTTCCGTAGGACCATATGGTCTAGGTGAAAGAAACAACATGTTATCACTAACACCTTCTTCAACCTACCACCACGAAGATTATACACGTGGCAGTCCCCACTAGACTCGCCAGACGATATCACCAGAAATCAAATAGACTATATTCTAGTGAACAAATGTTTTAGAAATAGTGTTGTATCTAATGTAACAAACGTAATTAAAAAAGATCTTAATAAAGAACTCCGAGACACAGATCTAAACGGAGACATAGAATCTGAAATAACAAGGGGACTAAAGAATAAGTATCTAACTGTATAAGAAACACATTAAAGGAAGGAATGGATGACAGCTGACATTCTAAGACTAATGGAGGAAAGACGGTTACATAAAAAACAGAGGTACCAAAAGAGAATATAGCAGACTACACACATAAATACAGAAAGAAATTCGAACAGCTAAAGATAGGTGGACTGGTGAAAGATGTAAAGAGATAGAAGCGTTGCAGCTACACAATTCGGTTTTCGTGATGCTATGGGAACCAGAGAAGCCTTATTTTCTATACAGGTTTTAATTCAGCGATGTAAAGACGTCAATTGTGACGTATATTTGTGCCTGATCAACTACCAAAAGACCTTTGATAGAGTCCAACATCATAAAATGGTTGAAATTCTGAAAGACCTTGCCCTAGATGGAAAGGATCTGCAGATTATTGACAACCTCTACTGGAACCAGATGGCATTTATTAAAGCCGAAGGGGAGCGCTCAGAAGCAATACCGATTGAGCGTAGAATAAGGCAGGGTTGTGTTTTGTCTCCACTATTATTTAATATATACTCTGAGTAAATCTTCAGAGAGACACTTGAAGAGGCTGATGAAAGAATACTGCTTAATGGGGAGCGAATAAATAACATTCATTATGCTGATGATACGGCGGTTATGGCTGATAACTTAAAGGGTCTGCAACATCTTATGACAAAAATAAACGAAGTCAGTAATCGATATAATATCAGCAAAACAAAATACATGGAATCAGCATGTCTCCGGTTCCTACTACCTTGTTGATGGTTAACAGTCAACAAATACAAAAACTCCAAACTGAATAATACCGAGTAGATAATCCTGGTAGCGCTACCAGGCTTCATTTTCAAAAGATAGGCATTTATCGAACTACATTATGTATAATAATAAAGAAAGATTTGATTTTAGAGCCAGATAATATTTAGTTAACCCAAAGATTAATACCTCTAGACCACCAAAAAATTGAGGGTAACGAGCATCGTGATTCTCCTCTACACATCGTACTATTTTCTTCAATTTGTTCTCCAAATAACGAACTGCACACATTCTTGTGATCAGAATTATGCTTTAATTTTTATAGGGTGGTTATAATCGACGATCAATATGCTATTGTATCATGTAATTTTGTGAATTAAATTCGGACTTGTATTCCATCAAATTCAATTACAGTTTTGTTTTGATGATTCTGTGAATTTTCAAGTATATAAAGACAAAGGCAATTGAAATTTTATGATGAATTAACAAATAAGGATCTCTATATCAAAAAAAAAAAAAGTTCGTTGGCACTTCGGAAAATTTGCGCGTTTAGCAATCCCACTAATCAGCCGTTAAAATTTGCTAATGTCAGTCCAACTTACATAAATACGACGTTAAAATCCCACGTAGATCTTTATCTAAATTACCATACCAATAAAAAAAATATATTGTATGACAGGAAAACCGCATACATACATCATCCGTAAATGGTAAATAATATAGTTCGCGAAAATAAATAGAAACAAATGTTCTTTTAATAAATCAAACCGTCCCATGACATCATATAACGCAAATATAAATTAAGATCTTGTAGATAAAAACGTAGGTGTTAAAGTAACAATAGATGCTTATCCAATGAGAAGAATTAGTGCTAGAATTTCTTAAGTATATAAAATAATTTAATTATTTAGTAGTGTCTGAGGGTATCTCCTTCAATTACGATGCTGCGTGCGACATCATATTATTAGTATTCCATACGGAACACTTATAAGATGACTTCGGTGTCTATCTGTCTGTCTGTCACACCCGATTTTCTCCGAAACTATTTGTCATAGAAAGTTGACATTTGGTAATAATATAGGGATTGATGGCCTCATCAGAGCCTTGTAGTTTTGAAAGTTAAATTTTGACTTAAGGGGCTAGTTTTGGGAGGTGAAATCGGAAGTGAAAAAAAATATTTTTTACTAGGTCATCGAGTGTGGTGTCAAATGAAAGCTTGTGAAAACACGAGTAAAATATAAAATATATATATATATATATATATATATATATATATATATATATATATATATATATATATAATGTAATATTTGCGCACATTTTTCTTTGTACTATTTTTAAAAAATAGCGAAAAATCGCTGTCCCTCACCTTATCTCGAAAAGTACTGATCAAAATATTTAGAAAAAATTCTGGAATATTCTCCACGGGGTATAGATTGAACGAAAATTATCACGAGCGCATTACCTTTAATAATTTATCTGATATAAAAAAAAAAAAAATTCAAGGTCATCAGTTTTCAGTAAAGATTGGATGCAAACTTTTTTGAAAACTCATTTGGGGTGTGTTTTGTGAAGTCACTGATCATTTTATACCACCGTAACAAAAAATTTTATTTTAAAAGCAATCAACGTACGGAACACTAATTGTGCAAATTCAACTTGCACTTGACCGGTTATTTTAATTGTTAAAAAGAAATTAATTCTTAAATATATTAGTAGATAGAACAAACATTTTTTAGTGCTTGGGCACCTTTTCAAAGATCTAAATCGTTGATACGCAGAATTTTTCAGCGTATTTATATTGATTATGACATTTGGTCATCGTAATGCGAAAAACGATGGCCAGTGATGTCAATATGTCCGAGGGCCGCCTTTTAAGTTTTTACAAACGACCACTAGATGGCGCTATTGGGATCTGACATTGCCATTGTTGTAAAATTTGACATTTGTTATTATTAAAATAGTGGCAGCTCAGAAATTGGCCGAGTAGTTTGTTTACAGTGAGCGTTTAAAAACAAACAGTTTTGTTAACAAATGAAAATTTCAAGTGAAGGTTTTTGTTGGATGATTTTTTACGATCTTAGTAAAGGCCTAACTCAACAATAATGCCTCGAATCGCTTCGTTCAAGTTTTGTCAATGAATTACCATTAGAAGAGACTGTTTACAATTGGTTTGGTTGAATTTCGTCATGGCCGTGCTTCCGTCAGCGATGAATTTCGTGAAGGTCGACCAAAATCGGTCGTTGTTCCAATAAACATCGATGCTGTACACAACATGATTGAAGAGGATCGGCATGTAAGTTACCGTGAGGTAGATGCATCCTTAGGCATAACTAACACTACAGTACACTCGATTTTGCTTGAATATTTAGCTGTGAAAAAGATCTGTTCCCGTTGGATTCATCATGATTTGACCCAAACTCAAAAACAGGCTCGTGTCAATTGGTGTAAGGAAATGTTCAAAAAAATTCGACCGAACTTGGATATATTCGTACGAGTCGGAAACTAAACAACAATCAACTGTTTGGTTGTTCCAAGATGAACCGAATCCAATAAAGGTGGTTCGTTCGCGAAGCACTTCCAAGTAAATGATCGCTGGTTTCTTTTGGCTATACTGGACATATTGCAACCACTGCTTTAGAGGATCGAAGAACAGTTAATGCGGAATGGTATACAACAATTTGTTTGCCAGAAGTCATCGAGAAAAACAACCGAAAACGTCGCATCATTCTTCATCATGACAATGCCAACTCTCACAGAGCACGTCAAACAATTGATTATTTTACCGAGAAAAACATCGAATTAATGACTCATTGTCCGTATTCACCTGATTTATCGCCTAACGACTTTTTCTTCCTGAATGTAAAAAAAATGCGTAGCCAGCGATTTTCATCACCTCAAGAAGCTGGTGAATCCTTCCAAAATCACGTTTTTGAGGTACCAACTTCAGAGTAGAAACAATGTTACGAGAATGCATGCAAAAGTGTATAAATCTTAAAGGCGAATATTTTGAGAAACAATAACAATTTTTTTTTCTTTCGTTGTTTTTGTAAAAACTTAATAGGTAGCCCTCGTAGTAATAATAATAATGATAATAATCTTCATTGTCTAACAGATAAGCCTCCATTTATAAGACAATATGACACAGTATACAAAACAACGACATAATAATATATAATAAAATACAATAAAATAAAATAAAATATAAATACACAATCATGTACAACAAACATGTTTACAGATTCTTCAACAATCTGCCTTTTATTGCGTGGATAAAAGTAGATGGAGAATTGCCGCACAGATCAATGTCACACATAATACGCCAAGTATGTATATATATTTTTCTCTGACTGTCATCTACAATTAGATCATAGAGTTTTCAGGTGTATCAACTTTAGTCAAATAAAAATGACATAAACTCTCAGACTATAGAAAGCTTCCTCCGTCAGTTTGATTATCATGTCCGTAAATAAATAGACCTGCCTTTGTTTGTCTTTCTCTCGGATCAACGTAAATTAACACAATTGTAAATGATACTTAGAAAAAAATATTTTATTTAGCCCCCTTAACATTAATGGTCTTAAATATATCAAAGGTAATATGACAAAAGGGCATACTCCTAAAGGTCAGATTGTCATCCTATGTGGCCTAAAGGGTACTCGAATAAACGAAATCCTTTTAGATGATCAGAACATTAACTGTCGTAGTCTATAGGGCTTAAAATGTCGGAATTAAAACGAATCTAAAAGTGACCATAGCAAATGTATTGAAGATTATTATTATATTAAGATCGGGTATTGCCTACTTGTGTACGGTAGCCTAAAAAACACGGCTTCACTGAGCGAAGTCTACAGTAACATCACAGAAGATCATAATCCCAAAGGTCAGATTTTCATTCTATGTGGCCTAAAGAGTACTCGAATAAACGAAATCCTTTCAGATGTTCAGAACGTTAACTATCGTAGTCTGCAGACCTTAAAATGTCGGAATTCAAAAGAATCTAAAAGTGGCCGTAGTGAATGTACCGAAGATTATTATTATATTAAGACCCGGTATTGGCTACTTTTTGAGATTACATTTATTACAATACATTTCAACTAAAATTCTCTTGGTCTTCATCAGTTGGATTTATAACTGAAATAATACATGTGTACATGGGCACATGGAAGTCACTACAGAATATATATATATATACATATATATATATATATATATATATATATATATATATATATATATATATATATATATATATATATATATATATATATATATGTCATAAATTGTTATCTGTTTAGTTACCTACCAACATTTATAGTGACCGTATCAATATTAGACATCTTTATTTATAATAAATATAATGACTTGGCAATCGCACGCAACATAATCACATAAGAATAATTTACTATTTCGATTGCCTAAACAGTGCACTTAAGAATAAAGTTTTTTAAATAGTAGATTATTCTTATGTGATTATGTTGCCGTGCGATTGCTAAGTCATTATATTTATTATAGAAATAAAGATATCTAATACTGATACGGTCACTATAAATGATGGTAGGTAACTAAATAGATAACAATTTATGACAAAGTTGTTGAATAGGTGCTTTCATAGATACTAAAATAACTGACTTGGTTTTACATGAGACCTCACAACTTTTTGTGGTGGAAGGATTGCGTTGCGAGACTTGGCATTTGTTTACATTTTATGTTTTTGATGGTATCTCATTTCTTTTTGTAGGTAGTCCTCTTTTTTTTTCTTCTCGGGTAATATTACATGTACGTCAACTATAGATTTTCTTAAAGCCCACTCCCTGTCTCTATTGGTTTTTCTCAAAGGCTATGATGTAACAATTTTTGACAAGTCTGGACGATAAGTGCTTCTAAGTCGATTATATTCAACGATTGCGGAATCCTGAGCTTCGATATTACCGAAGTCGACATTAATTAGATGTAATCCGCCTAGACTTGTCACTCTCGAAAGTGCCACGTATGCTTGACCGCATGTGAACACTGAAGAACCGATGTCCATCAGTGCACTGTTTAGACTTAGCCCCTGACTTTTGTGTATGGTAATAGCATAGGCTATACATATCGGAAACTGTTCGCGATGAACATACGCTTTATTAATAATTTCAAATTTAGTTTTGACTGGACCAAGCTCGTAAAGATGTTCATTATTAAATGTAATATGTATTTTTTTATTTTATTTGTATTTTCAGGATCAACCTTTACTCCCTGTACTATACCGATAGAACCTTTGACTAAGCCAAGACTGGCGTCAATATTTCGCCTTAACATTAATTTTGCTCCTATTTTAATAACTATATTCTCTTCTATCCCTGCTGTCATGGAAGCATCATCTTCATACTTTTTTTAATTAAAATATTCTTGAAGTATTTCACTTAACAATTTTTTAATTACACGAAGTAGGTAAGTATTATTAAACGAATATATTTGATAAATGAAAAATATTATTAAATATAATACATTAATTAATAAATAATACAAATTATTCATAATTATTGATTTTTTAGCGATTAATTAACTTTATACGACGAATTATTATTTACCGGGACTCACGGTTGACCTTGCATTATGCTATGTATGGCTGAGCGCTGCGTGCTCTCCGCGCTCTATCTCAAAAACGGTTAAGTGTATAAAAAATGTTTAGAACAAAATTTGTAGAGAATTTTATGCTCTACAATTTTCATAATAGATGCAAATATCATTGAAACCATAGGAAGCGAGATATTTGCGAAAAAAAACCGATTTTTGTGCCCTTTGACCTTGAATATCTTAAAAACGCGGACACGAGATTTTTTGAGACTTTTGAGACGACTTTTAGAATGCCAAAATAAAGGTTTTTAAAGTTTACAGCTTATTATCTCTCATTTCCGAGGTTGACCCTCTTTTTGGCTTAAATGACTGTACAATTTAGAAAACGGGACTGAAATTTCGGGATGTTTCAGTTTTTCCTTCCTTTATAGGCTAAACACTAACTAAATTCAAAATTTGAAGTTTCTGTGTCTGCTAGAAGTACCTTAGAACTTTGATGATCGGTGAGTGTGTCAGTGACAAAATTAAAGAACTTCGACTGACGATAGTTCGTAAACCATAAATATAAATAGTAGGTAATTTAGAAATATAGCTAGTATAGTATGTCCTCTTGGTCACTAAAAACTCAGGCTTCTAGCTTTATCCACAACGAAATTACAGAGGGGTCGAAAGTACCGTGAGTGGCTTCGAGAAAAGGATGATACGGCTGTGCTTTCTGCTCGAATTGGCGTGGGGCACTGCTGTGCCCTCAGATATATATATATATATATATATATATATATATATATATATATATATATATATATATATATATATATATATATACATACATACATATATATATATATATATAATATATATGTATATATATGTTAGCTGTCAGCATATTTACTGTACAGTAAGAATTTGCAGGATAGGCCGAACACAAGTAACATAAGAAGTAAATTATTAATTGCTTTCAGGCATACTGGCTTGTTTACATTACGTAGATTAAATTATACTTGAGTCGCTGTTTATTTACTGTATCGAATGACGGAACCTTTGAGTTTATTTTATGTTTTTGATATATGACCATATATTACTTAGTATGATGCTTATGTAACCACTATTTTTGTTACACACTGTTGTTTGTTTAGAGAGCCGGAAGACGGCCAGCTTTGATAGATGTCGGATTGCAAATTATTAATAAAAGTGATTGTTTCCGAAAGTACAAAAATGGTTTGATATTAAATAAAAACTAACGTTAGAAATGGGATCGAGTTTCGTGCGCAATGTGAAGGATTTTGTCGCAAGATTGTGTAATAAACGTAAAAAAAAATTTGGCTGAAAATGAGTAAATGTCTAAAAAAATACTTATATACTTATTAGTTTAATATTTTTGAATTGAATTTTCACACAAATTGTGGCAAAAAACAAGTACTCCTGCTAATGATTAAGGTTAGAGCCACAAGTCATTTACCATATTTCCAAAAATATTTTAGAAAATGTTTTTTATTATCTGCTGTGTACAGCTAAGAAGTCCAAATAAATATATAGAGATCAACTCTCAGAAATCTCTGTATATTTCCCCTATGAAAGTTTTCACTCAATCATTTATCGATTTCACTAACTTAAGTTTGACGAAATTACTATTTCCATTCAATAATATGTCAATTTATCAGATATTGTTCGAAAAAGGATTTGTCTTCACCCAGTCCATTGCTTGCCATTGCAGTGATTTCTCGATTTCACCAGATTTTATTCAAAATGGTTTCCGTCTCCATCAAATGCATTGACTCGATCGATTTCATATAATTTTTTTTTTGTCTAATCAACGATTTGCCAGTATCATCATATATTTTAATAAGAATTACTACATTTTTAATTATATCTTAAAAAAATTTTAAATTATGGTGAGTTTTAAATAAGAGTTAACTGCTTTAAAAATTTTGTTGAAAACTTTAATATATTTCCAGTAAACACGTATCGTTGGCTTTGGAAATAGTTTATCCGTTTTTCCTTACTATTGAACAATGTTACTCCCTAAAGGGAAACCAATTGTCCTGATAAATGTTTTAAAAGAATATAATTTGGATAAGAAAATTACTTTTTAAGGTTCACCAACTATTTGAAAATACGTTTTATTATGTTAAATCCAATTAAATCCTTTCTGATGTCATGATTTTACAAGAGTGCATAATTAATTACGTCAATTTAATACTACCAATTGTCAGACTATTTTTAAACACGGTATGTGACACATAGAGATTATAAATTAGCATTTATTTGTTTGTGTATAAGGAATAAATATAATCCCTCGCATGTTCGACTAAATTTTGAGGGTCATTATGTGATTGGTGAATCACTAAAGGTGATTTTTGTCTAGAACATTAATTTATTGCTGTTTTCAGTAATTAACTTAAAATAGATAATATTATGTTAAAAACTGCCTAATATTTGCTTTATTTCGCTTCCTGTTTAAATAATTATTTTTGTAACGTACATCCGTGATCAGAGAACATATTTTTTTATAATATCGTTAACTTTTGTAGATAAAATGATATTTTAATTGCAGTGATTTAATTATAAAGCAGTTTTTTGGGGCTTTTTTAAAATGAATTGAAACGTATAAATAGTTTTACATTAGGAATAATTAAAGTGATATGTTTGAATTAAATTTTTAGTATGCAGAGTTTTCAAATCTGGTACAGTTTTAATAAAATAGTATATTTTTTTGAATTTCCCATAAAATCCTAGACATACATACTTTATAATAAACAGATATCTCTAAATTTAATAAATAAAGAATGGTTTGTTAAGTTCCTCTACTTAAGTACAAATCAAGTCAGACTCAAATTAAGTAGTGGAGATTAGTAGTAAGAAGTCAAGAATGGATTATCAAACCAAGCTTCTTGAATGAATTTTGATAGTATTCAATAGGCATGGGATTTTTTTTTAATATATTGATAGTTACCCGTATACTGAGTAACGATAGGTGAATTCAAAAATCATTGAAATATCAACAACTATCGATATATAGATGATTATCGATATGTCAGTAATTATCGATATATCAATAGTTATGGATATACTAATAGTTATCAATATATTGATAGCGCAGCAATTTTAATAATTTTTTTTTCAGAAGAAAGGGTTATTTTCTTGGGAGTCTCTCCGGTCCCAGCAGTCAATTTTTGAATAATAATTATCGCTAGTTACCGATAAGTTAAAATTATTGAGAAGTAGGTTACCATCGACTATCGATAGGTAAAAGCCATTATCGCTCATCCCTAGTATTAAACTAATTATAATAACTAGAATTTAAACTATGCGTAAAATGGCAGAAAGAACATGACTTTCCGTATCCCTTGTTTATCTCAGCGGTTATCGATTAGACATTGAAGAAACTGATGGGATGCAATAAAAAAAACGCTTCGGCTAGGGCTTCAGTTTAGACTTTTACTAAACACAAATTTATTATATCGTTATGCAATGCAAAAGTAATATTTAAATTGCTGGACAAAACTAAAGGATATTAAATTTAAACTAAATCTTCTGTAAAATAAAAAAAAAAAACGATTTTTTATAAAATACATTTTCGTTAAAAAGAATGAGCGCAATAGATTAACAATATGATTTTTTAGGTATCACCATTTTATAAAAAAAAAAATGGATCTTCTAAACTAGGCATAATGCAAATAACTAGAACTCGATTCCATACATTACAATAGATTCGAGTTAGCCGCTTCTCAATGAAAGAAAAATTGGAAATTTATCCTTAATCCATTTGGGGTCGCGTAGGGTATTCTAATGTTAAAAATATAACAATCATATATTCTTGGAAATTTTAATATTTTTCTTGAAGCCATTTTTCAGCCAAAATTTCTAACAAATAAGTCCTATTTATGTTTTCAAGGTTAGAAAATGACATGCTCTACAAATTAATGAGAGTCAAATTTTGAATTTTTCCTTCGATTAGGAACTAATCTGACAAAATTTTTACTTCCTCACAGTATAAGGGCGGTTAATTAGGCTTAATCAGGTCCTTCCGCTATCGGTGACCCTAATCTCTTTTTTAGAAATTAAAATAGAGAATACGACCTTTACTTTTAATACAAGAATTTTGAAATTAGTTAATCATTATTTTTTGTTTTAAAGGCTTTACAATTTGTACATAAAGATTGTAATTTTTGTACATCAGTTTCCTAAAATAGATATTTTTGCTATACATTTGGCTTTGTAAAAATAACTATATTATACTCCTCTTAGAAACAAAACAAAACTTTTTCTATTGAGAGTTCTTTCTTCTGGATAATCTCCAATTCCCGGCCATCAATTTTTCAAATAAAATGTACATTTTTAGAGTTCTATTGTAGATAAGGTTTTTTTTTTTGAAAAACTCACCGCCTTCCGATTCATTGTTCTTTAGTATACTGTATCTGAACGGGTCTAAGCTTTGGTCTTCTGGTGTAAGGGGATCCTTTTTTATCAAGAAGCTTCGCTCCCCGATTGTCGTTTGACACCTCCTGTTTGTAGATTAACCTCCCCCTCCTATCGGTAGCCCAGCCTTTAGTTTTCCCTTGTTTTTCATAAAGAAAAATCATTTGTATCCATGAGTCACCTGGCTACGCCACTGAGTCCTCTATAGCTTCTTTTATTTCAATTTCAAGCTCGTCTTTACGTATTTAAAACCGACGAGGCTGTGACTGGATTGAGGATGAGGGACATATTATCCCTCAACGGCGTTGCAAGTAACGAGAATCTACGACAATCACAAATCCATCATTTCCTCAGGACGTTATTTTGTTTACCCTTAATTCATTATTATGACAAGGAATTTCAAAGAAAAAACCCAGTCCCAGGCAGGTGACAGTCGACAGAGGGTCCCGGTTTGACATAACTAAGCTAAAACAAATAGGAAGGTGGAACACTCGAAGTTTATTTACACTCGAGAAACTCGATAATACAGTCCAGAAAATGAGAACAAAGAATATCGATATTTCTGGTACAGCTGAGACAAGATGATCAGACAGTGGGAAGTGTAAGAAAAATATAACCATATTTTATTACTCTGGTAACAACAAATTAAATGTGAATTGCATAACTGACATTGAATAACAATTTATTCTACATTTAAAAACACAAATAATAATTAAAAATTAAATACGCTTAAACCACACGAGAATATAAAAGTTGGGCGGCGCCTTAAAACTACATACGCCGATGTTTTGCTACGACCATATTTGGAGATTCACCATGACTACGTTTTTATTGAAATGTTGTTCTTGTTTATCGTATTGCAGATCAAAACACATGCTTATTTTCTTAATATGTATTAGCTCTTTCACCTATATTAGCATCTCAGTGGTGGTCGAGTCAGAGGCGGCATTAGAAGTTTTATTATTTATTTATTATTTTATTTTTTTATGGACGCAATATGGCGCTGCAGGGAAATTGTTAAGTTGTTACAAGGGCGGTGCCTGTGTAGAAGTGGAAATTCACGTAGGTCTTGGAATACTGCAGATTATATTTGGTTGAAACGTATTCCTGGGCAAGGCATTCCAAAGTGATAAGATACTCGACATAAAATAGTTCTATGGATGATTAGTGCAACGTGTGTTTATTGTATGCACCACTCAAGGAGGAGCTAGGAGAGGCACATCTATCAATCAATTTCCTAGAAACCATTTATAGAATAGAGTGGAATTGCCAATTTTTCTTTGGCGTACTAAAGAATCAAGATTTCTGATAATTTCTGGACTCGCAATCATACGTATAGCGTTCTTTTGTATAAAACCTAACAAATACAGATCGTTTGTGAGAGCAGAATACCAAACATGAAAGCAGTACCCTATCAATGGTCGAATTGAGCTTTATATAGTATTAAAGGCTGTTTGTTGTAGAAAAAATATTCTCAGATTTTGAGCAGCTTTCTTTACTATGAATGCCACAAGATATATTTACTACCAAGTTAACGCTTAGTAAGTATAATCACAATGCTAGTAGCATAAAGTGTACTGATAATATTTTGTCGGGTTCTGTAACGTTATTTTTTTTAGAAAATACTGCTGCTTGGGTTTTTATAGCGTTAAATTCCACTCGATTACTGTCTTCCTAAGATAAAATTTCTTCCAAGTTAGGTTCTTAATTTCCTGCTGTCATGGATATTTGCATGGAAAGCTTGTATTTCCAAGGTAAATGAAGAAAAAAGCATTCTGGAATCAGCAAAGCTATAAATTAGGTTTTTACTATCATCCAGTAGATCGTTAATGGAACAAAAAAGCGAGTAGGAAATGAAATGGAGCGGTTACACTGATGTTGCATACTTTGGAGTAACTTGCATTGAAAAGTCACAATAAATAAGAGGACCCTATATATCAACCAGAACACTGATCTACATATACTATCGGGTCCAAGAGCCCAACTTCTAGGTATGAATTGTGAATGTAAAGAATTAAATGACAGATGACAGACCTGCAGATGAAGGATATGAAGTTATAATATTGGCATCATTTGTCTCTAGGTAAATCACATGAGATATCTGGCATATACGCCATGCTTTTTCGAGCGAACATTTATAAATTTCAGCGTTTCCATAAGGTCATAGCGTTTAGTACCTTTACAAAAAGTGGAAATTCTATAAAACTCTGCTGTTTAAAGAGTATTATGATTAATAATTGTACACTTCCTAAAATTTTACATTAACCAAAAGTGGAGCTTTGTGCACCATAGAATTGTATGAATATTCTGTTTTCTAAATCAGTGGTACTGTGTGCACAAAATAGCTTTTGACAAAAACGATTAAGTTCTGGTGAGATTTTCGGACATGTCATAATCTACATGGGCACGGGAAATCTCTGATATGCTAAAGAATTTATTACTGTTTGTCAAGTATATCTTTTTGCGATACTCATTAAGAATACGCTTTTTTTATTGTTTTTGCGGTTTTCCTTATTAAGAATGCGAATACTGTTAGACAAAACTAGATAAAAAAAAACTTACATATTTTAATACAAGTAAACATAAGGGGTCTTTAAATTATGTTATACTGCCTACAAGCGAATAATAATTATTTTTAATATGGTAAACCAAATTTTTTTTCGCTACAGACTATCAAATAATAGAAAAAATATGCTTTATTATTTTAAGAAATACATTTCTGTTAACAAAGCTGCTTAGGAAACTGGAATAAAAATCGCCAAAAATTTATGAAAAAAAGTAATAAATAGCCTTCAATGAAAATATAAATTGTCAAGTTAGAAATTAAGCTAAATTACGTTGTTACCAACCTAAAAATTACAAAAACACACGAAACAATAGCCGAAGTATTGTCCAAAATGATACAAAATATCTTTTGTATATATAGCCATTATTTATTGTAACCTTTAAGAATAGATTTCTATAGTAGAAAAAAAAACCGGTCAAGTGCAAGTTAGACTTGCACAATTAGTGTTCCGTTTCGTAATAGCGTTTAAAATAAACGAAAATATTTACATAGGGTAGTTAATTAGGTCCCTGACATCTTAAGATCCGAGTCAATAATGTATAATAGGATATAGCTTCTTAGCTACCTAATCTAGAATCTAGTAATAAAAGTGTAAAACAACTATTTACTACCTAAATATTTGTTTAATCATAAACAAATGAAATAAAATTATATCTCAGTACTTCTACTACAGCAACTCGCCAGTCGGTTACATAATGTACTTAAAAGTATGGTATATTACAAAAACCTCCACCATACGTCAAGAAATATAGCTTTTTGTTTATATATACCAGATAAATTATCAAACCTAATGCACTTGTTATAATTTCCGCTCAATCTACACCTTATGAAGAATATCCTAGATTTTTTTTCAAAATTTTTTGATCAGTACTTTTCGAGGTAAGGCGGGACATCAATTTTTGCCATTCTTTTTTTAAATAATACAAAGAAAAGTGTGCGCAAATATTACATCATATATATTTTTAAATTCGTATTTTCACGAGTTTTCTTATGACACTCTACTCGATGACCTGGTAAAATATGTTTTTTTCACTTCTGATTTTACCCCCCAAAAAATCCCTTAAGTCAAAATTTAATTTTCAAAATTATACACCTCAGATTGTACCATATTTGTGCCAATTTTCTATGCCAAAGTTTCGGAAAAAATCAGGTGTGACAGACGGACATACACCGAAGTGATCCCACAAGTGTACCGTATGGAACACTAAAAATAAGTAATAGAATACTACCTGTCGCAGAGTCCTGCTACACGTCATTAGAACTTATCGCGGTCAACCGCGATTTCTTGTCAATCTTCGATAATTATCTAAATAATATGTATTAATTCGTCTGTAAAGAAACTATGTGCATTTTTGTTCATACTTCATTTTTAAACATCTCTTCTAAAGAAAAACTTCCCGACCGTAGTTAAAAAATATGATGCAACAGTGAAAAGAGTAGAGTCTATAACGATATTTTTCAAATTAATAATTGAAAAATATATATCCAGTCTGGCCACCATCAAAAACAAAGAAACAATGCATACTTTCCCAAGACAAACATAATAAAAATCAACAAACGATTGGTATTCTGTAATTTCGAACACTGTAATTTATGTTGTTCAGGATAACATTGAACAGTTGCATAACATTCAGATCAGTGCTAACTTCTATCCATATATGACCATAAACATACTACCTTTTTTGGATAATTTAGGTTATGCCCATGGATTTTTAGTTAAAAGCAATTAAATGATATTTTTTCGTAAACGCCAGTTAATTTTTCGAATTAACATTTTATTTAAATTACAAGGGAAATTCGAAAAATATAAACCTAACAGAAAAAATTGCTTTGTTAATAAATGATATGGATGTAGTAACTTAAACAATACCTGTTTAAAATCTGTTCGTTTATTTAGTTTACTTATTTATAAATTGAAAGTGTGCTGAAAAACTAAAACTGAGATCCAATCTACTAAAAGCTGTGTAATGAAATAGTTGTTTACGAACAAAATGATGTCTATCATTTTTGTATTTGTTTTCTACTTCCATTGCTAAAGGACACTATTGTGTTTGTAAAAAATCACACTCCGAGGTTTTTGCATTTCTTCACGTCTCAGACTGGTTTGATCACTAAAAACAGTCTCCAATTTTTTCACGATAACTCTTGAACAAGATGCGATATATAGTTCAACTTAAACATGTAACACTTGAATTAGGAATGGAACCTATAGTTTTTCTGCAATATCGCTTAAAGGGAGGGGATAAAAGTGACGGGAGTCGATGAATTTTGTTCTGTTATTTTCAATATCATTATAAGAATATTTGTTAATTTTTGGTAGAGACAATGATGAAATTTTAAAAATAATTATTTAAAGTCCAAAGCATAAGGAGGGGCGGGAGCGCGCGTGGGGTCGAGGAATCTGAAAATTGTGTTACTTTTCTTCAATATTTTCCATTATTTGTGGTGAAACTTAGCTATAAGAATCTCTGAAGCCCTTTTTCTGCCCTACTTTTATCTTTAAAATAACGACTAGTAATAGTGTGGATTGAGAAAGTCAAATTCAGCACTTATTTTAGAACTGCGTGTTTGCAACTTCCGTTTTTAGTGTTCCGGAACACTTATGGGACCACCTCGGTGTCTGTCTATCTGTCTGTCATACCCGATCTTCTCTGAAGCTATTTGACAGAGAAAGTTGAAAATCAAGCTGTGTAGTTTTGAAAGCTAATCTTGACTTAAGGGGTTAGTTTTGGAAGGTAAAACTGGAAGTGAAAAAAAAAATTTTTTTGCAAGGTCATCGAGTGGGATGTCAAATGAAAGCTTGTGAAAATACGAGTTCAAAAACGTATATGATGTAATACTCGCGCAAACTTTTTTTATATTATTTTTAAAAAATGGTCAAAAATGGGGGTCCCCCGATGATTATTTGTGTTAATAACAAAATATTGGTGATAATGCGTTTTTTTTTAAAAAAATTCTGTACCTATGTTAAATTTACACCGTGTATATTATAGAACACCATAAAAATGACCATAATAAACTAGTAATTTATTATCAAATCTATTTATAGTAGTTCTCAAGAAGAAAATATTCGTATTAACTGAGGTCTATAAAATTATTGCATAGCCTACATATGACTCAACATTGGTAGGTGTTAAGAACGGGTTTTAAGTTTCGTGTTAACGAATAAGAGTGAAATAATCGGTATTTTCATGGATGGCGAAGTGTTGTAGAAAAATTCTAAAATGATAGTTACGAGACAAAGGAGATGTTCCGGTAATAAAGTGGTTGTAATAATTTTTCCTTTTTAAAAATTCTTTATATTCATGTGCGCAGTCAGGTTCAAGGAGCGGAGAGGGGCCATACTGATATACCAGGTGTACAAGTATGAAATGCGGATTTTTTTTCTAAAAAAACATGTTAAATTCGGAAGAATTCTCCTTTTGCTGCGAACCAATCATCGAGCCATTTTTTCACATCTTCGTATGAACCAAAGCGCTGCTCAGAAAGTGCGTGACCCATCGATACAAATAAGTGGTAATCGGAAGGAGCCAAGTCTGGTGAGTAAGCCGCATGGGGTAGAACTTCCCATCTGAGTGCTTCCAACTTGTCGCGAACTGGTTTTGCCGTATGTGATGGATCATTGTCATGAAGAAAAATGACTTTGTGTTACCTCTTTCGGTATTCTGGCCCTTTTTCAAGCAGCGAACGGTTTAAATCGGTCAATTCTTGTTGGTAATGTTTAGTATTAACCGTTTTCCCCAGGTTTCAACAGCTCCTAAAAGACCATCGTCTTTCTGCCAAAGCGATTCGGTCTTGCGGTCGATGTGGATAGTGCGCCTGGGTCTACCGGTCATTTTTTGCGCTTGGGATTCTCAAAATAAATCCACTTTTCATCCCCTGTAACTATACGATGCAAAAACGGGTTCCTTTTGTACCGAGCGAGCAAAATGTCACACGTCTTTTTGCGCTTTTCCATTTGCCTGTCGTTCAACTCATGTGGTACCCATCTACCGGTCTTCTGAATCTTTCCCATCTCTCGTAGCCGATTGGAAACAGCTTATTGACTAACGCCCAATTGCTCGGTATGTTCACCACAAGCTTCTTGAAGTAATCGGTATGATTCAACAGCAGTTTTCTTCAAATGAAAACAAAAAATTAATGCTGTCCGCGAATGGTCTTTATTCGGTATAAATTTCGGCATATTTAACACAACACCGTGCACACACTTTTCCAATTTATCACTCGTGCGCGTCTGACACTTATTGATGACACAACAAAATGGCGCAGTGTCAAATCTTTATAGCACAAACTGCATTGGTGCACCATCTTTAGTCTGAAATCCGCATTTCATACTTGTACACCTGGTAAAGAGAACACTAAAAGCAAAGCTGGCTATAGAGGAGGGCATCAATAGACAAACAGGTAGGTTCCAAACAACTAATGATAAAAAAAACCCTTTTGCAGTAGAACTCTAAAAGTTTGGACCCTTCCTAATTTACATAACTAAAAATCAATACCTGGGGGTTAGAGACTGCTTAACCAAAGAACCCTTCCATACAGTGTAACTTTAAAAACTTACACGAATTTTAAAATTGATGACCGTTGGGAGAGGGAAGATTTTTCATAAAAAAATTCTTTTATACAATGAAACTTTATACTTAAACTCAATGAAAAAATTGATGAACGAGTAAAGAAATGAAGAATGAAACTTTAAAAACGTAAAAACCCAGTTTAAAAATTGATGAACGGGTGAAGAATTTCCACAATTTTCCGTGTGGATAGGGGAAAACTATATTGATGTCAAATCAGAGCTATCTGGAGGCCAATTCATGTTATCTCTTTTGGCAATCAATTTATACAGGAAACGTTTCTTGAATAATTGGCAAATATGTATTTGATGCTTGTGAGGTCGCACCATCCTGCAGGAACTAGGTTCTCTTGTTATAACCATTAAAATTGTGTACAGCAGGTATAAAGAAGTTCTCGATAATCTTCACATATTAATACTAATTATTAGTTATTGTGCGATCTTTGTCATCCTCAAAGAAGTACGAGCTGAAGATTCCATGTGTCAATTTTGCTGTTTGTCGTTAGTTTAGGGGAATATGAAGCCTGTTGATGTTTTAGTTCAGATTAGTAGTTGTTTGAGAAAAAAAGAGTTTTTAGGACACGTCATTTATAGAAAAATACATATAACTCTTTTCATCCAATTTTCTATGAATTTATATAAAAAAATTTTTAAGAACTAACATAATTTTCCTTTTATTTATTAGCGACACTTGTGCAAATTGTCCACATCTTTGGATTGATTCACATCAAATTCAATGGCGCAGAACATATTATGCAGATAAAATATCAACTTTCGATAGCTTAGGAACTACCACAAGGCACAACATCGGCCAACCGGAAAGTGTCTCGCAGATGAATATAACACGCAGGCTGAAAAGTTCTTGCTCTGATACATAGGTGTCGACCTTTTCAAAAAATCTATATGATTTTTGGGAAGTACCAACCTTTAAACGATACGTGTCAATATTTCATGACATTTCGACGATTAGTTTACAAGTTACAGTGGTTTTAGTGACGCTACTTTTAAAAAATTTTGAAAACCATGGAAACAATCAAATTTCGTGTGTTGATTAAACACTAGTAAAAAATACCGTTCAAGAAGAGCAATTGCTTGATAAGTGTTACGGGGACTCTGCCCCTGGGAAATCACTCATCATTTACTGGTATGCCGAATTTAAACGCGGTCGTACAGATACAAATGCTGCTGAACGCTCTGGACGACTAAATGAGCTGATTACACCGGAAAACATCAAAAAAATACACAAAATTGTTTTGGATTACCGTAAAGGGAGATTGCGTGAGATAGTTGACACCCTAAAGATATCAAAAGAACGTGTTGGTCATATTTTGCATGAACATTTGGGCATGAGAAAGCTCTGTTCGAAATGGGTACCGGGTTTGCTCAAAGTGAACCCAAAAACAACAACGTGTTTATGATTCTGAGCGCTGTTTCAGCGCAATAAAAAGGATTTTTTAATGCGATGTGTGTCAATGGATGAAACATGGATCCATCACTACACACCAGAATCAAAGGGGTAGTTAGCTGAGTGGGTAGCAGCCGGTAAAAGCTGCTCGAAGTGACCAAAGACATAACAGTCGGCTGGCCTCTGTATTTTGGGATGTGCATGGAATAATTTTCATCCACTATGCTGAGAAGGGAAAAACCATCAATGGCCAATATTATATAAAATTATTGGTGCGTTTGAAGGAAGAAACGGCCCCAAATGAACAAGAAAAAAGTGCTGTTTCATCAAGACAATGCACCGTGTCACAAGTCAATGGTTTCGATGGAAAAATTGCATGAATTGAAGTTCAAATTGCTTTCCTCATCCACCGTATTCTCTAGATTCACAGACCGCAAAAAAATGCTCGGGGAAAGAAATTTCGTTCCAATGAAGAAGTTATCGCCGAAACTAAGGCCTATTTTGAATGCAAAGACTTCTACAAGAATGGTATAGAAATGTTAGAAAAGCGTTGGACTGATTGTATCGCTTTTGAAGGAGACTATTGATGATAGTCGAATTTTGCAAAAAATGAGTACCTAGACCAAAAAAGCCTCGTTATTATCCGATATGTTGTGTTTGTAGCACTTAAAAAAGATGTAAGACCTAGCATAATGTATATATATATATGAGGCGTTGCGGATAGTAAGGGCGAACTCAACAAAATGAAGTTTCGAAAAAATTGAATTTATAGAAAAATCTAAATGGCGAACTCAACAAAATATTGGCAAAATTAGGTTTTTATTATTTATTTATAATTTATTAGCTTTTTATTATTTACTTAAGTAGAATAGTGTATTCCGTGAATTTTTAAATGTTTTTTAAATATTTATTTGTGTATTTTTTTTTCATATTTTACTGTTCGTTTCTGATGCTACACTATCACCTAAAATTGGCAATACCTGGGAAAACATTAGACCGGTATTAAAAATTTTGAACACATTTTATTTAATTTTAAGGTTATTGTTTTAATTAAAGGTTTTGTTATTACAAAATAGTTACTTGATACAACATACAAAACAGGAAATATGGTATTGAAACTAACATAAAAAAAACTAAAGAAAAGAAACAAATAATTAGCCAAGTTCAGTTGTAATCTATTTGGTCATCGTCCATAACATCTTCATTTTCGGTGCTCTTATTCGTTGCTGCGTCTTGAGAGGCTATAATGTTAGTAAAGTACCGACTCCAAGGTAGGGGAACATACGGTAACAAGTCCTGAATGTCCTTTAATTTGGGGGCTGGTATATTAATGGGAGCACTGTAAAGTTTCGTCAGTGTTTCACTGGCCAAATGAAAATGATCAGATCATAGTTTTTCACCTTGCCTTTTTGTAGTTTGACTGCCGTTTTGACATCCAAATTGTAAGCAGAATGAATGTAGAAACCTTGCTTAAAGTTATTTGTAAATAATGCATTTTAGTAATTTTCTTTTATATATAAGTGGACAACGCAAAAATAACTTATACTTTAAATAGCATATTAAACGTATTTTTGTAAAGATAATTTTCCGTAAGAATGTAGAATAGGGCTGTAAGTCCAACAGGTAAGTATTTTCGATGAATAAGTGACATGATGTGTTCTTTTACTTTTTGTCATTTCCAGGTGGCCATTAACAGTTCCAGAGCTCAAGTACGACTCGAACGCGCTTTTCAGAGATGCCATGAATGTTATAAAACGCAGTATTAGCGTGATCAACAGTAGGTACGACTTGGACGCCCCTTTTTGTACTGTAGATCATAGTTTCCAATTTGCCAAAAAGAGTCAAAAATATTGGTGACCAGTTCAGCGCCTATTTTCTATCCCTCCAATTTTGCGCGTGCCTTTTGCCCATACTTTTCTTTAAAAAGAACGCAAACAAAACCAAAACAAGACCATAAAGTATTTAACTTTATGAAATTAGATATGAGAAATAACGTCGGCCTCAAGCACCGGCGGTTGCTCCGCGCGAAATTTTTTTTTTAGTTTAATTTTTTTTATTACAACTTCATTTTAATTTTCGAATTCTTATATATTATCAAAAGCTAAATATTTTCGTTCTTAATATTATCAAAAGCTAAATATTTTTTAATATGATTTCAAAAAATTGTATCTGTAAAATCAAGAAAAAGGAAAGGACCAATTAAGAAACATGTATATATATATATATATATATATATATATATATATATATATATATATATATATATATATATATATATATATATATAATATATATATATATATATATATATATATATATATATATATATATATATATATATATATATATATATATATATATATATATATATATATATATATATATATATATATATATATATATATATATATATATATATATATATATATATATATATATATATATATATATATATATATATATATATATATATATATATATATATATATATATATATATATATATATATATATAGACATTTTCTTTATTTCTAAAATTGAGTAAATCCATAGATTCAAATACACCTTGATTCCTCAAGTTTTTGAAAACTCTCCCTCGTGTTCATATGACGCCATCTATTGCCTATGCCATTACATAGAACCTAAACAGTTGTGAGAACCCTAATCTATAACTTTTTTCTTTTGAAAGATATTTAGTGGGTAGTTTAGAAATTTAGTTAGAATTTAATTTTAATTACATTATAATTTCAAACTTAATTTTACAACTCGCACATCATACGTCGTTGAACTTGCTTTACTGTATTTAATTTTTTTTGTGAAAAGCGTTCTGAAAGAAGGGTTAACTCCCTTAAGATTGACCTAAGATATGCCCTTTGATTGGTCGAGAAAGTGATGCCATCTATTAGCGTGGGCTCTCACCACTTAAATTGGCACAATGGGGATAAAGGGAATATTCTAGATACGGTTGGTTTTTTTTATATATCCTTTGTCTAGATCTTCCAATGTTGGATTTTTATTTATACATTTATACATTTTTTTATTTTTAGTTTTGATAAAAAAAAAGTAAATTGGGTATTAACCAAAAAATTGTGCCAAGAGAAGAAATACAAGCAAAATTAAGTAATAATCAAGAATTAGGGCCTTCAAAAATACTAGTAATACTATATTTTTCTTAACGTTCTCGATTTAAAGCAGATTATTTACAAATTCTTTTTTTGCAAAACATGTTTAGTTCATCTTATGATAAATTTTGGTTTTGAATCTTTTTCCAACTTCAGATAATACTCTCTTTATGTTATGGTCTTGTACTAAATCTTCAATATAATACCCTTTTTTGCAATATCTATCATATTTTTAGTGTTCCGTACGGAACACTTATAAGATCACTTTGGTATCTGTCCGTCTGTCTGTCCGTCTGTCACACCCGATTTTCTCCGAAACTATTTATCATAAAAAATTTGGTAATAATATAGGAATTGATGGCCTCATCAGAGCCATGTAGTTTTGAAAGTTAAATTTTGACTTAAGGGGTTAGTTTTGGGGGGTGAAATCGGAAGTGAAAAAAAAATTTTTTTACTAGGTAATCGAGTGTGGTGTCAAATGAAAGCTTGTGAAAACACGAGTAAAAATATATATATATATATAATGTAATACTTGCGCGCACTTTTCTTTGTATGGTTTTTAAAAAATCGCGAAAAATCGCTGTCCACCCGCCTTATCTCGAAAAGTAATTATCAAAAAATTTTGAAAAAATTCTGAAATATTCTCCACGGGATGTAGATTGAATGAAAATTATCACGAGTGCATTACCTTTAATAATTTATCTGGTATATAAAAAAAAAAACAAAAATTTCAAGGTCATCAGATTTCAGTAAAGATTGGAAACAAACTTTGTTGAAACTCATTTGGGGTGTGTTTTGTGAAGTCACTGATCATGTTATACCTCTGTAGCAAAATTTTTTATTTGAAAAGCAATCAACGTGCGGAACACTAATTGCGCAAGTTCAACTTGCACTTGACCGGTTTTTTAAATTTAAGCTGATTTAAAACCATTTTTTGTTGAAATAATAGTTTTGAAATAATGACATTGGCTGTTAGTCAAATTTTAATATGTACAATTTAGGTTTTTAAGAACTTTTGATAGACTTGATAGGTTAGTAATTAATCTTCTCAAAAATTTGACCTTGACTTGGAATATATAGAACAAAAACATACGTTATGCATATTTCTCTGGTACATCAGAGGGTGATGTTTGTCAAACTAACCGTCAAAATTTTATTTTTCTATTTAGTATGTCTTCTAAAAATGTCTCGTAGGAATAATAGAAACAAGAAAATTAAAACGGTAAAAGTTAATTTAAAAAAATCAAATCTCAAAGCAAAAAGGAAATCCTCAAAAAAGAAAAATAACAAGAAAAAGTCACAATCAACTTGTAATGAAAATAAAACATCTAATAATAGTGATAATAAAAATAAAAAAAATGATAATATTACTGTAGAAAAAAGGACTCTGAGAGTTACACCATACGAAGAATTTCATGAACATTTTTTGAATTACGATAAAATATTAAGCTTTCTACAAAAAACTCAGAAGTGCAATCCTGGATCAGTAGATCTGGTTAAAATTGGAAACTCCGTACAAGGTAAATCTATAATTTATAACTCAATTTTAACCCACCCTACTGAAAACATTTTAAAATTTTATACGTTTACGTATTGTAATTTTGCAGCAAGTTCTGCAAGTTTTTAATAAATACGAGAACTTTAGGACTTTCTCATCAAAATATTTCATAACATACGGTAATATACGCATAAATCCAGAAATTACTGTATTTAAAAGCTCAACATATTGCTTTAAAGAGGTCTTAACTATAATGTTGAATTATGACTTTTAAATGCAAAAATCTTCTAACATCGGCACAAGAATGGGTTCGTGCCGCAAGCCAAATTTTTTAGACTTCTTTGCAAATCTTCTTTTTTTTAGGTGCCATGGACGATGCCGCACGTCGGCGATCACTTATCCATTACACTCTACATTATTTATCACAAAACAACTGCCCTCCACAGCTTTTCTGAATATGGTCTGTTATACCGCACTAGTTTCGGTGCTGCTAATATTTTTGATTTGCTCCCCATCGCTTTGCGATCTTCTCTTCCATATATATGATAAAAGGCAATATCTCTCTGTCTGTCCGTTAGTGCGCTTATCAGTCGAGAACCACCGATCCGATTTACTTGTTTTTTTTTTTTTTTAATTCATACATATGTTCTCTGGTCTAGTTTTAGTATATATTTTGTTACGTTAGGTAACGTAAGGTGTACGCAGAGACGATAATAGTGAATCAAGTCGGACAAAAGTTTGCCGTCAGCGCGCTCTCCTGCAAAAAAACCTAAACAATAATTATGTAGTCCAAGCGAGTGGAGCCGCGGGCACAGTTAGTCAAGTATAAGTTTTAATATGAAAGATCCAAGGCTACGCATGCTTACATCTAAACTCGATCCAACATTATCAGTATACTCCAGTTAGTGTTATTAGAGAGCGAAGCTGCGATTGGGTTGAATATGTACAGGTGTTGTCAGATTTCAAAAATTTTAAAATATTCAAGAGTTCACTGGCTTTCACAATATTATTAAAACTCTAATCTCATGAAGTAAAATTATCATGTATAGTTTTAGCTAATCGAGAAGAAAGTAAATAACATTACATTTATAAAAAATAGCTAGATATTTTCTAAATTTATACTTTAATAAGTTATATATAACGCCATAAAACCTGCTATTAAAATGAACAAATATAAGTGGCAACACCGGTACACATTCCCAATGAGTTTTGCTATCAAACCACCTGCGATTATTCAGGTTTTTAGCGGCACCGTACGGGTGCAGGATACGATAATTTTTTTGTTAGAGACAGCATTGGAATCCTTTTCAGTGTTTTCTACTTTTCCTTACCGCACCCATTGCAGTTTCGATTGGATCATTGATTTAGTGGAAAACGATGTTATGAATGACATACTCTGTCTATTATTTTTTGTGTCTGATCAAATATCTTAATATATATCTTAGGTCCGACACCTTCTGCTGTTTTATTATATTTAGAAGTTCTTTTTTTACCGTTCGTAAATAGGCAAATTAGGAAATACGGAGTAGTATGCAACGTATCCACAGTTCACAGGCCTCGATTCGGTTGGCATTCTAGTTTTAAGTGACCAGGTTTTGACACCATATATGTAGTAGAATGGGGCATAAGTAACATTCAATAACTCAAGTGGTAGATTTCAATAACGGAAGAGATTCTCGCTTTTCAGTCTTTAGCGGTAAATTCAATACTTGTCAATTTAAACACTGTCACGACAACGTTTTTTTTTTTTTCTTAGAAATGGAAACAAAAATTGACCACGGCTAATCTGCCACTCGTATATTACGTTGAATAGATGGGTGAGTTGTGCTAAATCGATTTGTCTTAAAACTTCTGCCTAAGTATTGTCGTGAGCTTGGCTTTTATCACTTCTTCTTCTTTAAGTGCTGTCTCCGCTGCGAAGTTTGGCAATCATCATAGCGATTTTTATCTTGGAGACGGCAGATCTAAATAACTCGCGGCTGCTACAGCCGAACCACTCTCGAAGGTTCTTCAGCCACGAGTTCCGTCTCCTTCCTATGAACCTTCTTCCTACGATCTTTCCCTGCATGATAGTCTGGAGCAACCGATACTTCTCCTCTCTCAAGATGTGACCCATATATAACAGTTTTCCTGTCTTAATCGTTAGAATTACTTCCCTTTCTTTTTGCATACGTCTCATCACTTCCACGTTGGTCACCTTCTCCACTGGTGAAATCTTTAGCATTCTCCGGTATGTCCATAGCTCAAATGCCTCCAGTCTCCTCACATCAATCGCCTTCATCGTCCAGGCTTCCATCCCATAATACAGTACAGACATTACATAACATCTCATCATTCGTATTTTTAATTCAAGGTTTAGATCTCGGCAACAGAAAAGCCTCTTCCTTTTTATAAATGTACTTGTTTTTATAGAAGGTTGTGCCTAGATATTTGTATTCTTTTACTTTTTCGATAGGTTGATTATTTACATATATCCTACGATCTTCCTGAGTTGTTTTTGTTATTACCATATATTTTGTTTTGCTTATGTTCAGTGATAGTCCATACTCTTCACTCGCTGTGACAATTTTATTAATTAACGTCTGTAGGTCTTCATGTGTTTCAGCTAAGAGAACTGTATCATCAGCGTACCTCAGATTATTTATTGCCGTGCCGTTTATTTTTATGCCTATGTCTTGATCATCCAGTGCTTTACTTATTATGTCCTCCGAGTACATATTAAAGAGGATTGGCGAGAGTATACACCCTTGGCTAACACCTCTTTGGATTTCTATTTAGATGTTATGTCTTCCACTCGTATTGGGGCTTATTGGCCATAGTAGAGATTAGAAATTATTCTTATGTCTCTGATGTCCATTCTTTTCTTTATTAACGTTTCTATGAGTTGGTCATGTCTAGCTTTATCTAACTCCTTATTATAGTCTATAAAGCACGCGTGTAGGTCCTCATTCATGTCTAGGCACCTTTGCGACAGGACATTGAGTGCAAACAATGCTTCCCTTGTTCCCAAGAATTTACGGAATGCAAATTGAGTATTACTGATGTCTGCATCTAGTTTTCTGAATATTCTATTATGGATCACCTTCAACAAGATTTTCATTGTGTGAGCTATCAGACTTATTTTACGGTAGTCTGAGCAATACCTGGCGCTTTTCTTTTTTGGAAGCGTTATGAAAGTTGATAGTAACCACTCATTTGGAATTATTCCAGTTCTATATATAGCATTAATTAATTTTTACCAGAATATGAATCTGGTCCTCCTCTATCAGTGTAAGGATTTCCGCTGGCAGTTGATCTGGCCCTGAAGCTTTTCTGTTCTTTAGTGTGTTCAGTGCGTATATCACTTCATCCCTAATTATGTCTGGGCCCAACTCTCCTTCTATATTTTCAAAATTTGTTTGTCGTCTCTCATCTTCACAGAATTGTGCAATGTAGTTCTTCCATATTTCCAGTTATTTCTCTATTTCTATGACTAGTTTCTCGTTGTTATCGTATAATATATTTAGTTGTTTATGTTTACTGGTGCCGGCAAGTTCTTTGACTTTTTTGTGTATATTGAAACTGTCGTGCTTTGCTTGTAATTCCTCAATTTCTTCACATTTCTGCTTGTAATAATCTTCCTTTGCTTTTCTGATCTTTGTGTGAAGTATTCGTTGTGTTTCTTTATATTGTTGCTCATTTTTTCCTTTAAAGCTTCTTCTCTTATCCATCAGATTTAGAATTTCGATAATTATCCATTCTTTCTTTCCCGTGGAAGTTTATTTTTTTAAAATGGCTATTGAGGGTTCCAACAGGGCTGATTTGATGCCGTACCATTTTTCATTTACATCTCTACAGTTTCGATATTCTTCCTTGCTTTCAAGTATTTTCAGATTTTTGTTTATTTCTGTTTTTAACTCATTTCGTATGTCTTGGCTTTTTAAAAGCTGTACATTTATTCTTGTTTCTTTTTTCTTTTGTGTTCTTTTGAGTTTGATGTGCATTAAGGGACTGTGGTCCGAGGAGACATCAGCGCCTGGGTAAGCCTTAACTGACTTGATGCAGTTTCTATATCTTGCTTTTATTAAGATGTAGTCTATCTGACTTCTTATTGGATTTTGATCGCTGTCTTGTGGGTATCTCCATGTGTATAGTCGTTGCCTTGGAAGCTCGTAGAAGGTATTTGTTACTATCATTTTTCTTCTTCTTGGCAGAATTGTACTAGTCTATTACCTCTCTCATTTCTTCTCCTTAACCCATATTCAACCATATATTTGTCACAGTTCCCTTTGCCGACCTTCGCATTAAAGTCTCCAAGAATTATGGTGATATCTCTTGGTTTTAGTGATTCAAGCGTCTGTTTGATTTGTTCGTAGAAAAGCTCGATATCCTCTTCAGGCTTGTTAGCAGTAGGGGCATATACTTGCATTATGCTTAGTCTCCTTGAGTTGGTTTGCAGTTGTAAAAGCATGAGACGGTCTGAGATGGGGAATAAAGTTGGTGACAGATGCCATAATATCTCTCGAGACAGCAATTGGGACACCGTGTCTGTGATGCTTATCATCATTTCCAGAGAAGTACAGCATGCCTCTATCTGTTGGGATTTGGCCATGATCTTGTTTCACTAATTCCGAGGATGTTCAGTTTCAGTTTTATCACTATATTTTTTAATATATTTTACACAACCTGCTGATTCACCCATGAGATTTTTAGTTAAAAAATTAGGCTAATAAATTGAAAATCTAATAAAAGTAGCCGAGAAATGCGTCCGTTGAATGAAAAGTCGCAGTCGTTTTGCCTAAGTCTCTTTTGGCATTATCGATGCGAAGTCGTCAATAGTTAACGATAAACTGACGGTTTGAAGAGCTGGTAGGTTCTTATTGGTTTCGCCTCCTATGGACTAACGTGGAAACTCTCGTTTAATTGCATCTCTCTAGAATTTTTATAATAATGCGAGAAAAGAACAGCACGCGTGTGTAAAATTTTGTTTTACGCTCGGGAAAAATGCTACTGCAACATATGAAATGATTCGAAAAGCACTTAGGGACGAAGTCCTGAGCCGTATGTAAATTTTCAAGTAGTTTTCGTGATTTAAAGCCGGCCGAACGTCAGTAGAAGACGACAACCATTCTGGAAGACGTTTAACTTCAAGCACGTCTGAAATCATAGCCAGAGTTCACCAATTTATTTGTGACGACCATCGTAGGACAATTCTGAACATTTCTGACGAACTTTCTATTGGTTAGGGAACAGCCAAAGTTTGGGGCTAGAAGAATTCCTTCCTACAGTACGATAATTCACAGTTTTTGGCGAATAATTCCATCATTGTCATCCACCACCCACCTTATTTGCTTGATTTGGCACCCTGTGACTTCGGCTTGTTACCTCAAATAAAGATGAAGTAAAAGGGTTGGTGCTTGGAGACGGTAGAAGAGAGACATCGATCAGTAGAAGAAACTGTGAAACCGGTGCATTCGGATGCAGGTAGATTACTTTAAAGGTAACGGGAGTTGCGAAGCCTCAAAGTAACTTATTAAAATTTCATAGCGTTGTTCTGGGTACTTCTGAGTCGTACCACGCATTTTTTCTTGTGGCTCTTTGCTCATTTTTTTTTTATTTTTCTTATTTTCTGTGACTTCTTGAATGTTCTTTGTTTTTAGTGTTGTACGTTGGCTATTTGTGTGCTATTGGTCTGTCCTATGTAGACCTTATAAAATGCGGTATACTCCTTTGTTTTTTAGCGTTATTTTTGTGTTTTCGGTTTTTTAGTGATGATCATATATATATATATATATATATATATATATATATATATATATATATATATATATATATATATATATGGTCAGTCAATAAGTTTTGTAAGTGGAAATGAAACAAGAAGAATTAATGAGTTGAAATACGAGTACATTTGTTCTTCAGTATAATCTCTCTTAAGCTCAATACATTTTTCCAGCGATTTTCCAATTCATTTACCCCATCTCTAAAGTGGTTTTCCGGAAGACCTTCAAAATACCCATCTACGGATGCTATCTCCTCATCATTTGTTGAAAAACGCTTCAGACGTAGAAATCTTTTGAGGTTGGAAATAGATGTAAGTCAGGCGGAGCCAGATCTGGCGAATAGGGTGAATGTTCCAACAATTCATACTTTAATCTGACTAGTTTTGCCTTTACCAAAGCACCTCTGTGAGCAGGTGAATTGTCATGATGAAAGATGATTTTTTCTTCTGCAAACCGGGCCTTTTCTCACGAATTTTCTCATCCAGCTGGTCCAGAAGGTTGCAATAATACTCTCCTGTGATTGTTTTACTGGTTTGAAGGTAATCAATTAACAAAATTCCTTTTGCATCTCGGAAAACTGATGCCATAATTTTATTGGACGACTTCGACCACTTTGGCTGCTTTGGAGCTGAACAATCTGACTCAGTCCACTGTACAGTTTATCGTCGCAGTTCAAGATCATACTGATAAACTTAAGTCTCATCCACAATTACAAGTCGACGTACAAAATCATTTTTATTCTTTGTGAAATGAGCCAAATGTTTAGAAAGTTTCTCTCGAGTGCGTTTTTGTTCCGATGTTAGCAAATGCAGCACCTATCTTGGGAATATTTTTCTCATACTCACAATATTAGCTAAGATCCATGTAAGATGCCTTTAACCTCAACTAAATCATCCACGGTTAATTGACGGTTTTCCATTACCATATCTTGTACTTGCACAAGAGTTTCTTCAGGTGTAGTTTTTGGGCGTCCTGGACGTCGATCATCATTGAAGTTTATATGACCACGTTTAAACGCTAAAGTTCATGTATAAACAGTTGAAAATGAAGGAGCAGACTCTTTTAATACTTTTACTAACTTTGCATGGATTTCAGCTGCCGATAAACCTTCCAAAACAAAAAATTTTATCACTGCAAGATATTCGATTTTTTCCAATTTTAAAAATTACTACGTCTACTTTAACCAGCTGATAAACAATGAATGACTTGATAGATCGACTTGAAATTTGGGGGTGACACGCATATGAATCTTCAAAATGGTGTTCAATATTTAGTTTAAGTGATGCTCCATAGGAGTCGCGTTCAAAACTTACTGACTGATCTGATATATAACTTCTTATTTCTTAGGTAAACCTATTTATTTGGTATTAATAACAACAAGTTTCACCAGCTCAGATAATCCAAAAATGGCAGCCTTTATAGAAGCAGGTCTGAACGGAGAAAATGCTATTGCCGTTTCCAATACTCTGTATATGATTGAATATCTTACCAAGAATCCAAGTTTTATAAAGATAATGGATTACTTCATTGTACCATGTTGCAATCCTGATGCCTACGATAATTTTATTAAAAATAAAGAAAAAGAAAACGCAAAAGATAAAAATGGCAAATCTTGTAAATTAAAATCGGATAGTTCTAAAAATGCCAAGAAGAACAATGCGAAAAAGTCTGTTAATGACAGCCAAAAAAGTGATGATGTGTGTAAAAAACAACGATGCGATAGTCTGAATGAAAATTTAATAGATCAAAAAAAAGGTCGTGAAAATCCCATAAACGACAAAACAGAGGAAGATAACCAAAGTTGTGATAGACCAAAAGTTGCTGACGTAAAACAAGTTGATAAAAAAACCGAACAAAATGATCAAATGGAACACACTATTAATAAAGACCGAACTAACAATATTAATAAGAAAAATACAAATTTACCAATGATAAGCGTTGGCCAAGAATCAAGTGAAAAAAATCAGGAGTTTGTTAGCATAGATTTAAGTTTGAACTTTCCCATAGTTTTGGGGCTAAATAATATGAAGAAAATACCTACAGATATTTTTTTAGGTGAGTATGAAATGTCATCAAAATATTTCTCCAATCAAGATTAGGTTCTAATAATTTTGTCATACGATATGACATTTTTAATTCAATGTCATCGTAGAATTTAGCATCACCTAATAACCAACAGAACTTGGCCTGTTTTTATATTACTAATCTTCTCCTTCGAGTGCCACTCCTATCGGAGATTAGAAATCATCACAGCTACTCTCACTTTATTTGCTGCTCTTCTAAACAGTTCAATTGAGCTGCTCAATTGAACTATTTAGCCAAATATTCCAGCTTCCTTTTTTTAATAGTGTTCTTCAGCTCTGGGGCTTTGTTTAGTCTTTGGAAAATCTCGTTATTGGTTACCCTATCAATCCATGACCCTTTCAGAATGCGCCGATAACACCACATCTCAAAAGCTTCAATACTTTTAGTATGGTTCTGCCTCAAAGCCCATCCTTCCACTCCATATAAAAGCTTGATCTTGATATCTCTATTCGGGTTTTAATCTCCTTTGTCTGATCTGCGTTCTCGTTTAGCCATGTTCCCAAGTATTTGTAGCAATTGACTTTCTCAACACTTATGTTATTAACCAGAAGACGATCCTGGTGATTTTGAGATTTTGCCATCACCATAAATTTTGTTTTCTTTAGATTTATCTTTAGACCAAATTTATTGCAGGTGTTATTTAACCGCTCAACAAGATGTTCTAGGTCTTCTGAACTTTCTGCTAGCAGAACTGTGTCATCGGCGTATCTTACATTATTCAGGGTTTCATCGTTTACCGTTATGCCCTCGTCCGCCTCAGACAGAGCTTCCTGACATACACTCTCGCTATAGATATTAAACAAAAGGGGTGACACTATGCAGCCCTGACGTACTCCCCGGCGGATCTCTATCTCTTCCGTAATCATATTCTCCACTTTTACTCTCGCTGTCTGGTTCCAATATAGATTGCATATGATGCGGATATCTAGATCATCGATATTTTTATTTTTGAGGATTCTCTTTAATTGATCATGTGGAACTTTATCGAATGCCTTTTCAAAGTCTATAAAGCAAACGTACAGCTCCTGATTCATGTCCATGCATCTCTGTGACAACACGTTTATCGCAAACAGGGCCTCTCGTGTGCCCATTTCTTTTCTGAATCCCATTTGGGTCTCACTAATATCCATTTCAAGCTTTTTGTAGATCCGATTGTGTATTATCTTTAGAAAAAGCTTTGAGGTATGACTCATAAGAGATATAGTCCGATGGTCACTACATTCTTTAGCGTTTGCTTTTTTCGAGATTGCCATAAAAGTGGACTGAAGCCAATCCTTGGGTATTAACCAGTTTTATATATTAAGTTGAACAGTTTTAGGAGAATTGAGATTGAATCGTCATTCATCAGTTTTAACAGCTGAACCTGTATATCGTCGGGTCCGGCAGCTTTACCCTTCTTTGCATGTTTTAGGGCGTACTCTAATTCCTCTCTCATTATATCCGGGTCAGTATCGTCCAGGAGATCGTCTGATGTTGCATTTCGCTGTTCATCATTAAAAAGGTCTTCAATATATTCTTTCCATCTTTGTACTTTTTTATTCATAACTGTTATGAGAGCACCGTTTTTGTCTTTAAGTTGTCTAGAGTGATTTGATCTTCTTACTATTACTCATATTTTGCTAATTTTGTTCCTCACTAAATAGTCAGGCGGTGGCAAACCCTGGGTACGTGGTGATCAACTTATATTACCTCTTTTAGATATTAATTATTCAGGAAAATTTCTCGAATGACTGACAACAATATGTTTAAAGTGTATGATGTCATCCTACCTTGTTGAAATCATGTTAAATGCCTAATATGTTGGTAAATGTAAGAGTCGAAACATTTCATTAACAAAATTGAACCTGTGAGTAGTATAACTTGGCTTCAATTCTGGCCACAGTTGTGCACATATAATTATTTACGAAGAATACGCTCTAACGTTTGCATTGCTTCTTAATATCCTTGGGCACCCTGCCCGAGGTTTATTGTAAGTCGAACCAACTTTTTCAACCTTCTGTACCAGTTACACTGGCCAACAAAAAAAACTTTTGGACAAATACTGGGCCATGAGTAGTATATTCCTATGTATTTTGACTAGCTGAACACGACTTTGAGGTTTATTTTACTCTATCACGTCATCAAAAACATAAAAAATGGATTAAAATGCTGTTTAATGGTAAAATAGAGATTCAATGCATATATTCCTATGTTTTTTGGGATACTGAGTTCAAAATCAACGTGAAAATTGCACTCTGTGGTCAGTATTCCTTTCTAACCTCAAAAAGTACCTAAAAAATTAATTACGACCCTAAATGAATAAAGCACTGTTCAAGATCACTCCACTTTATTATAATAAATCTAAGCTCAGAGCACTAAGAAAATGCGGATTGCGCTTATTTCCCTAGTTGATACTGAATCGACACAAAAATTTTCCTAACGTTGGCAATAAAATAAACAGATTTTTTTTTTATTTTAACAGATAGTTAAATTAGTTTAGTTACAGTTAGTCGAACGCATAAAAATTGAAGATGAACTCTTGAAATAAACAAAACTTTTTGCAACCTTAACGACTACTAATTTCTAACTGTTTGAAAATTTATTGATTTTTATGCAGTCCATAATAAAACTGTAGATCGCAGCGACACCACTAAACGCTCGTTGGAAAGGTGACAGTTCGAGCGTTTCTTTGAGTGTATAAACATCGAAATTGGTGCAGTGGTTGGAAAGTTGTTTGCCTTTGAAAATGGAGAAAAATTGCGCTATATTTTGCAATATTATTATGACAAAGGGAAGAACGCTGCGCAAGCTTGTGAAAAAATTTGTGCTGTGTACGGTGAAGGTACTTTATCAAAATCTGCTGCGCGGAAATGGTTCGCTTGCTTTCGTTCTGGTAATTTTGATGTGAAAGATGAGTCACGCTCTGGTCGTCCAATCACTGAAAAAGCTGATGAATTTCTTGAAAAAGTTCAGCAACATAAGCCTATCAGCAGTGTCGATATTGGTATGGAGCTAGGCATTGACCACAAAACGGTTTTGAACCATTTACATAAAGCTGGCTACAAAAAGAAGCTCGACGTATGGGTTCCTCATGAGTTGAGCACGAAAAACGTGTCATAACCGGTGATGAAAAATGGATCACGTACGACAATCGGAAACGTAAAAGATCGTGGACAAGGAATGGTGAGCCGTCACAAGCGTTCGCGAAGCCAGGATTGACGCCGAAAAAGGAGATGATGTGTGTGTGGTGGGACTGGAAGGGAATCGTCCACTATGAGCTACTTCCAGTTGGTCAGACGATTGATTCTCAATTCTGCTGTGGACAACTAGAGAGATTACGCCAGACAATTGAAAGAAAACGGCCCAAATTGGTTAATAGGGAAGGTGTTGTCTTCCATCATGACAACGCCCGACCACACACTTCTTTGAATTAAGCTGCTTTCAAAAGAAACTTGTGAAAACCACTTGATTTAGTTTTTCAACCAGAAACCACAGAAGTTCTTCACCGATGGCATCATGGATCTACCCGAAAAATGGTGAAACATTGTCGATAATAATATTTGGTTAAAATAAAATTCATTTTCACAGTATAAGAAAATCAGTTGAATTTTACTAAAAAAACGCCACGAACTTTTTCCCAGAACCAGATTTTTTCCAAATTGAATCTTATAAGTTTAATAATAGCATTATCATACATTCTACTTATACAAGTAGCGAGAGTTTCGAAATCGGTAGGAGGTATTAATGTGGCCATACATTATACAGATGGAATTTGTTTTTGAGAAGAACTCTGATAGGTAGGTATTAAAGAGACGTAATTTAACATAGGGAGTAGGGGGGTAGTTTGGACAGGAGGGGTTCATTTTGAATGTTATAGTGGGGACTTCCAGTTGTCATCCATTACTTCGGGAGATTATAGTCAAAAAACATGTTCCATCCATATGGTTTGTACCCTATTTCATAATATTTGCGTCCGTTATTTTGTATTCTTTAATCATTGAGGGTCGTAGTTCATTTTTCAGGTACTTTTTGAGCTTAGAAAGGAATACTAACCACAAAGTACAATGTTTTCCTTAATTTTGAACTCAGTATCCCAAAAAACATAGGAATATATGCACTGAGTAGTTTTTTTAAGGTTAGAAAAAAAATCTTTACGTGATACATAGGAATATACTCATCAGGTAAACACTCAGAACTTCATTTATGCTACGTTAATTATATTAAACATCATAGAAACTATTAAATATATTTTCTTTTAGCAAAAATAAAAATATGGAAAGAAAACTACATACAACAATCTCCGGAATGCACAGCTCTTGTAAACGCCCTCTATAAGTACCAATTTGCAACAAAACTATTCATTTCTCTTCGAGAAGGCGGTGAATCTATTTGTTATCCTTATGGATTTTGTAACACCACTAATCAAGAAACTAAAGAGTTAAAAGAAATCGCAAAAAAGGGAAAATCCGCCATTAATTGTAGGCGTTTCCAATATGGTTCCATCTATGAAATTCAGGGATTAACTTATGGAAACTTGGTAGATTTCCTTAAAATTGACAAAACGTCGATAAAGTATATGTATGTTATTCAAGTTCACAAAAAGAAACCAAAATGTAATGAGAAAGATGAGCTCAGACGACTCATGTCATATGGAAGTGAAATAATGGAATGTGTTAAAAGAATGTCATGTGCTGTTTATAAATCGTTCACTATTATGACTGGAAATAAAAAAGTAGAGACTGAAAGTATTAAGCGAATAGAAAGAAAGTCATCTTTTAACTAAAAAAGTGTTTTTGTTAATGTCGAGGTCTATGAGAGATATTTCCAAATAACTTTCGAATACATATCTGACGGCGATTCTTTTATATTTCATGTCTTGCTTGATGCAAATTAAATATGGTTTTCCTAATACAAACCTGGAAAAAAAACAAACGTATTGAACCCACACCTTTTTTAAATCAGTTTTGCTAAGTTTCATATTCGAGTTATTTCGGATGTGTTGTTTAAAACTCAGTCAAGTAGTAAAAACCTATTATCAACTTCAATCACTTATCAATTGTTTAAACCAAGAACTCGAGAAAGGAAAATTTTTATGAATAAAGCTGGAATACACTTTTTGTATTTGAGAGTTGATAATATATCGGATATATTATCAAATATTAATTAATTCAATTATCAGTTTTTATAATCCAGCACCAACATTGCGGTTCTCAGGTCATGAAACATGCAAAATGCATTGTAATAAATTAATGTTAAATCTACAAATGATGTGTGGACATGTAGGCATGTTGCTCTTAGGGATTGCGATAGGGATCCACTATATTTATTTAGCTACAATAAATCCACAGCTCGGATAGGGCCCTCCATAAATAATAAGTTCAACTAAAGCTTGACAGAATCCAACGATTGACCTTTCTTGGTACGAATGCTATGAAAAGAACGCCTAGCAAGGCAATGAAAGTATGTGTTCCCAAAAATATTAGACGAGACTACCACAACCAAGAGATATATGTTCTTTCAGTCAGTCAAGCTGCTCTAAACGCTTTAGATGCCTATCAGGCCAACTCCAAGATCACAATGGAGTGTGAACGTGATCCATTACAACTATCCTCCCTTAACATCAAGAATAAACTACTGTAGGTTCCAGGACATTGAGGGATAAAAGGTGATGGAAAAGCGAACGAATTAGTAAGATTTGGAGCTCCAAAACCATACAGGGGTCCAGAACCAGCAGTGGGTAGACCAAAACAGGTTTTAACAACGACAATCAACAGATGGTTCATATCAGCAAAATCTAGATCGTCGGCGCACATTTGGCTAAAGACATGCGAGGAACATAGTTGGCGGCACCTCAAAGAAAATAACAATTAACGTTCGTCGTTTAACAAGAGATGAAACTAGTAGTGGGATTGAGGACTGAGGAAACAGATTATGCAGTGAAGAGGAACAAACCTCTATAGAGAGATCTACATCATGGCTATAAATTACCAAATGAAGGACTTGGAAGGAAGCAAATAAACCGCTCTCTTGTAACAGGAGAATGAAGTACGATGAGTCAAGAGGCTGAAATGCACAAACAGGCACAATCCCCTACCCCGCTTATAACCAACCAACTAACCAACCAAGGCAATAAAATCACCTTGCATTTATATACAAAATTGGAATTGGAACTTTAAAAATGGAAGTCTGAGGACATCATAGCATATAGACCAAAACAGTGAAAGGCTGTCCCCCTTAGAATAGACACTCCCCATTATCTAGTATACAAATTGATCTAAACAGAAAGAAGCTGCTGAAGCAGGTGCATAGCTTCCACAGACAGGGAAAAAGTATTAACGTCTCGGGGCAGAAACACGACTGTTTGCGAGGCAGATATTAAAGCTACCATCAAGGGTTGTGGAAAGGAATATAACGCGCAAGATCGTATATATTTGCTTAGATAGTGGAATCGCCTTATCCTTCAAACAGGCTAGGGTATGGACCACTGATAAACGAGTATGAAGACTTATTGGTCAACGTAGCTTGTAGAAATAACCTTCGTTTTACCTGCATACCTGGCCATAGAGGTGTTCATGGAAGTTAAGTTGCCTACACACTAGCCAAAGAGGAACGACCTTCACGGAACTTGACCTTTTTCGGAATCTCGTGCAATATGACCGGTATAAGGGTACCCTATGCTGTATACGCTAGGTATTTGCTGAAATTAAGCAGCAAAGACCTGCAGATAGTGACAGTGATTTTTACAGGGTCCTGTCATCTGAATAAACACTTAGTAGTAGTGGATCAAAGATCACCCAGACTGCATATTGAAAAAGAGAGCTCTTTATTTAAGGAAGATCTTGCCCGGCAATTACGACAGCTAACCAAACTCACCTAGGGTCACCAATAATTTTGGACCAGGAGTGTATTAAGAGAATTTAACCTGAATAATCGCTGTTCTTTTAATAACCCTAAAATAAGACAGATGCACAATGGGCTCAGGGGGTATTCTGTCTAGCGGGCTGAAAAAATCGTGTTTCTTTTTGCATATTTTGCAGCTATTTAGTATAGAGAATATTTCTGCAAAACCGTTTCGCTCGATTCGCAATTTAATAAAGTTACAGAACTATATAGGAATCGGCATCCTTCGCGCTAATGCTCGGGCCGCGCGTACATGTGCGCTCGTCTCATTTGGTCGGAGCGACGCTCGTCTGACTTCGCTCGAAAAGAAAGAGCACATAGGGAAGAATTTTCAGCTCTGCATGATTTTTTTGAGCAACAAGAAGGTTTACTCTGTGGATCTAGAATAGGTGATTGATCGTAAGTAAAAGTGTCTCTGTGTATTCAATACACTTTAAACGCGTTTTTCTCTAATTCACTTTTTTCAAATTAGCGACTATGATATCTCAAAAACCAGTTGAGCAATGGAGTCGTGATTGTATATAAATCTTCAGCATATATATAGCCCTTACCACGATGAAGTCAAAATTTTTTATTTTGTATTTTTTACAGCCCTTTAAAAGTGAAAAAAATGGTCCAAAATCGATATTCAATTTTCTACATGGCACCATTTTTTACACTTTCATGACTTTTTTTTCATTCTAGTACCAGCTATAGCGATATTTCTACTAATTAAGAATCTCTTTGGTTTTTTTGTTCTAAATGAATAAAAGTGCTGAAATCATGGTCGCAATTGAGCACCGTTTTTTTCTTCCCGTTCTTTTCACATATTTTTAACATTGATTATTTGTAATTATTTAGTAGTATAGAAATTTGCAAACATATTTTAAACATATATAAACATATTGTATAAAACCATTTTGCAATAACCCTTATATTTTTCTCTCAAAAAAATCGCAAAAAGAGCATAAAATCTCAACCGCTAAACCAGAACATCCCCTAAAGATACCTAAGTGCTACCTGTTAGTAGCGTATCTACCCATCTATCTATATAAAATATATTATGATAAAAATTTTCAAAGTTTGTATAACAGAAAAAATGTTTACAAAACATCTCGTTGTCATGATAACAAGGATTACCATTTTAATTCAGACTTTATTTTTGTAACTTTTCACTTTATAAGATACTTGAATCGTCCACATAACTTGGTTTTCAGTATTAGTTCCCTAGAAACTATTTCCCTAATAGAAAAAAATGATCAGAAAATAAAAATATTATAGATCAAGACACAAAAAAAAATAATATATGCTCTTACGATCTTTAACACCCCTAAATTTTCGATCATAAAGTAATTAAATTATAAATATTACATGGCAATTTTAAAAAAAATAGTTTCTGAGAATTCCCCGACACAAAAATCTAGCATATTTTATGATTTTTACCATTTAGTATTCCTCTAATACACATAATCTATTACAATTATATACACAGACATATGTTATTAAATCTAAATGTCGCGGTTCTGCAAACCCACTGTAGTTGACAATTTGCGTTTAATTTAAATTTTAAACTAATTTTTTAAACATACGGTAAACTGCATTGCAAAATTACTGTGATTTAAAATTGGAATTGTGCAACCTTGTGGCTCAATTAGTACATAACACATTAATAAATAAATGTAACAATAATGCATGTGTAACTGTAATATCATGGAAAAAAAAATATGCGAGAAAATAAGAAAATATTTGTTTACCGTAAACAGAATAATAAAGTATTACGGTGAAAAAATATACTGTATATTATTGACTATATGTAATTCTACACTGTGAACAAATTGATTCGACTCGAGGAGTATTTGATAAAAAGGAATTAAAAGAGGCAAAGTGAAAAATATCAGGAATTCATCTATGAAAACACCCAACTCACTAGAATGACTATTTTTGCACAAGCGCTGCTCCTAAAGCATCTCGACCTTTTTTACTCTTTATCCTAAATCTAGAGCAATGTGCAAAAACCTGTGTTAGTTAGGCTTCCATCAAAGCACCAAACTCAACCACACTCACATCAAAACAGAGCTCAGAACCGAATTCAAAAATAGACTCACGAAACTTATACAAACAAAACTCAACTCCAAAAACCTCACAAAAGCCATCAACACCTACGCTATACCTATACTTACATATTCATTTGGTTTCATCAAATGGTCACACACAGACATAGAAAACATTCACATCCTTATACGTTCTCAATTCACCAAATACAGGATATTACATCCCAACGCATGCAAAGAAAGACTTACCATCGAGAGGAAGGCAGGAGGAAGAGGAATCATAGACATAAGATCACTATACACAAAACAAATACAAGCACTTAGGAAATTCTTTCACACCAAGCAAACCAGCCTTCACCCAGCAACGGTGTAAGCAGCCAAACCTCTCGACTTATCCTGGGCAGACCATCTAGCAGACACACACAGTCACACCCAATTACAACAGGAATAGATGAAAACGTGATCAGGAAAAATACTTCATGGAAAACACAGATACTACATAGAACAAGATCACGTAAATAAAAAAACAGTCATACACCTGGTTACAGGATGGGCAGTTATTCCCTGAAATAGAAGGCTTCTTACTCGCCATCCAGGATAAAGTTATATTAACCAGAAACTACCAAAACCATATCATCAAAGACCCAACTATTACAGAAGAAAGATGCAGGAAATACCACCAGCATAAAGAAACGATCGAACACATAAGAAGCGGAAGTAAAATGTTAGCCGGAACGGCATACACAGCCAGACATAACTCAGCGGTAAAAGTAGTTCACCAAGCACTAGCCATAATATACAAACTACCAGAAAACACAGATCCCTACTACCAATACACACCAACATCCATAATTGAAAATAAAGATTACAAGCTCTATTGGGGCATCAGTATCCATACAGATAAAACAGTCCCCGCCAATAGACCCGATATTACTTTTTAATACAAAAAAGGAAAAGTCACCTATCTGATTGACATAGCTGTCCCCAACGACATAAACAACCAAACAAAATACACAGAAAAAATCTCCAAATACACAGACCTTGCAACAGAAATAAAAACAAGAAAAAGTCATCATTATCCCCCTCGTCATGTCAGTCACAGGCCTTACACCAACAACATTCACACCACACTTAGTACAGTTAGGACTCAACACAAACATACACAAAAACTTTTAGAAGTCAGTGATTTTGAAAACATGTAACATCGTTAAGTCATTCCTTAATTCACAATGGTAATAACGTTTGTGCTGACTTTGTTTAGGCCCGTCAGCCAAACATGGAACCGTATTGACTAAATGTAAGAAAGAAGAACAAGAATAATAAAAAATAAATTTATTTATATTATGTATTCGAGATAATATAAAAATAACTAATAAATATGTAAACCGATAATCAAGAGGAACTGTGAAAAAATAGTGATAAGTGGCGCTTCGCCATAACTTATTAGAAAATCGACATTGGAGATTTCTACTTTTTCAGCATAAACGTCAATGGTTGTAACTAGTAGACACATTAAAAATAATTACCTAATTTGATAATAACCTGAATCGTTGCAATTATTGCCAGCTTAAAATTAAGAGTTTGTTACTTATTGTACAACAAATTAACGAAATTTTACCTTAAAAGTTTAGTGTTTTAAAAGAAATTATTTTTAAGCCAGTAATTTTCTATAAAAACCTGAATGCTTGCACATCCACTGATCATAACTGTATTTTCATTGCGACTCAGTGTGGAATAATTCAGACTATCATTTTTAGTGTTTCGTACGGAACACTTACTTCGGTGTCCGTCTGTGTGTCACACCTCCGAAACTATTTGACACAGAAAGTTGAGATTTGGCACAAATATAGGAATTGATGGCCTAATCAGAGTCGTGTAGTTCTGAAAGATAAATTTTGACTTAAGGGGTTAGCTTGTAGGGGAAAGTGAAAAAAAAATGCTAAGATCATCGAGTGGGGTGTGAAATAAAAGCTTGTGAAAATATGAGTTCAAAAATATATATGATGTAATACTCGCACAAACTTTTCTCCATATTACTTTCTAAAAAAGGGCTAAAAACCGCTTTTCTCCGCCCTCCCCCATCTCGAATAGTACTAATCAAAAAATTTTGAAAAAATTATGGAATATTTTGCACGAAGTATAGATTGAGCGAAAATTATCACAAGTGCATTACGTTTGATAATTTATCTGGTATAAAAAAACTAAAGTGTCCTGACAATATGGTGAAGGTTTTTTTCATATAAATATGTGAAGTTAAACGGGAGCTACGTGCATAGTATCCAGGTATTACAATAAACGTATTTTTATTTTACCTGGTTTGCATACCGCCCTCACTTTCACCTGCAATCATATTGGGTCTATTTTTACCTATATATTTACTACCTGGCAACCCGGTTTGGAGCCCTTAAAATATTTGATAATATAGGCCTAATGACCACAGGTTCCCATTAGATTCGAAAGATACTTTTTATTATTTTTATTTTTAGTTTTACTTACGACTGATAACGTAACGGCTCTATTTTAATTATGTGGTGACCGTGGGAAAATTGCAATAGTGGCTATCGCAAGAAAAAACATTTATCACTTAACGCTAAACAAATAGTGAAAAATGTTTACAACAGTTTGGTAAAAAGAAATTTGAATAAAAGTGCTTTGCAAGAAACCAGTGAACTAACAAAAAACCCAATTTCTACGATTAAGGGTATGGTAGGAAAACCTTCACTCAGGAACAGGAAAAAATGGAAAGATTTTCAAATGCATCATGTAGACGATTGTGAAAAAGACGTCATCAGGAGAAAAATATACTCTATGTATGAAGAGCAGTTGGTACCGACACATGACAAAATGAAATTAAGACTGGTGCAGGACGGGACCAATATACATTGTGGCCGATCAACCCTTCACAGAATTCCCTTAGGAATGGGATTCACGTTCCGAAAAATCAACAAAAGGCAAGTAGTGATGGAGTCGCAAAGATTACGAATCTTGCGACCTACTTATTTACAAAAAAATAAAAAGTATCGATCAGAGAATCGGCCCATAATTTACCTTGACGAAACATGGTTCGATACCCATGACACTGTGTAAAAAGGGTGGGTTGACAGCAGTACAAAATGTCAAACTAACGCACCTTCAAATAAAGGTAAACGAATAACGATTTTGCTTGCTGGATATGAAAAGGGCTGGGTTTCAAATTGTACTACTATTATCTGCAAAAAACATAAAAGATTCTAGTTTGGATTGGTTTCAAAATTCCCTTTTGCCAAATGTTCCGGAACAGAGTGTTACAGTTATGGACAATGCAAGTTACCATAGTCGCCTACTAAATAAGGTTTCTAATGCAGCCAACATCAAATCGGAAATACAGGAATATATGTTGGAAAATGATATTTATTTTGACTTTAGTTATAAAAAAGTAATCTTTTGGAAGTTTTGAAAGACTATAAATTCAAAAAGAAATATGTTTGTGATAGTATGGCTGAGAAAATGGGACACACTGTTTTGCGGCTTCCTCCGTATTATTATGTGTTTAATCCATTTGAACATATTTGGCATCAAGTGAAATCAAAAATAAGGGCACAAAATGTTTCTCCTACTTTAAGCGTCAGTGGTTGAATTAGTAAAAAAAAAAGTTACCTTGTGAAAGCTGGAAGAATTCCATTCAGCACGTTATTAAAGTTGAAGATTCATATATTTATGTAAATAATACAAAACCACTGATAATTACCTCAGCTGATGACAGTGATAGTGAAACCGAATTAGCTTAAGTTAAAATATATTTTTATTTATACAATATGTCCCCTCTTGTAAACCCCATTCATTAAAACTGTATATTTCTACTTCTTAGCTATTTGTTTTTACACGCATCTATAAATAAACATCTCCAAAAACACTTATAATTTTATTTATTTGCAATAATGAATAAAATTCTTAAGTCCATCTCTGCAACCTATCATAAACAAAAGGTCAGAATTTTTATATTGCCCACTTAAAACGGCAAAAATCAGGCTATAGTAAATGTTTGTTTTAAGCTTTTACCACTAGGTTCTAAATTAAGCTAAATTATTTTATTGGTTATTAGGTAGCTAAGAAGCTATAACTATTATACATTATTGACTAAAAAAAACGTGAAAATGCATATTGGATCTTAAGATGTATACATGTTAGGGACCTAATTAACTAGCCTAGGTAAGGATTCTATTTTATTTTAAAAGCAATCACCTTACGGAACACTAATTGCGCAAGTCGAGCTTTAACTTGGCCGGTTTTTTCATTTACATGCAAAATGGTGGTTTCAATAAATATACAGTTCTCGTGTCGCTTTTATAAGATTTCCTTGCAATTCACACTTTTATACTGGCGGAGTTATTGCTAATTACATGCAGCGCGATGAATGATAATCCATACTTTGCTAATAGTTTAGAACCAAACAGCATTAATTTAATTATGTGGGGTTAGTGAGACCACCCAGTGTAAATTTTGGGACTTAAACACAATTGTGTTTTGAGTGTTTGTTTTGGTAGTATATAATATATTCCCTTAATATTTTGGACAATCGTTCAGGAGGGAAAAATATATCTTATTCCATATGATAAATTTTGAATAGGGAGTTTCGGTTTTAATAACAACAGGTTGTTTTATAAGCAACATCGGTTTTTAACTCAAAAAATGCACTATTTAGTAGTTGTTATTGAGGCACAGGAATTCAAATATAATGTTATACCAGCATATTGTTCAGTGGTTTAGTCAAGTTAGGTTTTTTATTGAAAACCATAAAAAATTGAAATTTTAAGAAGTTTAACCTTTTATGAGAAATATTGTCAACATTTTTTTTATGGGTCTAGCACACGTGCTACAGAGAAATCTCTAAAGCGCTCCAGGCGCGGCATGGATGCGAAAAAAGCGATTCACGTTGTTCTTGAATCGCTGTAAATTGTACTCGGTGGGAAACACAGCCTGGGCAAATTATTCCTAAGGGATGATGTTCTCCATATAAAAGACTGCTTGAAAAGCGTTTTGTAGGCGGAGTAACAAGCTGAACCTCATACGGATGTGAAGTATTAGCGCGACGTGTATTTCTAACATGCACCGCTCTGGGAGGAATTAAACGGGATACATCCTTCGAACACTTTCCACGAAAATACTTGTAGAACAAACTCAAGTCGCCAGCCGTTCTTCGATGCTCCAGCGAATTAAGGCCGCCGGTCAGTTTCGGGTCTCCAATCAGACGAACAGCTCTTCTCTGAACAGAATCCAACAAATGCAGTGTGTGTTTGGAAGCGAAGCCCCAAACATGGGAGCAGTATTCCATAGTTGGACGAATTTGAGCTGTGTAAAGCATTAACAGTTGTTGTGGAGTGTAAAGCTTTCTGGTTCGAAATAATATTCCCAACTTTTGAGAAGTTCTCCTTGCTATGCCTGCAACGTGTTCATGCCAGGACATATTTGCTCCCAAATTAACGCCCAACAAACTGAGTGACGATGCTAGGGGAATGGAGTGCTCCGATATGACTATGTCGGGTTCAGCAACGTTAACTTTTTTAGAAAAAACTGCCGCCTGGATTTTTGTAGCGTTAAATTCCACTTGGTTACTGTCACCCCAAGATAGAATTTCTTGCAGGTGTTTGTTAATGTAAACGACCTCCTGCTGTCTGCAGATATTCGCCTGAGTAGCCGATGTCCGAGCGTTTAAAGTGAATGAAGATATAAGCATACTGTCATCTGCAAAGCTGTAGATTCGATTCCCGGAAACAACAACAACAATACTTATTATATACTTTATTACTCCATTATTTTTAAAAATATTGGTATCTAATTTTAATTTTACAGTGCAAAAAAAAATTCTGAATTTGGTGCAAGAGCCTCAATGTGTAGACAGGTCCTTTCTATTTTAGGAACTACAGTTGCATGACTGTGTCTTCACAGCATATCACCTACATGACATGCGTCAATCAATACTGGACATTAATGTTTTAAAATATTTCTCGGTGATATCTACTTTAAAAATAAAAATATAAATAGGTATAAAAAGATTCAAAATTGTTTAACCTTTATTTCTGTTCATTTTTATGAAACTAAAATTTAAGTGTTCAACACAGGTAAGACCCCTTCACACCTAAAGCGAGATAAATAAAATAAATATGTTTTACCTTCTACATATTTACGTGTGACCCTTAACATTTGTACAAGGTAAAAAAATATTTATTTTCTTTGTTTTCTATTAGGTGTTAACTTTTTTCTTTAATTTCTAGATTGATATTATGCTGACGAAGGCAAAAATGTCCAGGCCGTTAATTAATTGTATTTTGTTTTTTCGCCGACTAAAACCGAAGAACTACACACGAAAAATTATAACTATGGAAGTCCAAGGAAACAAAAATAAAAATATAACTCTATAGCAAATATCACCGGCGCGCAGGAATAAATGGCGCCGGGCATCCGCCATATTTGATTGTTTTTTTATTGTAGGCGTCATAAAAATAACTTGAGTTAATACGCAAGAATATCTATCCAGTTATTCAGACTCGACAAGGAATTATAAATGATTTTTAGTGTTCCGTACGGAACACTTATAAGATCACTTCAGTGTCTGTCTGTTTGTCACATCCGATTTTTTCTGAAACTATTTCCCATAGAAAGTTGAAATTTCGTACTAATATTGGAATTGATGGCCTCATCAGAGCCGTGTAGTTTTGAAAGTTAAATTTTGACTTAAGGGGTTAGTTTTGGGGGGTGAAATCGGAAGTGAAAAAAAATTTTTTTTTTTACCAGGTCATCGAGTGGGGTGTCAAATGAAAGCTTGTAAAAACACGAGTTCAAAATGTAATACTTGCGCAAACTTTACTTTGTATTATTTTTAAAAAATCGCGAAAAATCGCTGCCCCCCCTTATCTCGAAAAGTACTGATCAAAAATTTTGAAAAAATTCTGGAGTATTCTCCACAGAGTGTAGATTGAACTTTTAATAATTTATCTGGTATATATATAAAAAAAAACAAAAATTTCAAAGTTTCAGATCGGAAAAAAACTTTGTTGAAAACTCCTTTGGGGTGTTTTTTGTGTGTCCAACTTGCACTTGACCGGTTATTTTTATATTTGACATGCTTTTGTGATTATTCCGTGTTTTCTATATAAGATTATATATGAGCTTTCCATAAATAAATATATATTTGTTTGGCTTCTTTAACTAATGCAACGTGAGAGGATGGACAGACACAGCGGACCTCCAGTCCTTGGAAATTTAGCTGCCGTGGAACGTATAATTTCCATAAGTTGGCCTCCACATAGCTCTAATCGTAAGTCAGTGGATATTTTATTGTGGAGATATATCAAAAATAAAGTTTACAATAACAGTTCTCGCTCCCCGAAACAATTAAAAGAATATATTCGAGAAGACATAATAGCGATCATGGAAATGGCGTGTCGAGCACTGATAAATAATTTCACCGCTCTCTCCGGGAATGTAATAGTTCACACAAAAATACATTATATTTACGAATTAATTTTCTAGGGATAGTAGTTTGGTTGGTTTTTTCGTTTATCGTTTGTTTCCTTACTATACATATTTTATTATGAAATATTTTATGCAACATCTTGTACATACATAGGATACGTTTTTGTGTAAATAGAAGCAATTTATCAGTATCAACGGCTTTAGTAAATAGGGTATACCATATTCTAAAATAGCTCACCCTTTTGCAGAAGAATATAAAAGTTTGCGTTGTTACAGATTTTAAGAAATGTTTATATTAAACGGACTCAACAATACAGACACTGAGTTGACTTCATAAATCATCCGTTTTATTTTTTTTTTTTTTTCCAACTTTCATATGAACAACTATAAACAACATACACCTATTAAAGGTATAGTTTTATTTTTAGGGCGAATCTTGACTACTTGGTTTCCTGCGTTTACTTAAAAGCCGGCATTGACAGCAATTTTAGTTTGAACCATAAGATACGTGCGAACAATATTTTTAACTAAATCATTATTATATATCAAAGCAAGTTTTAAGTTAGGACACAATTTTTACATTTTTTGAACTTATCTACTAACACGATACTCACCCTAACGTGTCTACAAAGATTTCCAAGGTTTATAACACTCTGTATATTTTCGATTAAAAGAAAAAAGCAATTAAACAGTTCTTTGGGCCACTCTGTCACTAAGCAAACTAATCTACTCCTATATATTCAAGAAACAATAACAAAGAAAAATACTAACAGTTCGAGTCACGTATTGTATTACTTCTTTCAAAATATATTCGATTTCTTGTGTGTATCTCGTTTATTCGGAAGCCGGTGGTCGACTGAAACCACACTGCGTGATGTATGTCCACTAGGTGACCAACAGCATCCCATATGGACCGATTCTTAACACCTCCATGGTCGCCGAGCACCGGCTATGTCATAGCGTTTATATTTAGAATGCTCAAGGTGGTGGCGATATACCAAGTGGGCAGCTTATTTGGGCTTTATCGATATGTGGGCTTTATATTTTTCTAACTTTTTATTTCTTTTCATAGAAAGAAAAACTAATTAAAAAATAACTGTAATTAAATTACAGGGTTATAGTGTAGCTTAAAATTCCTTTATCCATTACATACGCAAATTACCAGAAAGAATCATTACATATAGTAAAAACATCATTATTATGTTATTACCAAAATTTTACCAAACTAATAATACAATATGTCATATTTAGATATACACTACCGTCAGAAAGTATTTGCCCAGCTAGAAGTTTCAAAATTTAATACCTCATTAAACTCTTTTATTATATTAGGTAAATTTAATTGTTCTTAACAAGTGTCCATCATAAAATCGTTTAGATAAGCCTTTTTGGTGAAATCACAAATTAAAAACCAATTAGAAAAAATTTCCAAGTTTTGCATGATAATCGTTTTGAGGCGATTTCTGAGAATTCCAGTTGAAGTAAGAACTCATTTCAAGTTTCTAGGGTTTGTGGAAATTCCTAGTGACATTTTATGATAAAAACTATGCTATAAATACCATTGCCCTTTTGGAAATTAACCATTCGTAAACAGTACTTTGTCACTGATACAGGCTCAATTGTTTTGTGAAAATGCCAAAAACGAAATAAGTTTCCGTTGACAATCGGGCTCTGATAATTGCGAGACACCAAATGGTTCCTTGAGTCGACAAATCGCGAGTGATATGCGGATGCCAAGGAGAACGGTGGACTACATCGTAAAAAAAAATTTCTGCGGGACATGGAATTTTCAACCAAAAACGTTCAGGAAGGTCTCGAAAAACGACTCCCACTGAAGACAGAGCTATAACAAAGTCCAGCAGACGGAAACGGCGCCTAACCGCACCAGAAATCACGGCTCAAGTAAACCTGGAGCGGCCCATCCCCATCAGCGTGACAACCGTGAAGAACAGGTTAGCAGAAGGTGGACTACACGGGAGAGTTGCAGTGAAAAAACCACTTCTTAGGCAAGTGAATAAGCGTAAACGATTAGAATGGGCCCGAGAACATGAATATTGGACATCAGAACAATGGATTTCCGTCCTTTGGAGCGACGAATCTAAATTCGAAATTTTCGCTTCAAAACGACGAGTTTACGTGCGGCGATTAGCTGGAGAGAGGATGTTAGAAGTCTGACAGTAAAACATGGTGAAGGTTCAGTAATGGTTTGGGGTTGTTTTGGCAAAGTTGAAAAAATCTTTAGAATAGAAGGAGTCATGCGAAAAGAACAGTATCAAGGAATTTTGCTAACTCAAACGCTTCCTTCTGGAAGATATATTTTTCAGGGGAAATTTATTTTTCAGCATGACAACGACCCTAAACATTCTGCTAAACAAATTAGAGAACTTTTAGACCGATGGAAATCCGATGACGTCCTGGAAGTGATGACTTGACCTCCACAATCACTCGACTTGAACCCAATCCAATTGCTGTGGGACCATATGGACAGGTGGTGCGAAAACTCAAACCAACATCAGAAAATCTTTTATAGGCAGAATCGGTTAAAATATCCGAAGAAACTACTGGACAGAATGTCGAAACCCTGTAAAGCGGTAATTAAAAACAAAGGAGGTCACATAGATGAGAAAAATCCTGGAAAATCATGAATATTTTTCTGATTTTCTAGACTGTAAATAATGTGAAAATAAATAATAATTCATTAAAATTGAAAAGAAATATATTATCTGGGTTTTTGTTGTCTTGGGACTGAAATAACTAGGTTGGCAAATACTTTCTGATGGTAGTGTATGTAATTCGACAAGATGAAAAATTAATGGTATCGCATTTAATCAACGAATTCCTATAGGGAATAAAAAAAATCAACGAGCCGCTTGTAGGTAGCAATCGCCCTTTAACATTGATAGTCGATACTGGTTCATTTAAAGCAGTGCTGATTTGAGGAGCAGTTAGCGTCGATTTCGTTTAGACATCACTATGATGAACTGATCTTCACGTTTTGTTGTGGCTTTAGACCGACCCTACCTTCTCTTATCCTTATTTGCTCTCGTTACTTATTTTCTGTGAAGGGTATAGTCTGTATTTTCGATACAGAACTTTTTTGTAATTGGTCGCTCACTCTAGTCTTTCTCATGTAGAGTACAGATGGCAATTTACAGTTCGATACTCAGCTGCTTTCTTGGCGCAATTGAAAAGCGAAGTTTCCTATTAAACAATTGCACAAACCTTTTGAAGCATAATAAATTCAGAAATCACAAGTATCGCCTTTGATTGCTTGAGTACAACTGACCAAGATCTTATTAAACTCATCCATTGTAAATAAACAACCGTTTCTTGGATTAGATAATAGAAAGTTAAAACAACAAAAATGAAAATCCTAAGAAACGTTGATAAAAACTTATTGTAATTACGCCGGTAGCTGACATAATCAATAAAGGTTTATTGTAGATAATTTGTTTCCAAATGTTTACAATAGATTCGTTGTTCAATTGAAGATATACGCTGCTTCTA